>OZ021725.1:30220287-30820287 GCA_963978545.1 Linyphia triangularis | reverse complement strand
CAAAATTCTAGTTTTCTCCCATTCGATACTTGAAATGCAAAAAAGTTCCCTTAAAAAGACCATTCTCTGAGGGAAATCCCCCTATTAAATTGCAACTAGTATAATAGTTTAGATGTTACGAACTGTTGGCGCAGTATAACCTTAATTTAGATCTTTTTACAGCATGAAAAAAATAACGATGCAACTAAATAGTGTTACTATTACTTTAATCGAAACTACAAAAAAATTGACCGCATGAGTCATCGGTAAACTTATGGATATTTAAAAAAATTATAGTGATTTAAAAAAATTGTATTCGTATGCAGGGTTGCATTGCAAGAAAAATATGAAAGAAAAAAAAAGTTTTATTAATTAAATAGATATTTTAATCCTTTTTCATTAGGTGAGTGAAACATAAAAGAAATAAGCATGGTCTAATTAGTATAAAGTATTTTTTCAATGTCAAATAAAACCATAACATAACAATTTTGTATTTGTCAATTTTATTATTAACACTGATATATATACGTCAATTTTTTTGTTTCTTACCTTAAATTAGACGGCGTTTAAAGTGTTCTTAAGTGGCATGTTCTTCAACAAAAGGAATTAACATTTTATATGTAGAATAAAAGAAGTTTTTAAGATCGAATGAAAGGTAAAAAATAGGGGCTCGTATTAAAATATTCAAAGTTTTAGTTAAATTTATTTAATAATCAACCCTCCCCCCCCCCCCAAGAAAATAAATTTTAAACCAGGCATATAAGAATCGTAAGCAAATTTCTTTGGGGCAAACAGCAATATTCTGCGATATTTAGAATCCAAGATAAAGCCATAGTTAGGATTTTTTACTTTCAATTACCCATATGTCAACAAAGAATAATGGAAATATTGCATCCGGCAAAAAGAAATCGTCCTTTTTTTTTTTTTTTTTTCCCTCTTTTTTTTTTTTTTTTTTTTTTGCATTTTCACATGTTTTGGAACGTGTTGAGTTCAAAAAAGTGGTCTAGAAAAATGTCTGTGTATGTATGTGTTCAGAATAAGTCCCGACCGGATTGTCCTATTATGTTCAACCATACATTCAATATACATTACGAGTTGTCAAAACAACAGGTTAAAAAGCTTGATTTTGAGTTAGCAAAGGCCAATGAAAAAAAATATCCCAAATATTGACGTGCAAATGACGAATTTGGTGATGTATGGTATTTTTATTTCGTGAAAAGAAATCATACGGGCTTCGTCATAAAGAAAGCCACAAGTTTAGAAAGAGCTAAAACCAGAGAGACACTCCAGAAAATATTGACAGACACTCCAGAAGAAAAAAAAAAATCCGATTAAAATAGCCAAAAGAAAAAGAAATATCTTGAAAAAAATCTATGTTTCAAATTAAGGCAATTTCATCCAAAGAATTATTCGACATTGTAAGTTCTTCTGATTCTATGATGCAAGTTCTACACTAGGTGATACAAGTGTTACTATTGAAAAAGGGGATTTTTGTTTAACAAAAAAAAGTTTAAAAAAATAAACATTCTTATGAGATAGAAATGATAGATGTTAAAAAAGAACGATATAGTGTTAAATACTTGAACAAATTTGCCCGTTCAAATAAATTTCTGTATAAAAAAGATTTAGTTTATGAAATTGAGAACAAAAATATTGCGGTTCACAAACAAAAATTTGGCACATTGCAATTTAAATGATTACAATATGATAAACTAATGACTGATAAATCAACTGCCTGATATTGTGTCTTTTATAAAATTCATCTGTGTATATTTGTTTTTTATTCATTACGGGCTGAAACCTAACTTTAAGGGATAAGCCTTGTGTCTTGTACCTAGGGCCATTAGTGAAGTTTCTTAAAAAAAAAAAGAAGAAAAAAAAGTTCATATTTGACATAATCTATTGTTTTAAGTATTTACATTTATACCAACAGGAAGTTATTAGTAAAACGACGTGCGCATATCAGTTTCACAATTTTAAACTGGTCTGTTACTCGGTTTTTGTGCATCGAAAAAAGATGGCCCGAGATACACAGGTCTCCCCAGGGACGACGGGAACGGGAGGCGTAGGGGGCGACTCGCCCCCCCCCCCCCAAAAGTTTTAGAAAGTTGGACAGTCGGCAAATTTTCCAAAATTTTATCGATATTTTTCTTTTTCTAAAGTCGATCCACAGTAAAATCGAATTAAATGGGAGAAAAAGAAAAAAAAAAATGTTAAAAATATCTGAATGCAGCGTGAACCGAGTTTGATAAATCGGCATTTTTACAATAGAAGTCTATCATAGGGGAGTCGGTGTCTTTTTTTTAGGCTACAATGATGGACTGCGAACTCAAATATTACCATATAAATATTATCATAAGTTTTTAGAAAGCCTGGTAGTCGGCAAATTTCTGAAATTTCATCCCTTCTTTTAAAAATCCCTACTGACGGATGTTTCAAAACATATTGAATGGAAAAAGTACAAATAATTAACTCAACATTAGTATTATAAAATTGTGATCACAATGCAGCCTCAGTTGACGGTCGGCAATTTTGAATTGGAGTAAGTATATCCTTTTTGACAAGAACATTAAAATAATCTAATCATTGATATCTTCACTGACATTAGATCACTTTGATGTGTTACAGTAGATGATATACTTGTATTTGTGATACGTCAGACAACGCCTCAAAAACCATGACATACACATTAAACGTCATTTACATAAAGTTAAAAAGGTAAAAACAAAAAAAAGGAATAAAAGGTTTTACACAAAATTTCAAAACACCAAAATTTTGTATACGAAAATTGACCCGCATTTTACAAAGTTATTGCAATTAATGTCAAGTAGAGCTCCATAAATGATGTTATGTACAGGATGGTCATAAAGAAACTTTGCCGATATATGGATCTCTAAAGGCAGTCTCGTTCAACAGATCGAGATGAGATTTCAGGTATAGTTATTCAGAGATATGAGGTCGGAATTCTGTGAATTTCGGCAAAATGGCGCTCACGATTACCCCGGTTATAGTTATGAATAGCAACGCCTACTTTTTCCTATCGAGAAATGATCCCCGCATGCGAAAACCCTAAAGCGTTGGAATGGTACGTGTATCACAAAAAACGAACACACAAAATACAGACATGAGAGCTGCCAAATAAAACACGATCGGAGAAATGGAGGCCACTCACCAAATATTCAGCTTAGAAAACCGATTAAATTGCCTGTGATGGCACTCATGTGAACTTTGGCCTCTGTCAAATGAAAATTTACATCGTGCTCCTCAATCGCGTTTTTGTTGGCCGTTCGCAGAGCTTTTTTTTTTGTGCGTGCATAATGCGTCCGTTTTTTTGTGATACACGTACCGTTCCATCTCTCTTTAGGGTTTCCTTATGCACTGAGTATTTTGCGACAGGAAAAAGGGAACGTTATCATTTGAAAATTTCGTGCATGTAACTATAACCATAACCGTGAGCCATTGTTGAAATTCACAGAATCTCGAGCTCATACCTCTGAATAACTATACCTGAAATCTCATCTCGATCTGTTAAACGGAACGGAAGCTAGAGGCCCATATATCGGCAAAGTTTCTTTATGACCACCTTGTACTTCATATATTGAAAATGCATTCGCAAAATAGTGCATGCCACTTGTAAACTGGAAGGCCATATCGAATTTATTCTAGCAAAATAATCTTTCGAAAAGTCTTGAAAGGTTTATTATAATACTATCTAAAATTCTTAATGTTCCCCGTGCTCAAATAGCCGTGGACCGACATTGTCCAATACAACCAGGTTCAGTGTATTGCAAATTGTGAGTATTCTTTCACTCCTATCCTCGATTACTGACGCAGTTTGGCCTTTGTGTTGCCCTTGCGCCTAATAAATTTGAAAAACAACCAACCAACCAACCTATCCTGGATTTCACCACTTTAATATTCGAAACATCGGGAAAAAATTGTCTTTCAGATAAACTAAGATTTTTTAGTCTAAATACCTTTAAAAATATTTCAAATTGGATCAATAAATCTCAAATTAGAATCATAACGATTACATGTATGTAAGGAAAATGGGGGTGGGTTTTTGGAAATTTCATGTTGACAGTGATGTTTCTCTTGCTTTGAAGATCAAATGTGCAACTTGTTCTTTCTCAAGATCGGATTAACACTAGATTTGAATACCTCCCCCCCTCACACCATTCCCAAAAAACCCCACACGTACTATTCCTTTTGTTTGGTATGCTGTGCTAAAAATTATGGCATGCTTTTTTATAGAGTATTTTGTCACTAAATTCAAAGTTCAATTAGTTGCGAATAACTTACCTTTTTGCACATAAATATAATAGTTTGGTTTAATGCTAAAGTAATCCATTTCCCGCTTAGGGAAAAAAACCTAGCATTTTCAAGTATACTTTCCTTCTTGAACAAATGATTATTGTTCAAAAAATGAGTAATATTTGCAGAAATTATTGCTGAAAAACCATACAACATCAGTGAAAAACCACAAAAAAATCGTTAAATTAAATCCTTAAATTGATAAAAATATATACTCGAAGTAACTACTTTTAAGAAGTAGGTTCCTGGATTGAATTGTTAAAAAAAAATTAAGTTTTACTATTAACACACGTTTCAAGAAAAATCAAAATTTTTTATTTTTAGTTAGGAAAATGTGTTAAAAAGTATTTAAAAATTAAATAATTAACAAATCGTTATTAATAATAACTGTCTTTTGGAATGCAATTATAGTGTCCATGAACGCCTACATGATTATTTGCAGGGAGATGTAAGGCGACAAAAGTTTTTGTTTAATCCGTGATTTTTCGAAGATGGGAATTGGATTTCCTAATTGGATGTTAGTTAATAATTGTTTATTAATATTCTGTTCGAATTTATAAATTAATATCCATATATTTTTTTTTCTTGTAAATTTTACCACTTTTTTTCCACATTACTTTATTTTTCGAAACCTAGAGGGGAAGGAGTGCAAGTGCATGTTTCTTATGTCCCTGACATTGTATCTATTATAAAAATTGCAGTGCCTCGCGTAGGGAATTTTCTGTAGTAGCAATAGTCCGCCAGAATTTTAAAAAGAAGAATTTTTCCAGAATTTGTTTTTTGATCAACCTTTATACAATTCATTATACAAAAGTCACCTATTTGATTAATAATTTTGATCTATTTAATTCCATGTTAAAGTGCTATTTTCCAACCACTTTTACACGTTTAATTATTTTTTTTCGAAACTGCAATTTGAAAATATAAAAAAAAAGTGGTATCGAAATGAAGCACTTGTACTTTTCAGTTTACTGAATTGTTTTAAGATTGTGGGGGAAAATTTTATCTATCTGCAAGGTATAAATGTCTTCCCCCCCCCCTGCCCCCAAATAAAAACGCTTCCAAAAGTAATCTCCTTTGTTTGGAGAGAAAGGGTTAATTTACTAAAATGAAATGAAAAATTAAATGAATTTGAAGGAACTTTAACTATAATGTGATGGGAATTTACTTAAAATTTGACATTAAATACGTATTAATAAAATACCATAAAATATTAAAAATTGTTTAGACGGTAATTTAAAAATAATTCAAACTAATTTCATATTAAATAAAACAATTCACAATTAAATAAAAAAAAGCGTTACAATTAGTTTTACATTAATTAATAATTAATTATGCAGGAATTATTCATATATTAATTAAAAAATATTTATACGTTAATTTTACATTAATAAAAATTAGTTAACAATTTATTAGCACCTTAATTTATATTTTCTACATTTACACTGGACATGCCTTGATTTCAGTCGGCAAAAGGATGTCTAGGCCCCCCCCCCCCTCCCAACTTAAATTCTTAGCGACGGCCCTGGGTCTCCCCAACGAAAAAACTTGCCAATTTCACAATTTTGGTATTTTTTCTAATTTATGTAATAATTATCATCAAACTGTTATTTTTTTTTTTATGGAAACATATGAAAACAAAATGGTAACCCGCCAATCCATGCAGATACCAGTATTAACTGTAATTGAACGTTGTGGGATGTTCCACACTCCTTGTTTTTTACGTTTTGTACCTCGATCATTGTCTTGTAATAGGGGTAATTTTGAGTATGGTTTTCTTAGTATTCGGGTCTAAAAGATCCAGGGCACGTTCTCGAGGGTAAAAGACAAATAAAAATAAAAAAATTTACTCGCTACAGTAAGGACAAACATAATAGATGAGAAACAACTCGAATAACTGCGCGTCGCTGCTATGTAAAATATTAACCAACATATTTGCGAAGTATTTTTGCCGAAAAACCTGCTAGAAAATTATGGATAATTCAAATTCAGATCTTTATTCTTGATAATCAATGAATTGATACGTGTCATGGCAATCGGTTTTTTGGATTCACATAGCAACATAGCAACCGTAAAGCTATGTTGGAACCCATTAGACTCCTAACCAAATACACTTTTTGAGTTTCATTAAAATGGAATCAGTTTTTTTAAGATACAATTTCCAGTCTGATGGACGAATTAACAACCACTACGTGATGTTTCCATTTTCGTAATCAGCGTATTATGTAAAAATCTATGTATTTGGATAATTATAGTTAATTACAGAAAAAAAAAATGAATGAAATGGTTGAAATAATCTAAAACATATTCAGGTGCTTATGCCTAACTCATCTCTTTGACTTTTCTTTCCATTATTATAAAACCATGTCTTTTCGATTATTTCATAATTCATACTTGATAGCTTACTTACCTAGAAACATATGAAACCATTTCGCAAAACCCTTTTCCACCCCCATTGCACCCCCCCCCCCCCAAGGGAAAGATCAGACACTTGTGTTGTGGTCCTGTTCCCTTGACAACCCAAAACATAGTCGCCTGTCCTGCATATTAAAAACGATGAGACAGACTGGGATCGTACATTACTTTCATCATACAGAAGTAGATGAAATTGACTGGGAACAAGGCTTGGGTCACTTTTGTGGGTGCAAGGTTTCCCCCTTAAAGTAGGTGGGTGGAGCTGATTTCCTGTCGGGCTACTTTTAGCTACTTGGCGTGTTCTTTGCAATGAAGTTAAAGTGGACATTTCGCGTTAAGAAATATCGTTTCAAGTGGGTATCTGAAGCCAGTCAATAAGAGACAAAATACTTTTTTAAAAAGTTGTTTCATGGTGTGATGGATGCGCAAGCAAACAAGTGTTATAGAGAAACGACAATAAACATCGCGTGACCGAATGGTTGGAAAAGGTGTTTGTTCTTTATATTAAGTTTATTGATTTCCAGAGTCGAGTATTGGAAGTTTTGTCAGTGTTATCGAAGGGAATTTGCAATGGAAATTGACCTGAGAGGGCATTTGAAGGTTGGAAAATTCAGAAGAATGGTGTAACAGGTAATGAAGGCGATTTTTATGCGTTGAAGGTTTTAGTTTGTGATGATTTAATCTGTGTGACGTAATCGGTCTTTTCATTCCGCTTTGTAATAATTAAAAGCGAAATTTACATTTCATCTAATATTAGCATACTTCCATTTACAATTAGAATATTAATATTTATGATTTTTTTTCAATTGAACAATGCATAAAAAGTTACTAAATGAGGAAACTTCTCAAAGTTTTAATGAAAAGGAAATTAGTTATTCTCAAATTGTCTTTTGAGCATTTGTTTTAATTCAGTTTAAAATACGATCCTTTATGCCATATTCGTCAAAGTGATTTTTTTCTTCTTGAATGTCTTTCCGTTTTAGTTTTGTGAGATGGATTATAAAGTCAGATACAAAAAATAATTCAATTTTTCATTTTAATGTTCAATTATTATTTTCTAAAAAGAAGATACCTATAAAAACGTTTTACAAATGAACCGATATTTGAATTAATTGACTTTCGATGTTTTTATTTTATTGGGATTATTTACACATATCTTCTGTAAGGTTTCGATATTTATACCGTTGAGTATTTGAATATTATAAAATTATGTTTTAATTAATTGCCTTTTAATTTTTTTATTTCTATATATTCTGTAACTTTTAAATAGTTTAGGTGTTTTAATAGTAAATGAATATTTCTGTTAAGTCAACGGATTCCTTCATTCTTCTCTCAAAAATAAATCTTTTTAATTTTTAAATTGCATGTGATAGCATTCAGTTTAAAGGTCCGTGAAAGTTATTCAAGTCTTATGTACTTCTAAAATGTATTTGGTACTCCGTTTGGTTGTCAGCCTGGATGATCCAGCTGACCAAATATAAAATGATTTAAGAATAATAAACTCTTAAGATGCATTGTTGTTGTTGATAAACCCTTCATATACATTTTATATTATCTTTTAATGTGTTTATTTTTAGTCACTACACTACATTTAATATTATATGACGAGTACTTTTTTCTTTACTTTTCAGTGAGTTCATATCAATATATATATGTGATGCTTTATACTTTTTAGACTCAAATGTTGATACTTTTTATCAGCTATATGCATAACACATTTATAGTGTAGTTAACGAACTTCATCACGACAAAAGTTCACTTTCACCTCTCCATTTACAAATTTCCAGATCCACCTATGCACCTGGTATGCAACCCCCCTTCTTTCCTCAGCCGTCTGCAATAAAAACAACTCTGAACAGCTGTTTATGTGACATTTGTCAGTTCTCAAGAGTAATTTTACATACAATGTTCCCTGTCACTGTGCTGTTGAGGCCCTATATAGGTCCAGTCAATAGGATGCCGGTTCTGATCTCCCGTTGACTTAGTTTAGTTATCTATGGTCTCCAGAAGTTGCATGCTTTTCCCCCAATCTAACACGAATTATACACACAGTGAGTACTTTGTGTTATTTGGTATTCAATTCACTATTCATTACAATAATCTGATCTTTCAAAACAAATTTGAATAAATTGATTTGATTTATACTGCCCTGTTAAATATAGATGTTGTATAATCAAATTTTTAATTGTTTTTATTTATCTTTTATACTGAGTGATTATTTTGAGTATTATAAAAAAGTACTCTAACTTATAATTTAAGCATTTTGTGAATTATGCTTGATCATTGGGCAGAAATGTAATTAGTCACATTTATAAAATTTTAATGCTCATAAAGTGCAATTTATTTGAAGTACATTAATGCCGAGCTTTCTTATTTAATGTACATTACAACTATGGTCAATGACTACTAATTTAATTTCCAAAGTTTTAATGTTTTGCAGTTTATGATATCACACATACACACACGTACACTTACGCACATACACATACATAACCATATCTTTTATTTATCTTTCAGCCAGTAAATCAGTAATTTTTATACTGATGATGACAATTGAAGTCCAACCAAATACACATATTAATTATGGCTACTGAAATATTTGTTTACTTAATGCTCAGTTTTTTTTTTCACTTTGGTTAATGACACTAAAATATAAAACTTTGTATAAAAATTTAACTGGCAAGTATATTTAAATTCAACTAAGTGTAGGGGAAAGATGCCACTGATTGCGCATAAACCATTGATATCTCTTTCAGAAAATCTTCCACCATGCGTCTTCCTTCTCTCATCCTTCTCCTGGCACCACTGGTATTGTCTTCACCTGAAAACAACGAGACATCCCCTCCAGAGTGCCAACATGACTCACTGCTGTCAGTGCCCCAGCCCCTGGCACAGCGTAAGACTAAAGGAGGGATGGTTCATGTAATAGGCATGTTTGATGTTCACGAAGGAAGCAACTGTCATTTACTGAGACCAGGAGGAATGGAGCAGGTGATGATGACTATAGGCGTGTTGGAAAATCACTTAATGGAAGCAGATGCGGTTGATATAGGTAAAACTGAATGTGGTACACTACAGTGTTAGAGAGTTTGTGTTTTTGGGTTGTATTTGAGGTACTCCCAAATTTCGTACCTTAAGATTTTAATATTAATTGAATAATTTATCATAGACCTGGTTGTTAGAACGGGGTTATTAACTCTCAAGAAATGTTAGTTAGACTGGATAGAAAGGTTGGCATTTAACCATAAGCCAAATTTCTTCGTAACTTGACAAATTGTGAACTCTGTAGTTAAAGGGCTACGGTATGCATATATTTTTAAGATTTGTGAAGGAATTTGCTTACGGTTTCTTTGTTTTCTTTTAAACCCTACTATCTGACATTTTGGATATTTGACGAAGACTTTAATGACAGGTCTCACGACCGAAACTAACCCTTCTACAAAATTTGAACATCGTAATTCAACTCGTTATTAACCATAGATTAGTTATGATGACTAAAGACGCACGGACGGACACACAGACATTTTTTCTGAAACACTTTTTTGAACTCGGAATGTTCCAAAATGTGTAGAAATAGGGTAAAAAATCGAAAATAATTTTTTTGACTGAATGCAATTCTTTCATTGCTCTAAATTACTTATTCGCTGATTGAAATCAAAAGTGGAGTTATCAGAACTTTTTACTTCGTATTTCATTGTCTGCAAACTGGCATTTTTTTTTTTAAGGGGAAGGGGGGGGGGGGGACGTTTTGTAATATGAAGCTTTAAATAAATAATTTCTAAAAAATTCAATGCGAAAACAAGTGTTTTTGTCTTCTCAGAATTAATCTAAAAATGTCGTGCAATTATATTGGAGAAGTAACAAAAGTGTTTAGTTTGGGAATAAGAACTCATTTGTAAACGCGTGCAGTAAAGAGTTTGAATGGGTGTCGATCACATTTGCTTACAATAACGTATATATTTGGAGGAGAAAAAAAATAATAAAAAATAAATTAATTTTCTCCAAGTATCCAGTAACTCAAGGGTATTTTGTTACAAGGAAATATGAAAAAAAGTATAAAACTTTTTGTTGTCTCAAAAATATCTTTTACAGATAATTTTGTAGTATAGTTTTAATGGGGTGATATGTTAAATAGCTTCATGATTGTATAATCCTTAATTACTTAATTTTTTGCTTTTATTGGTCATTCATTAATTATTTTATATATCATATATTTAGAATACGTTTTACGACTTACAAATTGATATAACTAACAACAGAGTTTATTGTCAATTCTTTTTCATAATTCATGTTGAGCAACTTTACGGGTTGCTAAATCTGTAAAACCAGCTTTACTACATAAACACTGTCTTAATAGTGACGCGAAATGGCGTGGCGATTAAAAGCTATTTCATTTTAATTTTATCTCGAAATTATTTTATATATAAAAAAATAATTGTTTTTGGTACTTGTTGCTTTGCGACTCATATTTAGTATAACCCACAACACAGTGTTTACTGTCAAATCATTTTCGTGATTCGAGCAATTTTCGACCAAGCGTAACTTTTTGATTTATAATCTGTAAAACCAATTTCACTATTTAAAAACTGTTTTAGCAGAGAAGCCAATTAGTATAAAGATTATAGAGCTATTTTCTTGCATCCTAAAAATAACATATTAAATAATTATTTTTGGGATATAATTATATTATATTTTTTTGGCATAAATGTAACGATTCAGATTTAATGTAACTTACAACAGAGAGTTTTTTGTCAAACTGGCAATTTTTTCTAAGCGAATGATAAAAATATAAAAACGATAAATAACTGAAATCCACGTGTAATTAAAAGTTGTGCGATGTTCAACACCCTTAATTTCTTCTTTTCTCAATTTCACTTACAAGAAAGGATAATATAAAAATTATCGATAAGTATATTGACAAAATCATCATTTTGGCGGAATTTTCTTTTTTAAAGACCCATACAAGAATTATCACAAAAAATATCGCCAAATTGTCTATTTTTATTAAATGAATGATGAAAATATAAATACGGTAGATGACACAAATACAAGTCAGTATTATAGTGTAATTGAAAGTTGTGCGATGTCCCATACCCCTAGTTATGATTCGAGAGCACTGTTTTGTTTGTGCACTGTACTGTTTTAATGAGAGATCAAGTAAAACGACGATTATAAAAACGACGATATTTATTATAATAAAAAATATATATATTATACCCTAAAAAAATTATAAAGCTATATAATATACTTTTCTTACATTTTTTTACGACTCACAATTAATTTCACACAAAAGAGCTTAAAATAGAGTTAACTGTCAAATCGTTTTCATAATTAGTGTTGAGCAACTTTGGCGTTTGCTGAATCTGTAAATTCAGTTTCACTACATTTATACTAGTTAAACAAAGAAACCAAGCAGTGTGATGATTATAAAGCTATTTTTTTTTCTTCTTTTATTATTAATTTAACATAAAAAAATAACGCATCATATAATTTTACAGTACATTTTTATGACCCATAAATAGCGTCCCTCAAAAGACAGAGGTATTTATTAATTTCTTTCCATGATAAATGTTGATAGACTTTTCTGCTTGCTTGATCTGTAAAACTAGCTTCACTACATTAAGAGTGTTTTAACAGAGAAGCGAAATGATGTGATAATGTTATAGGCCAAGTATGAAACGCCGGCATTTCTATAGAATGACTGTCGTCTTTTGACTAAGTATGAAAAGTGAAAATTATTATATACTTTCCCTAGGTAATGTATATAATTCCTAGGCTTTGTATAGAATGACAAATGCTATTTAGGCAAAGTATGAAAACATTTCTTCTATTTTATAGCGTTTGTGATGTTGAGCTTGAAACTAGTTTATGAAATATGAGTTTAAGTGATTTGGGGTGTGAGATGGCCACAAAAGACTGCCCGAAATAGGCAGGGATATTTTGTTTAGGTTCAATTGGCTATAAGGCTAACTAAATAGAT
Organism: Linyphia triangularis; assembly: GCA_963978545.1. Taxonomy (NCBI): domain Eukaryota; kingdom Metazoa; phylum Arthropoda; class Arachnida; order Araneae; family Linyphiidae; genus Linyphia; species Linyphia triangularis. The sequence continues at coordinate 30,807,599 of OZ021725.1, read as the reverse complement.
TGTAATTTTTCCTTTTAGAGAACGAAGCGAGGGCTCATCTTACTTTTTAGACAGTTTTACAATATCAAGCGACTAAAAAAAAGTGTTGTTGTTGTTGTTTCTTATCCCAACTGGTCTAGCGGAGCTAGACCAGGTCCAAGAGTCCACCCACCCTCAGGAAGTCGAAGAACAGGACTGGGTCAGCAGGAAATCTTCTTTTTCAAAATGCATGCAGCTAAGGAGGTGAGCCGGGCTAGCTGCACCAGTGAAACACTTATTGCAAGTTGGATAGACCTTTCTTTTATGTTCATATCTCATACACCTTAGGTGACCACTGATAAATCTTGTGTACGCAGTCTGATCACCTCTATCTTCTCTGAAGGTCAAAGCGCGTCCCGGCTTTTCCTTCAAAAAAGTGATTTTGGAGTGTGAATTGCTATATTACGAATTTTTGCATATTTGTAAATATTTAGTAGTGCTAATTTTGTAAATAGGAAAATTTATGTACATTTTGCATAAGGCAGTGCAATAGTTCGACTTTAGTTTGTTTCCCTGCAATGAGTCTCTTGATGCTTGATAACGAGTTTTACAAAGGTAACGCTGGGAAGCGAGTTTTACAAGGAGCAGGGCATTTAACATTATGGTAATGGCAATCTCGCCAAATTGGCGAAATAGAGCCAAGTTGGCGACGGTTTTGGCGACATTTTCAGTCCCCATGTACATGTATAGGACTTTTCGACTACGATCTGGAAAGTTCTCCAAATATCTATCTCTAGAAGTTTCACGTATGTTCTTCTCCCCTATAAAAGCTCAAGAGAGAGGGGAAGTTAGTTGTTAGCTGAGTCCATTAGTTGACTGGAATTACTGAATTGAGATACTGAGTCTCAGTGAGTTCCGAAAGCGAACTGTATTGCATTGTCTTTTGCAGCGATTTGAGCAGTTGTGTTATCAAGTTTTTAACTGCTGTTTTGTTCTCTATTGCTGTGAAAAGAGCTGTATTCTGTCTACTAGAACGAGAAGTTCTGAGTTGTAAAGGAATCTGTGAAGAGTTATAGTGGAATAAACTTCTGCAAGTTTTGATCTGCTTTGGCTTCAAATTTTTCGAACCCATCCACGCAACAGTCACAAACGACTGCCCGAAATAGGTAGGGGTATTTTTTTAGGTTTAATTGACAGTAAGCCCTACAAAATAGGTTATACTTCTTCCTTTTAGGATGCGAAGCGTGCGCACACCTTACATTTTAGAGTTTTTAGCAAGTGATTAAAATATAAATATAGTAGAAGGGGTAAAATATATTTGTAGGAGCTCGTTAAAAGTTACGTACATTGCCACGTGATATTCGAAATGAATCGGAGATGTATTTCATACTTTGCCGTTTTCTCATTTGGCATTCTATAGAATGCCTAGGAAATGTATGGAATATGAATCATTTCATAGATTGCAGGCTATTTTTTTTGGCATTCTATACAATGCCCAGGCATTCTATAGAATGACGGATTTCATACATTGCCTATAACAATAATACTAACGTACTTTTTATTTTAGTTATATCCCAATAATGAACATATAATTATATTGACCATATATTGTTACCGATGTAAAAATAGTACAACTCATAGAATATATAGTAAAAAAAAAGAATATAGGTTACTTTTCAGTTTCAAACGTGTTTAGTAGCAAACCCGTACTCTTTTTTTTTTTTTTTTTTTTTTTTTTAGATTAAAGTGTATTTTGTATTCTGGGTTTAAAATAACAATTCCGAAAGAGAAATTTTGTATCCATGAGATATTTTAAAGGGCGATCATAAATTTGAAGGATGATAGTACCCATCGAGATCAAAGGTGATATTTCATATTTTGTCACTACGACTATTTTAGTTATGTGTACAGTATTTCAGTTAAATGTCGTATTCACATAAAAACATTTAAGATTTATTATGTAAACAAAGTTAAATCTAAAAAATGCCCTATGATCAAGACGAATAATATCTTAAATAAAGTTCAGGTCTGAGTTCTACTCTAAATTTTCTTGCGGTATCATAAATATAGAAATTTATATAAGAAGAATTACCTTCTTCTGACGCGAATTAAATTCCAAATTAGTTTTTAATCTATTTTTCATAGAGAAAGGAGCCGACCAAACGGTATAGTGGTTAGCGTGCTAGCTTCTGGACCGCGAGGTTGTGGGTTCGAATCCCGTGTTAGGCATGGGTGTTTGTAAATGTATGTTGGCTTGTCTAATGACGAATGTTGCGGCGCATTATAGCCCTTGTGTTGCTGACGGCGCCAGATAATCTGAATACAACCAAACATAGAGAAAGGAATCTCTCTCATTCTTGGAATTTGCACTTTACCGTTTACTTTGTGGAAAAGCAAAGCGGATTCGAGATCCACTTTAGTTTTTTTTTTTTTTTTTTTTTTTTAATCTTTTTCATCGAAGAAATTTATGAACACAATGAGATATTGATATCAAAGAGTGTAATAAAATAAATGTTTTCTATAGGATTCGATGTGTACGATACATGTACAAACTCCTCAGTGGCCCTTCTCCATTTAGTACATGCTCTTCGAAGCACCAAGGAAATCAAAGCAAGCTGTGATTCTAAGCGATATGTTGGTAGGTGCATAAAATTCTACTTATAATCTTATTTTTATAAATTAAAACCAGATCTTACAATAATAGCACAAACTAATCATGTATTCTAATCAGGTATCATTGGTCCAATGAATCTCAAAATACAAGAGTATACAGACAGTTTTCTACAAACAATCAACTTACCATACTTTCCTCTACAGTTGACGTCATTACGCGATGAAATAAAGGTTAGTAAAATAATTAAATTTCCAACGTAAGTAAATATTTATCGTGTACAACTTTCAACTAACAATTTGAAAACTCCTGGTTTTGATGTAAATTTACTATGGATTTAATCCCACAGATATTTTTAATTATTTGACTACAAATAAAATTCTTTGAAATATATTTGTATGAAATACTAACAATTGTATAATGTGGAAAGTTGTTTGAACTAATTATGAGACTTGGCACACCAATAGTTTAAAAATATTCTAAAATTGACTAAACAAAATTTTCTTTGCCAAATGAATACGTCAAAAGAAGATGAAAATGTGGAATATTCGTCTTTCGATTATTCGCACTTGATTGGTTTTACGAGTTTATTGATATAAATAAAATATAAAATCAATATTGTATTTTAAATAACAGTATACATTTAGATCTTACATAAAACGTTCTACGTGTTCTTCTAAAAAAATATTGCAATTAATCCGGAGAATCGTGAAATTCTTTATTTTGACTATTTAAAAAAAAAAATCTACGAATAAATATTAAAAGGAAAATGTATACTTTTATCGCATTGTCAGAGTGCGATAAAAGACCTTTGCTATTTAAAGGGCCGGAAAAAGTTTTAAATTCATTTAATATATAAAAAAATAAACTGAACGTTGAAGAAGGTGTCGAGGACTGGTGATATGAATGCTACTGTTAATAAATTAAAATAGTAAAAAGGTGAACTTTTAATTATGTTAGAAAAAATTACTTTAATGTAACTAAAATAAAATTATATGAAGTACTTTTCAATACAACAAAAATAAAACCGCTAATTTTGAGGTAGTAGACGCCATTTTAAATCAGTTGAAGTATAAACTATTATTTGAGACTGAGAAAACTTAAGTATTTCTCGTTTCTTGATACAATATCTTTCTCAAGAAGTTTATTTGATTTGAATACAATCACTTTTCATTTTTTTAGAGTTGTGCATACATTAAAACGAATAGATTGGAAAAGTATATTTGTCACTACACACATGGAATGCGTTACTAAAATGAATTTTAAACGATATTACACTTAAAGAAAAAGCGTATTTTAAATTTCCGATTCAAAATTAAGTAGCCAACTTATCAGTAAGAAAACATAAAACACATGCAATCGCAATACCCATTTTCAACGAAACCCCTCAAGCTAATCTGACTCTCTCATCGTAATCCTAATCACTGCTCTGTCTTCAAAAGTTAATTGATTGCAATAGACCTGGGACTAGAAGCTATTCTAACCGAAGAGGATTATGGTGACCTATGGATCTTGTCTGACAGCCGTAGCTCTCTCCACCATCTTAATAATTGGCTCCTTGTGGGCGACAGGATCAGCACCTCTATCCTGCTTAAATTAAAGCTCATTTCTCTTAATCACGATGTTCATTTGCAATGGGTACCTTCCCATGTGAATCTCCACGGGAACGAAATGGCCGATATTCTTGCTAAGGATTTCAACATCTCCCTCTTCCATACTTACTTTTTTTTAATTATACTCTCTGGAAAAATCAAAGATCTCGGAGGAGTGGAAAACACCCCCAACCCATAATTGGTACAAGGGCTCAAAACCGGGTTTGTCCCTTGACCTCCCGTGTGACAGACGTACCCGGACTGTTCTATCAAGACTTGCTAGCTGTCACATCAAGTGCCTCACTTTCAACGAGGGCAGGAAAACCTTCGCCACCTGCACCAAGTGCCAAAATCATCAGCCCTCTCCTGAGCACCTCTTGGATTGCATGGGACTCTCTAAGGAGGATCTCCTTAGCAATCCTCTCCTAGTCTTCGACTTCCTTTTAGTCAACGAACTCGTGGATCTTGTCTGACTCCGTCAGACAGTGAGGATTATCAACAACAACATACCCATTTTCATCGATCAAATATTATATATTTTTTAACCATGTGTTTTTTACCACTTTAAAGGCAATGGCGGAAGTTTTGCTGGATCTCAGGTGGAAGTCAGTGGCCTTGTTTTCAGCAACGAAATCTTTGGAGCATGAATTTCGAGAAGAAGCGGATCGCAGAGATATCTGCATAGCTTTTTCAATGGTATTAACCAATAACGCAAGGTAAGAGCATTCGAAAAGAAAAAGTACTTCATTCCAGAGTATATAAAACATAAAATTATTGCCTTCTTTCATTTTTTATTTAGAGATAATTAAATTGTCGAAGAAATATCCTTACGTTATGCACTAAATGTCTTTTAAATTAAAACTTTGCTTTCAGAATATAGTAAAATGTTAATTTTATCGAATGAATTTTAATGGTTTACGAAAGTTAATTAGATGTCTTGCTAAGCAATTATAACAAGAAATTCAAGTTATATATTTTTAAATAATCACATCTTCGATTGAAAATTCAGATTTTTATTAATTTCAAAAAATTGGCTCTAAAGCTTTGATAAAAATCATTCCATTTAAGCCACCTCCAAAATTCCATTGAAATGTTTTAAATGTGTAAAAAGAGAAAAAACAAACGTCGTACAACAATAAAACTCGCTTTTCCCAACAGTCACCCGTTTCTAATGAGCGTATATTAATGTATTAGCTGTATATATTAATGAATATTAATGCATCTCCCCAAATAATGAATATATTTTGTTTTTAGATCTTGCCCCACATTTATTGAAAAGACCAATTAAGTATACTACTTTGATTTTCTATTCGGAATCACTTTTATTAGCTAAAACTTGAAATGGACAGCTACTCTTGTTGCCAAATCTCGCGAACTTTCTTAGATTTTTTTTTTTAATAATTACCGTAAAAATATCGTAACATTGGAAAGTTCTTTTTTTATTATTATTTAATTTAAATTACAAAAACGCAAACGGTAAAATATGCCAATACAATTCAAATTTCAAAGCAGTGGATAGTATTGTAGTGTTATTGTAAGTTATGTTATGTTTCCTTCCACCCCAATAGTTTTACCTGTAATGGATATTGAAAAGTACCCTAAACATAAACGCTTAACCAAATAACTAACATCTTCAACAACTGTTTGTTAGATGCATAAAAATACTATATCTAATAATATATCCTTATAGGTTAGATGCTGTTCTCCGAATGAAATTCCAAGAAATAGCGACGACAGGGATCCAAGTGGCAATAGTGTTAGGATCTAATGTTGATCTGCACACATTATATGAAATGGCCATCGCATCCAACAGTTCCATCCAGTACTGGCTGTTGGCAGGTCTGGACACCAGAGATTCAATGTTGTCTCTTCTCTTTGGACCTGATCATCCAGTAGTCCTATTCAGGAAGCCGGTCGTCAACATTCCCAACTTCGATCGAAGTACCGTGGAAGCCTACGAATTTGGTGGGAAAATTAACCGCCTCAATCTGGTCCAGAGCTACATCGAGTACGTGAATGGCTGCTTCAACAATACGACAAGCAGTGCTTTAGATGAAATTCGCTGTCAAGGACACCGATTTAGAACTCAGAATCCCCAATGGAGTATCATCGAAGAGACGGTGAGCAATCTGATAGACGACATGAAGAGAGGTGAGCAGTTTTAAGACGATTGGTTAAAATAGCATTAAAATATTGGTAAAAACTATCGTCTAATAAAAAAATTAATTCTGGAAATTAGCGTTGATTAATATTAAAAAAAAAAAAAAAAAAATACCACTTAAATTAAAGTTGATAATAACTGTAAAATCTAAAAAGTATTTCTTTCTAAATTATATTTATGAGAATTTTAACCAAGACTTCCGACATTGTAGCTTTTCTTTACAGTGATGAAGAGAGAAGTTTATACATACAAAGACTCTGTCCGTCTGAAGTCAACAATACCAAGGCAAACCTACAAATGCTACAGACAAGAGCTATATCTCAAATGATAGGTCTTTTTGAGATAAGTTCCCATAACAAAATAAAACCGGAATATGGTACCTGAAGTACCGAAAATTGTTATCATTAAGCCCGAAATATAAATGCAACAGACGTGTCATATTTCAATTTGAAGGTCCCGTTAGAGTAGTAGTATTACAAAAAAATCAATCAGAAGTACTTTAAATGTTGGCCGAAAAACTGCTTCCATAGTAACTAACTCTAATGAAAGTTCACATCATACCTCAAAATAAATATATTGCATTAGAACGTAAATATTCGATGCGAAGTTTTCTCCTCAAGTTTATCATCATACGAGCCAATTTGGCGACATTTTTGTTCATGAAAAATATCAAATTAGGAGGGTTTTTGTTATTTAAACCATAACAGGGAAAGATTTCAGTCTTTAAATGTCGACATATACGATATTGTTATAGCTAGTTATCTGATATACCTTAATAAAAATGTGTGTAGAAATGGCTTGTTAGTTATTTTTAAATATTTACTTATTGTTAAAATCCAATTACTTAATGTTTTTTAAATATTTGCTAACTTTTCAGGTGGGTACTTGGGAAATTATTCGAAATCAAACAGAACACTTTATCAGGACATTGAGTTAAATACAACAGAGGGTGAAGTGGAAATTTGGACCTTTCAACATGCCATCGGAAAATTTTCAAAGCACAAAGAACTGCAGGTAAAGTTTCATTTTTCATAATATACAATACAATTTTTGTTGGTTTAATTTGTAGTGTGTTCTTAAAAATAAGAAAAAAGCATTTCGCCTAATTCAATCGTTATGACCATTACGTTGAAAAATATTATCTAACTTTCTGATAGGTTATCTACTAAAATGTCAGTATGTTTGATATTTTCTATTTCTAAAGTATAAATTCTTCATTTTTCTGGTATTTAAATTTAAAGACAACGATACTATATATTGTCTAATTATACTGACGATATTTAAGGCATTTAAATTTCAGTACTTTGATTTTGATAATCAAATACAACTCATGCTTTGTGGAAAGTTATTCTTTCAAGATTAAGTCCCTAACAACTCAGTGCTTTGTAATGCCTCTTATTTAACAAAAATATAAGCATGTTTTACGTGAAACATATGAAAATAAATTACGAATGGAGTTATAGCCCAGTCACTGTAGCTAAAAATTGGTCAAACCTTACATAAATACCTGTTGAGCTGAAAATTTGCACAGTGACTCTAAATGATATCCTGAACAACCTACAAAACATCCCCTACTCTGCCCTTCAGCTTCCCGTTTTTTTAGGTGCTGGAAAGCTGGATAAATTCTGGAACAGCTGTTAAGCATGAATGTCGCATTGAGCTCACATGAAAGATAAATAAGCTTGAATTTAAGCTTGAATTGGATATTATCCGGTGATTCCATAGACTTATAAAATACACTAGACTGAGCGCTCCCACTTCGATTATACAACTATACTAAACTCCAACTTAACTTGACATCACTAGACGATAGATCTTCACCGTGCTCATAGGCAATTAATCCATTTTAGCGGAGTGAAGACATAATTCTCGCCAAACCTTATTAACCTTTTGTTCTCTACAGGGTTGCGGTTTGGCGAACATTATGCTTTCACGCCGCCAAAATGGATTAAATACCTATGAGAACTGTGACGATCTACCATCTAGTGATGTCAAGTTAAGTTGAAGTTAAGTATAGAATGAAACCAAGATTTAACAAGTAAAGGGATAGAAATGGGGAGAAGATCTGCATATTTAGCACGTTTCTCCTCATTTTGGCGTTGCCGAAGTTAGATAAAGAGTTATTCATTAAATAAATTAGGAAAATTGTCTTGTGTTTTAAATTGTTGATTGATTGTAATGCGTCATAACATTTGGTATAAGTTTTCCGATCACGAAGGAGGGAGATCTTTCAAAGGATAAATGCTTCCTATTGTCGTCAAGAATGGAATTTATATGCAAAAAAAAAAAATCTTGTGAAGTTGTACTCAGTTTCCTTGATGATATTTCAAAATTTCAAACTAATTACTAACTTCCTTTTTAAGTTTTAGTCAAAGATAATTATAAAAATATTTAGCCCCCCAAAATGACAATAATAACGTGTAGCGGCCTTTTAGTGACTGTTAAAACTTGATATAATGCATTGTAATCGACATCTAGTCTATCTGTCAAGCTTGATTGGATGTCAGCAAATAGGTTAATTAGACTCCCGAAGATTTGTTCTTCACAACACACAAACGAAAATGAAGTTAATATAAAGGATTTTAAAATGTACAAAATAATTTGTGCTTCCGGTGTTCGCTTTAAAGAAAATGTACTTTTTTTGATAATTTTAAAGGAAAAAATCTTCTAAAATAAAAAGAGAAAAATCAATTAAAATATTGTTTGATAACGTGTTATATTTTGTACTCATCCAATATTCTCACTATGTTGAAGCTAAATAATAAATAAGATATGTTATTCAATACCCACCTTAATTGTTGAATACGCACCGTAAATAAGTGAAAGGGGGAAAAATACGGTAAGTTTTATAAAATTACAGAAATTAAACAGTCCCTACTTTCTTAAACTAGGGGTGTGGAACATCGCACAACTTTCTATTACACTATAATACTGACGTGGATTTGTGTCATTTACCGTTTTTATATTTTCATCATTCATTTCGAGGAAATGGTCAGTTTGGCGATATCTTTTGCAATAATTCTTGTATGAGTCTAAAAAAAAAAAAAAAAAAATTGTTAAAATAGTGATTATGGCGATATTTTTTTTGATAATCCTTATATTTTCCTTTATTATAAGCGAAACTGAGAGGAGAAGTAAAAACGATCGTTGATGAGGTATGCTCAAGGAAAGAGAACTCTGTGTTGAAGGCATTCATTTTTCAACTTTTTACGCCTTTTAAACATTTTTACGGGAATTTCGGAGGTGGGGATGTTTAGAACACCTTTGTGGCATTACCACAGCGATTTTTATCAAAATCGTTAGAGCAGTTTTTTAGCAATCATTGAAAAACATGATTTTTTCAATGGCAGCTACCTTATGCGCATGCCCGATTTTGACGAAAACCTTAATGGTAGGTCCCATGGCCGCCACTAACCCTCATACCAAATTTGAACATCGTAGGTCAATTTGTTCGGGAATTATGCTGACCACACACAAAAAAATTTTTTCTCGATAACTCTTTTGAAATCAGGATGTTCCAAAGCGTGGAGAAATGAAGAAATATTTTTTTTTTGACCGAATGCTATACTTTCATTACCCTATGTATATATGGGTAATTGAAAGTAAAAAAGAAAACCACAATCTTAGTCTAAATTTCAATTTCATTATCAACAAGAATGTTCAAAAGTTATTCACTAAATGAGATCCATAACTATTCAATTAAAGATAGCTTTCCGAGAATAAGCAAAAAAAAAACAAAAAAAAAAAACTACAAAACTTTATTGATAGAGGAAAATTAAAAAAAGAAAATGACGCATACACTTGAGAGGTTATCGAACCACCTTTCTTAAATTTTACTTAAAAACCAAATTCAGAACAAAATAGAGCCGTTTTTACTGGATTCAGAAAGTTTCTCTAGGACACACTCATGCATTTTTCATAGAAATTAATGCTTTTTTTCCCGTTTCTGAACCTTTGTATCACGTGGTTTGATCTTTGTTACACATGATAAACCTAAACACGCCGTCTAGCTAGTATTTTAAATCTATGAGTGACTCAATTTTCAATAAAAGCCTGTCAAAGTCGAGCTGTTCCAGCATTTCCTCAGCATTTGCAAAACCAGGAAGCCAAAGGGGAGCCGAGGACTTTTTATAGGTTTCTCAACTCAAGGCATCAAATAGTCACTGTGCAAAATTTTAGCTCAATGGGAATTTGTGCGAGATCAAATCTTAGAATGACGGGACAATTAATTATTGCCTGGAATTAAAAAAATCTTAAAATCTGTAGGAGAATACAACACGTGATAATTTTCCTTGGCATTGCACAGCTAATGCTTAACTTATTTCAATAATGAAGCTATTTTCAATTTACTTCATTTTACTTCTCAGTAGTTATTAATCATTTACTTTACAGGTAGGACACTACAGTGAAGGTAGTCTCATTTTGGACAAGAAGCTTTTAAATGTTTTCCGATTTACTGGTTCCGGCTGGTTTAAAATACCAGAATTTCATTGTCATAGAAACTGTCGAGAAATCTGCAAGAATTTTGCGAATATTTCAATTCCATCTGACCTCGATAATCTTTTGAACAGGATATATCAATGGAGGTACGACACCTGGGTTACTATCCTGGTAACCATATCCGCAGTGGGAACACTTATCGCCATATGTACGACAGCATACTTAATCATCAAATCCTGCAGGGAAGATTTTGAAGAAGGCAATCAATTGACCAATGTCATTTTGTTGGTCGCCATCATATTTTCCTACAGCTGCACGATAATCTTCATGTTACACAACGACACGGCAACCTGTTCCAGAAGAATCACCGTAGTTGGTATAGCTTATGCAAGCATGTTGGCACCTATCCTTGCACGCTGCTTCCTCATCATTGCAGTAGAAATGGACGGAATCCATGGACACGTCAGTGGATTCTTGCAGTCGATGCTGTGCTTCTTCATATTTGCTGTACAAGTGGCGATGGCTGCTTACTACTGGGTGATGACTGCAATGACCAGTCGTTCCAGATCGAATTGCATGGTGCATGTGAAGCTGACCATTGCTTACCTCTCTTACACAATGCTTCTATGCTTCATTTGGCTTATGTCCTCACCGTTCTGTATCCGCAGTCGTAGAAACAACAGGGAAGGCCTGCTACTGCACTTGGGCAGCGTGGCTGTCTCACTGATATGGCTAGTGTGGTTCCTTCTGTTCTTTTTGTTGCATTCGCGGTGGAACGAGTTCGTAATATGCTTCGGATTAGTGGCCACTGCCACCGCAATTCTTGTCGTAGTGTTCTTGCCGAAGGTGTACCGAATGATCGTGTCTGCCGCTGCCAGAGAGGGCGGCCAGGTCAGCATGCAACCCGTCATATTTGCTTCTGCATCTTCTAGGAGTCCGAATCTGTCAATTTATGAAAGCATAAATCACGGATACAATCCAGATAAGGATGGCTACATAGTAGATGCCTATCGGGATGAAGAAGATTCACCTGGTCACAGGAAAATGACTCACCTGTAAGTTAGACGGTTGGTTGTGGATATAGAGTAGATTGTAACCGGTGTGAAGATTACTTCCAGGAAAATAACCTACTCATAAGTTTGACGATTGCATGTTTGAGGATTCTCCATAGTCCTGGAAAATAACTGATAAGTTAGATCGATGAATGTTAAGAACTTATATAAATGTTAGTCAAAATGAGGATGATTGACAAAAACTCAGGAAAAGGACCAATTTGATTTATAATTGGTATAAATGGAACCTTTGGGTAATAAAAAGTTTCATTAAGTGTATATACAAAGTATCTTTTCACTGTATGAAGGTGATTTACTTGAACTCAGGAAAATAATTCTCTCACAGTTAGGTGATTGAATTCTAAAAGGTCCCCTAAAAGATGGAAACGTAGATGTTTACCAGGATGAAGAGGATTCACATGTAGCAAGAAAATCACTCGTAAGTTAGGCACAGTTGGATGTTAAAATCTTTAGTTAAATAAATATTTGAGGATCAGTTATTTGAGGATCAGTTATTTAAGAACAAAATATCACATTCGTTGAAAAACTTTTAACGCCTATATATTTTACACAGGTCATTTAAACATAATTATAAAGCAAGAATCGACGTGTGTTTACTGTTAATTTTGAAAAGTATGTAATGGCATCATACAAGTGTAATATAAATTTAAATTTACTTTTGTGTAAATATGAAAAGTAAAAAATAATGGTTTAATAAATACATTTTAAATAGAATTATTTGTAATCCTACTTCGTGAACTCCAAGTTAATTTCAATAGCAACATTAAATTATTTATATTCCTGTATTTATATAGGTAACAAAGAATTCAAAGGACATTACCATACACCCACAAGAAGAATAAAAGATTGGATACATATTCCTATTGGAAATTGGTCACCTAATCAAAGTAAAAATCGAATTGGGCATCTAATCAATTACTAATTATTCGAATAGGTCACCTAATAAAAAAAGCAGTTATCAAAATAAAAATAGAATTTTATTATAAAAATATGAAATATTTCATGATATTTGAAAAGAAGTAACATCTTTTAGTGCCACCATTGGAATTATTATTTGTCCTGTCACTAGGTTGGTTTTTTTAAGACACAAGAGCCTATCTTTTTCACACACACTAGGAGGATTTTGCATTTATTCTTGAACAAAACAAATACATCTGTAAGAGTTGGTTTCCCCATCAGACATACTTACTATGTACATGGCTCACTCAAGCTAATTGATTCCAAGAGTGTGTACAGATTTGAATGAATCTCTTCACATTCATCAATTGTATAAATAAACAGTGATATGCAAAACCAGACAAGCGACATAATTGAAAAAATAATGGGTTTCATTGTATCTGTCTCATAAGACCCTTTTACTGTATATTAATTTAAAAATCTCAATTAAAAGGTACTGCTAAACAATAAATCAACTGAGATCTCAATTGTCTGGTTTTTGCATATCACCATTCAATTAAAAAGAAAAAAAAAAAAAAAGAAAGAAAAAAAAAAGGAAAAAAAAAAAAAAAAAAAAAACTTTTTTTATTGATAAGATTAAAGTTTAAAAAAAAAACTGCTTTATGTGTTTTAACTCCAAAATATTTTTGCACTTGCAATATGGTGTTCAAATACAATATTAGTTATTGCATATTAGTTTCTCAATGGCTGACCTTTCTTTAGAGCTTTTAGGAAAGAACATAATCTAGAATTCATTAGGAGAAGTGTTATACACCTTATTTTTTCATTTGTTTAAGTGCATCATCATATATAATACAATATGCTTAAGGTTGTTACATTTAGAATACTTGGTACAGGTTTTAAACAGTTAAAGTCAAATTTGCAATTTATATGAACATCTAATAAATATAGAAATTATTTATTTGAAATTCAAGAAAATCTAATATTTCATATTATTGATGTTAAAGCATGTAACTTTGAAGATTATTAAATAAAGCCACAGAACCCATACATGTGTGTGTAAGAAACTTTATTTCAATAACTTGGAAAGTAAATGACAAGTGACTATCGAGCTTCACATAATATTTCACAAAAGGAACAACAAAAGTTACAAGTAAAATAATTTCAAAGATACATACAGTTGTTAAGACAAAAAAAGACATAAAAGGGAAATGTTAAACTAGGAATGATTATAAAATTAAAAGGTCATGAACCACAGTTGTGATCAATCAAAACCATATGGATAGTGTGCAAAAGTATCCATTACTACCCACAAAACAATCTATAGAGTGAGAGGAATGATTTCAAAGATGTGGATTCTTTCTTAAACCTGTACTTTTGTTTAATGTGCAGAAAGCAGATTAAATTAAACAATAAACATAAAAAAAACTAGGGTAATAAATAGATTAGAAAGATTGGAATTCTACTTTTGTTTTGTGTGAAGGGTTATGCAGGAGCTACACATAAATAACTCGTTTTTCAAAAGATTTTTCTATGAATATTTATCAAGAACTATTACGGGTGAACTCTTTTTTGGGCATGAAAGTATTCCACATCTATTGACATTGATGAAAAATATCACCAGCATGAACTTAAGAAATATTACAAATGCATTTTATTTTGCAAATCAATCTGCTACTATCAATTTTATATTGAAGTTTAATAAACCTCATTTGATATTGCTACTTTTCAGGCTGGTAACCATTACTAGTATAATGCATTAATATAAGGCCATAAAATTTTCTTTTTCTTTTAAATTATTATATTTAAATTTAAATGCGAGAGGTTGCATATAACATTCTACCATATAAATAGCCATTCAGTATTCTCTCAAGAAAAAGAAATATTGCTCTTTAATTGAAAAATAAAATAATAATAATAACAACAACATTTTGTGCATTTTAAGCACTCTTTATTATTATCTTTTCATGAACAATGTGATCCAAGAACCAAATTGATATAACTATAAAAAGAAATTATACAAAAGAGCCAAATATGTTTAAAACTTAGCCATAATGTTTGCAATATTTTAACTAAAAATAAGTATTCTTGAACTATAATTTTTTCTGCATGACGTGTGGTAACTGATAGTGTTTTATCAACAAAAAATTTACTTTTCTATTATATTTCTCTCGTGTTAATGACAAGATTTCTAACCAATATTACTTGTAAAATAATTAACTCCTCACTCAAAATACGTAAAAATAGGAAACAATTGAACAAAATAACATTCATTTACAATAAATGCCTATTGTTATACCTGAAGGGAAATGCAAAGCTTACCTGTCAAAGCAGAACATACTAGTACTATATAGTTTTCTGAATCGCAGTTCAAGCACAATTTTGAAATAAAAAAACATGTAGTAAAACACCTTTTTACATAGCATAGATATAAATCATGTACAATAATACTCATCAACATTACACAATAAGAATTAACGTAAAAGAACATAAAAGTAACATTAAATTACATAATAAATTGAATGCTACAGTATTTAAGCTTAGTTTTAAAAACAAAAATTTGTATAATTTTGTCATAACTAAGCTCATTTTCATTGCAACATTTCGTTTTTATAAAATGTATTATAAACATTAACAATACAAAGTGAATTAAAGTTATTAAATTTTCAAATGAAGCAAAATACAGAAAGTTAAAATGCATAAAAAAACTTCAACAACTTTAAAATAATGTTTCCAATATTTACATAATGATATGTAAATTGAAGCTTGCAAACAAACAAAATTGGTTTAATAAGATGTTTTCAAAACTTTCAATTCCTTTTTATTAGTCACTCTCCAACACTTTTTAAAAAATTGTTTATAATTTTAAAAACAATACGTTGTAAATTTGAGCAATGGACGCTATAATTAGTCACTACAGTAACAGGTTATACTCCAAACACAACATTCATTAATAACTATCATCAGAATTTGTCACTTGTTTGGGCTCAGGTTTTTACAGTAGAACCCAGAATGTATTTAAAATTAAATCATATTCAAATGACAAATGTTTTGTCATTATAAAATATAACTTTGATAATATTGATATAATAAAATTTCAGTACTATAGACAGCTAAAATTTTTTAATGTGTTCATAAATAACTGATGGTGAAACAGATGTGCTTTAAACTTTTCACGGTTGCAACATCCCAGGCATGCACTTAACTTTCCGTCAACCACATTTGATAGACAATTTCATCGCCTCACCCTGTCGCATAGATGTATGTCAAATATATTTTTAAAAGACATTTTTAATTTTGTCTTCTATTGACAACCCTTACAATAATCATTACTTGGCAGTTGTATAAATGTATTTAATTATGTGTTTATTATGTATTTTAAATGTGTGTTTGTCAAGCACATTGCAACTGAACTCAGCAGTCCACATACTGTGTCCGACAGAGGTTTAAGAATCAAATTAATAATTTCATTTAAATATAAAATAATAAAGTACAAGTTGCTTTGTAAATATGTACCCCTAAGATTTCAGACAGGTTTGAGTTACTATTAATCCATATTCATAAGGTTTTATTGTATTAGTTTCCAATATATCTAGTCTAACAAAGATAAAATACACTTAACTTATTTTCAAAATAATTATTTTCGATAGGAAGTGGATTGAGTTCTCTAGCGTACAATGAAGAAAAATTTGGAAGCAGATTCTTCAAGGGATTGAGTTTTCATTTATGTAAAAATAAAAGTAAACTAAAATTTTGCCTAATATATCGATTACGTATATATCTATTAAAATTTTGACCAAGTACCACCACAAAAGAAAATTATCCTTAACAAAATTAGGACATTTTTCAGGATTCTGTTAAATAAATGTATTTATAGCTATAAAATCATATATAATTGTAATGGCATAATATGAATCCTCATATTATAATTACAATGCAATGTAAGTCAATTTATATAAAACCTTTGTCTAGAAAATTTATTAAATTCAACAGCGATGTCAAGGGTTTGCCTATAATAGCATTATGAACTTATTTTAAGTAAATTTTCGACTTATTTATTCATGGAAATTCTATTAGGTGAAACAAGACCTTCGGAGTACTAATTTTGAATAAGATAATGGTTCATTGTACATCTGTCATGAATAATGTTCTTTCAAATACCACTGAAGCAACTTGATGCCTAAATTTTACTTCAATGGGAAATATAAGTGTTCAAATGCTATCATTTTAGCCCATTTAGTTTCTTTCTTAAATACAAGTGTAAATTACTACTAAAAAGCCATTAATTTTTGGTAACTCCATCACCACTCTGCTCATACTATTACAATTTAAAACAAACTTAGCATTACTTAATACTTTTGTTGCCAAAACATAATGGCTTGCACCAAATACCAATTATCACAGCATTCAAAAGCACTGTTAGGGTTAATGTCTATATCTAGATATGTATAGCCAATAAATGCATTGATATTTTTTTATATAACAAAACCACAATGTGTGATGTACCAAAACATTATACAAAGGGTGCAATAAATCTTTAAAATTTTTAAAAATTCTAAAAATTTAACAAACTATTATTTACATTTTTAGTATTTTAGTTGGCAAGATATTAAGCCAGATAAGGGGAAAGATAGGTGCTTTTAAAGTATATTTGGATACTTTGTTAGACATTTTAATACTTCTCTCCTTTCATAAAATACAAGCAACATTCAGTAAAGTACAAAGTTCCTATTTCTTTCCTCTGTGTTTTGTACTAAAGCTTACAAACAAATACTTATTTAAATAATTCAATCTAGCAATGTTTCATTGGTAAATGATCAAGACTTATTTTTCCAAAATCAGATTTAATTAAAAAATAAAAATAAATAATTTTCCTTTTTAACATCCTTTTTACATACAACTAGAATAATCTACATAATACTTTCAGTTTATGTTTAACAGTATGCTTTTATCATAGCAATAAAAGACACAAAAGCCAGCATTAAAAATGTTCAACATACACTACACATTATCCTGGCAGTGAATACATAGCAATACCAAGTAAAATTGCAACCAAAATTAAAAGATTTCAGCACCTAACATTCCTATGTTTGAGCAAATTGCAGAAAGTCCTACAAATAGTGGCCCGAAAATAAAAGAAACCTAAATGCCCAAAGGAAACTATTTAGCTTTCAATAAAGAGCCTAGTGACAGTTTTAAACACAATATAATATACATTTTTTCATCCAATTTCCTTGTTAATGTAAGACATATTTACAAACATTTTCTTATGTGTTCACAGAAGCACATAAGACAAATTAAAACAAGAATATACCTTTTTAAGGTAACAACATTGTTTTTTCAAAAGAATCTGCAATAAAATTTTCAAAGGAAGACTGAACTTTGGCACCAACTGATTCATAAAATGTAATAAAAATTCATAAAATGATTGAGCCACTACACTTTGCTATTTTCGAAAAAGTACTAACAGAATGAACAGGTATTGATTGCATCCCTAAATGCAATATTAATAAATAAAAAGAGGTCACGAGGAAACTGAAGATTTTGGTACTTCATCAAACATCACTTTGAAATTAAAACATACCTTGAGAAATAGCAATTACTTAAGAATATCTTGGCCTGTTGTTCTTTCCATGGACATGAGATTCTTGTAGTATAATTATAAAAGGATTAAAATGCAAACAATAAGCAAAATCTTTCGGAAATCTTAAAACTATAAGCTCTCAATTTCAGCATGCAGAATATGCCATTGCTGTGATCCTGACTATCATCTTTCTACTTTGATGTAAGAAGATTCCATATTTAGTTCTAAAGAAAACTTTATATATATAGACTCATATATCAGCATAGCTAATTAAATATTTCATCATTGGCAGCTTCCTTGCCTATTTAACCACATCAGAGTCTTTGAAGAAGAATGAATTTTTTTCAGAATTCAACTTGGTGCTTTATATTGGAAAATAATTTTGAGAGGTTTTAAGTGGGAGCATGCAATTTTAAATATTTTAGACAATTTGATTTACGATTGGAGAATTAACTCTCGCATATCAGCCTGAAGGACATTATAAACCAAATAAAGTCCAGCAGACCAAGATAATCTTAAATCATAAGCAGTCCTCTACATTCCGTATCAATTTCAAAGAAGAAGGAAGATAAAATACCATAATCTGCAGTCTCCTACTGGATTGAAAGGCGACTGTAAGTCTTGATGCATCTTCGAATATAATTCCAAAATTTGTATGCAATGTGGAGTAATATTTTTAGCTTAAGAGTATTCTTGTCGTCAAAAAAATTCAGCCGACAGTATTTTACAAATATAAATCACAAGTTGAATTACAAAATGATATAAAAATCTTTATAGCATGCCAAATAATCCTTTGTTATAGAGAAAGTGTCTTCTCTTTAATTTTCAACAAGAAGTCAAATTGTCTGATTTTTCCAAATTAGTATTCGTTCTCCTGTTTTGTAAACTTTCTCTAATACGAAAAGTTTTTTACACCAACAAAGGCATAAATTATACAGTAATGAAATTTTCAAATTACCACCAGTTTGTAGAAAAGGAGAATGATTGACGATTGGGAAAAAACAAACTATTTTATTGTGCAGTATTGGTTGCACAAAAAAAGAGACTATCTATTATTTGGGATGTTATGGCAGATTGAGTTATTGGTTTGCCACTCAACAACTCACCATGATTTTTTTTAAATCCAGATGAATTTTTTGCCAGCAGACCACATAATACATAAACTAGAAGTATTCCCCCACATTACATACCAATGTCAGACTAATATTTGATGACTTACAAAAACTTGCAACCACATCTCAGAGTCTACTGACTACTCAAGTGCCTGCTCTTAGTAGACATTGGAAGCTTCCTTATACTCAGAACCTTCTAAGGTGAAGAAGTCTTCCAGTTTCCACTGCAGTGTCTCGAAAGTGGGTCTCTTCATGGGGTCCTTGTTCCATGTTTCCAGCATGATTTCGTAGAGGGGAGGGGGGCATCCAGGGGGGCAGGGCATGCGGTAACCATGCTCAACCTGGTGGAGCACCTCCGCATTTGTCATCCCTGGAAACACACAAAGTTAAATAAGAATACTTTTATAGATGTGGGTCTCAGCTAAAGAGTTTTGTATAGAGTAGCAACTTGACTATCAAAAGGGACCATGTCTCATAGCATGAATTGATTAGGCAAATCAAAATCCCTATGAACAAGCCCTCAGATATGATGTCTCTATTCTATATAAAACTCTAGTATATTTCCATTACACTGGGATATTTTTTTTTTTTTTTAATTCAGCATTCGACTTTTACCACCTTTGTTGGAAATTTATAGATTTAGAAGAGTAGATTTATCTACGTAACAGAATTTAGTTCTTAAGAGGAGAGAAGGCATGCAAATCATGTTTATCTGTTTATGCATTACATCTTATGTATATCTGACTAAAGACTAGTGACTTTTCAAAAGCCAATGAAAACACAATGGTGTGGCAACAAGACTGTCCCCACCTTACTTTGACACGTGGGAGTTTTGCATCTTTTGGTACACACACATGGTGTAAATATATGACACTTCTTCTTAAAATGTTCTCTTGATAGATAAGGCTTCCCACTCAAATCGCAGAATGAAAATCAATGACTTTTTAATTACTTTTAAAAACAAATAATGAATAATAATAATAATCCTAAATAATGTTTTTAAGGACCTTTGAAAATTTGTTTTCAGTCATTGTATCTAAATATAAATTTTTAATGAAGTATATTCTATTAAAAAAAAATACAAGTTGGTGGATGCGTAATGCAAATATGTTGGAGAATTCCAATATAGTGCAGATAAGTGGCGGTCATGCGGAGATAGCAAGTCCAAGTTGTACTTTTATAAATTTTGCAGTTGGTCACAAAACATCCTAAAAAATTAAGGACTTTTAAAGACCTCTAAGCAATTTCAAGGACTTTTAAGCACCTCTAAGCATTTTCAAGTACTTTCAAGGCCTTGAAAACAAGTTAAAAAAATATTAAGCACTTTTAATGACTTTCAATGATCATGGGAACGCTGTAGATATCAGCTCCTTTTTGCATATATTCTTTAAGATAGCAAATTAAACTTTCTGGATGAGTTGTATTGAACTTCTTTGGCATAAAGGTTACAAAAAGCCATACTGGGGCAAAGTACTGTTATATCTCCAAAATTCAAGGAATAATACCCTCTCAGCATTTACTCTTAGATTAACCCACTGACGGTCATGGGAATGGGCGAAATTCCCCAGTTGTTTTCCCTGCAATAATTTTTAAATTATATTTCTAATTCAAATACATAATTTGTTTAAATTAATTTTTTTTTATTTCTTTAGATAGGTTATAGACTAACAAAAATATCTAAAAAAAATTTTTATTTTCAATTTTATTTATAAATTTAAAAATGTTGTGTATTGCTGAAAAAACTGGGGATCCTTTGACGTGTATATACTGACATGACCATCAAAGGGTTAAGAGAAGAATTGGTTCCACCAGCAGAACAAAAGATGGCAGATAATAACTCTTAAAACAATTATTACATATTTATTGATTGCTAAATATAATAATCGTAGGTAATCATTGGTAGACAAACTGTTGATGACAAGATTTCCTGATGATTATTAATAATTCCTGATAAGTATTCAATAAATAACTCACCAGTTAAGAGTGCTTGGCAATTTCTATTCTATACAAAAATCTACAAATTTTAGAATTTAAGTGTACTGTCCTTTCTTTTTCCAATCCACATTTGTAATCTGTCTTTCTATTTATTTAAAACTTTGTGAAAGACAAACCCTATTCACGCGAAATCGCTTAACATGAAATCCCATTCAACACGAAGTAGAAGCAGCTCTCCGTACATTAATTAATTCATTTAACACAAAATTTGGTTAAGGGTAATTTCGGCGACCCAATCGACTATGCGTTAATGAGGTTTGACTGAAATTACAACTACAACCAATAAATTATATACATTTTCAGACGAGCTGGGAGTCTGATTTAATTCATAAGCATGTGAACTCTTTTGCGGAACATTACAAACTATATGTTACAGTTAATTCAGAATGTGTAATAGGCAACTTGGGAAAAAACAACTTAACATATTATGTCACAAGTTCATCCTCATTTTTCTATTTTTAAATCATTTTATCTTCACTTAAAATCGCTGATTTATAAATTTACGCCGCTAAGAGTTGCTTTAAAACTTAGTTTGTTTACCAAATAAAAGAACTTTTGTATAAGAAAGTTAATACTCATATTTTTTAACAAGATTTTACAAAATAATAAAACATAAAGATGTTTAACAAACAGTAAATAAACTCTGATTTTAGATAGAGATTACATTCTAAAAGGTTGTATCAAACTATATGACAGAAGGAGAGTTATTCACACGAAACACATTTCTACACTGATAAGCATTTGAATATATTCAGCACTCAACATTAAAAAGTTATGCGATTGATTTGTTTTAAAAAGCGTCTTAAATATGTTTTCTAAGTGCTTTTAAAGCAGTTAAAATATTTAAACTGCTTAACCCAAATACACAAAAACAAAATACAATTCTATTGAATTCTTATGATAATTATACAAAAAGTTTCATTGGCAAAAAAGCTTTTTAACAATAGTTCAAGTTCACAAACCTGGATATGGTATCCTTCCATATGTCACCAGCTCAGTCAATAATATACCAAATGACCATACATCTGACTTAATTGAAAATTTGCTATAGTTAGCAGCTTCTGGAGCAGTCCATTTAATAGGGAATCTAGCACCCACTCTAGCTTCATATTCATCCTCCTAAAACGATAAAAAAAAATTTAAGATTTTGCACACAGCATTTAATGTGCTTTTAAAAATGTAAAATAATATTAAAAATATATATCAGTGCCATTTATAATTAAAAAATAAAGGTTAAAAATCAAATGGGTTCAATTATATAGAAGATAGATATATGCATAAAATACTTTTTTTTTTTATTGAAAATATAGTAATTTGCTAGTACATTTCTCTTTAGAATATTAGAGCAATATCTATATTAAGATGAGTAGTTTGTCAAGTTGGGAAGACCTTTAAAGAGGTGTATTAAGTGCGAACTATTCCACATTTGCGTCTCAATCTACAGAAGTATCAGAAAATGCCCACGAGGTGACTCGACAATAAATACAAAAATGTTACATCACTTCTGTATCTAGTAACTTAGAAAATGAATATTGCAGAGCACCAAATAGATGCTAGATCCAAAGATTTTTCACATACTAGGTTACTAGGTAAGCATTCAGTCTCTTAGCCATGAGCCTGGCAAAACATTTTAAGAAGAAAATACACATTTATAATTAGATATTAAACTCACTTTCCTATTTTCGAATTTGATTTTTTTCCCCTTCAGAGCTCAACTATTAAAATGCATTGTTATTTTATAAAAATATTTTTGTGAAACTTTTTAAGATGGTAGATAACCTACTCACATGGAGATATTCAATTTATTTAAAAAAAAAAAAATTAATATTTATAAAAAAAAAATATTTTAACCGAACATAATTGAATACTTTTAATTAAAATTATTTTTACATTTCACATGACTTTCTATCTTAAAGATACTGTTACGAATTTTTGTATATTTGTAAATATTTCGTAGTGTTAATTTTGTAAATAGGAAAATTTATGTACATTTCGCATAAGGCAGTGCAATAGTTCGTCTTAAGTTGGCTTCCCTGCAATATGGGTCTTAATGCTTGATAACGAGTTTTACAGAGGTAATGCTAGGAAGCGAGTTTTACAAGGAGCAGGGCATTTAACATTATGGTAATGGCAATCTCGCCAAATTGGTGAGATAGAGTCAAGTTGGCGATGGTTTTGGCGACTAATTTTTGTCACCAAACTTGGCGACCATTTGGCGACATTTTCAGTCCTCAAGTACATGTATAGGACTTTTCGACTACGATCTGGAAAGCTCTCCAAATATCTACCTCTAGAAGTTTCAAGAAGGTTCGCCGCCTCCCCTATATAAGCCCGAGTTAGTTAGTTGAGTGAGTTGACTGGAATTACTGAGTGAAGATACTGAGTCTCAGTGAGCATTCAGAGCAGTTCTAAAGCAAACTGTATTGCATTGTATTTTGCGGCGATTTAGCAGTTGTGTGTTAAGTTTAACTGCTGTTTGTGCTCTATTGTTGTGTATAGAGCTGTATTGAGTCTACTAGAACGAGAAGTTCTGGAGTTGTAAAGGAATCTATGAAGAGTTATATTGGAATAAATTTCTGCAAATTTTGATCTGCTTTGGCTTCAAGTCTTTCGAACCCATCAACGCAACAATACTTTGGATTTTTTTTAAACTTTAATATTTTTAGTCCAAATTATTATCTTATTAAAAAATGAAGAGAAATAAAGCATGAAAAACAACAGCATTCATTTAGGAAAACTGAAACAGAATAATTAGAATAAATATATAAACTATCAAACAACGGTATTTATAATGCAACAAGTTTTTCACAGCTGTTTACTAAGAAAATATTGACTGTATTATTTCTATTGGAGGTTTTAATAAACTAAATCATGTGAGCTATACAAAATAATTACCTTGATTAATCTAGCCAATCCAAAATCGGCTATTTTAACTATGTTATTTTCTCCAACTAGAATATTTCTTGCAGCTAAATCTCGATGAATATAATTTTGAGATTCAAGATATGCCATTCCTGATGCAATTTGAGCAGCCATGTCAATAAGCTGGGGGAGTTTCAATGCTCTGGCCTTACCTGAGAATAAAAGTTTACAAATAATATTAATTCAAAATAAACGACTAAAAAACAAAAGACATGCTATGTGACAAATATCTGATTTTAACAAAAATTTTATTGTGACTCAGTTAAGAATCACTATTGTATGCGGTAAATTATTCGAAACAATAACTTGAAATTCAAGCATCTTAGATTTATGTTACCGACATAAGTATAAATTATACTTCATGGAGCTGAATTTTGAGGAAGGAAGTAATGAAAACTACAATTATGTATTATTAAAGTGGAGAATTAATAACTGATGCCACCCTTCTTTTGATTACATAAGTTGGCATTTCTTGACAAGATCTCATAACAAAAGTGTTGATTACTTCGTGTTGTGAGTATACTGCTGTCTGATTGGTGAATAATTGTCTATTTAAGTTAATATTTAGTAATACAAAAGAAGGAGAAAAAAAAAACTACATGAGTGTGCATTGTAAAAGCAATTAAAATCTTATCTTTTTTAATAATAAGTATAAATCACATTAGCCATTGTCCATTATTTGAAAAAATATAACACAGAACTTATATTATTGAATTCATTATAATATTGGGCAATATCAATAAAATAGATCAAGTTAGTAAACCTGATCAAAGAACATTACCTTGCAGGTACTCTAGTAGACTTCCGTGTTTCATTAATTCAGTTATAATATATATAGGTTCTTCCAATGTGCAAACAGCATACAGCTGGACCAGTTTTTGATGACGTAACTTTTTCATTATTTGTGCTTCAGCTAAAAAGTCTTTGGGATCCATAGAACCTAAATAGGAAAAATTTCATGTAGAATTTAAAGCAATCAATTCAAATGGAAATTCAGCCTCAATAATAGGTTTCATTATTTTAAATTATAATTATATTGATAGTGCATCAAGAGATATAAAAAAAAGTGACTGTTTAAGATAAGTTACCCGTTTTCAGTGTTTTAATAGCAACAGGAGTTGTGTTGTTCCAAAGTCCTTCCCAGACTTCTCCAAATTGTCCTTGTCCCAGTTTTCGAACAAAATTAAGGGAACTTCTATCAATCTCCCAATGGTCTCTTGTGTTATGGGATAAGCCACCAGTGGTGGGTTTCTCAACCTGTGGAATAAAAAATAAGGAGAAATACTTAATTAAAATGACTCAATTCAATTGAAAACATTACTATGATATTGTTTTTGTTATGGAAAATAAGTATATATGATGGATTTAGTACCTAAAAAAAGTTAACTATCCGATTTTAATCCTACAGAAAAAAAAAATGTGTTGAGATTTGATAAGATTATAGAAAAGGTACTTACAATTTCAAAGAGCTGACATGCCTACTATAACAACCATATTCATCTCAAAATGAAGTTAATATTTTTCATACTTAAACATTCAATAAAGATTATTTGATCTTTGCACAGTTAAAAAAAAATGCCAATTTTAGACATTTTATTTTAACTGTAAAATATGCAATTTAGTAAAAGGATCAAAATACTTTAAACTTTTATTTGAAATAAAAGAAATATCAAGCAAAAAGAATAACCAACAGGAATTCAATACACTATTTTTTTATGTTACTGAAAGAAAATAAATACTAATTAAAAGCTTAAATTTGTCTTTATATTAGAAATGCATCCGATGAAATAATTTAATTTTTTGTAACTTAAAAGTTAAATCAATAAAAACATTATAAGTATTTTTATTTTCTAACATTTTCATATAATTTTAGCAAATGTGAAGGATAAGAATTTGAACAGATGCACTAAATTTCTTTAAAAGTAATACATTTTACTTGTATAACCACTTAAAAGACTTCATCATATCGATTGTTCATACTAGAAACACATAATTAAGCATACCTGGATACATGGCTTTCGTAAATTGACACACAATCCATCAGCATCTTTACTATAATGTTCAACTAGTTCTTGAAGAGTGCGGAATGCTGTTCGCCTGGCAATGAAAAAGCCACCTTCATCCAACTGACGAATTCGATAATGCTTTACAGTGTCCCCGTCGCGTACTAAAATACATTCAAGGTAACTCAAAGTTAGGTACAGGTAGATAATAGTTCTTATTCAAATTTATCAAAGGCAAAAATGGACCAAATAAGTATATAATTTACAATATTAAACAGATATAACTGCAAAACCCCATCTTGAAAGAAAAAAAATTGTATGATAAACGGTTAATCTTAAAGGAATGGTCACGAGGAAGTGTCAAACAAGTGACACTAAAACATACAAAATAAAATGTTTTTGCAAGTGGATAAACCACCTAAAAAATTTTCAAAATTAAATTTCATTTTCGTTTAACAAATCTGAAGAAGCACTTAAATGTTATAGAATAACTTTTATGAGATATATCTCACAAAAGTTATACTATAACATTTCTATTCATCAATAGCTTAAGTCAAAATTAACAATTAATAACCATATAAATTGGATTGTAATATTCACTAAAATCCTGCTTATATACACATTTACATTCAGGTACAGATATAATTATGAACAATCTGGATATG
This sequence comes from Linyphia triangularis, assembly GCA_963978545.1. Classification (NCBI taxonomy): domain Eukaryota; kingdom Metazoa; phylum Arthropoda; class Arachnida; order Araneae; family Linyphiidae; genus Linyphia; species Linyphia triangularis. Next base: position 30,780,586 of record OZ021725.1, on the reverse strand, counting down.
TCCAAGGACTGAAATCCTCTACTGTAAAGGTTCATGGCAAAAGGTAACAAATGGTTAAAGATAAAATAAAACAAAGCCATGTCATTTTAGAGTTTCTTATAAACAAAAATATCTCCATGTCACTAAGTTGGTGTAAAACCTGTCACCAAATATCTAAGTTCTAGTTCGATATCTCTATTTGTAACCAAGATATGAGCTTCCCATAGAGCAGCGTTCGCCACTAACTTTTAGAGGCGGGCCATAAGACTTATGATGGAGCTTCTTGCGGGCCGGATTCACCAATATATGTATTTTTATTATCAACTTCACAAAGAGTAACATTTTTAAACACTGAAAAAAAATATGATTTTTTAATCCTAATCAAATTGCAATTGATATTTGATTTTTTTTTTTTTTTTAATAATTAAAAAATAATAATTTTCATTATAGGTAAATTAAATTCTAAAAGAGAAGTGAGTCTTTAGTTCCAACGTGACAATTAAACTTGACCTAACTTTTAATATAACTATTTAAACTGTACTTCCATATTATTCTGCTTTAGTGGGTTGTAGTCAATATAAATTGTGAGACGATGGTGGTCGAAATCGTTAAGTTTATTTGGTGATAGAGTCGATGTCTGTCGCAGTATTTTTTAAATAAATAGTCCAAATGAGATTCAGTTAAGTTATTCCTGTATTTACTCTTTATGAAAACCGTCTTTCTGAAAGTTTCTTTATATAATTTCTTCGGACACGTAGTGGAGAGCTCTGTTCGACATACTTAATACAAACTATAATATTTCGGGAAAATTACAATTATATATAAAAAAAAGTTCATTCAGTGATTATTATTTTTTTTTTAAATCTTCTGTGCTATCGGGCCGCAGAAATATCCGTCGCTGGCCAAATCGGCCCGCGGGCCACGTAGTGGCTGACGCTGCCATAGAGTAAATATGAAAGCAGTCTTTCACTCAAATTTTAAAGCATTTTCAGCTGACTTTTATCCAATCCTACTGGTCTTAACAAGAGTTTTAAATTGATATGTGACACATGTCAGTAAGCCTTTACAGTTTAGGTTTAAGAAATTGCAAATGCTTCCATATCTTCCCAGTTTTAACTTCTGATTCCATTTTGTAGGGACGGTAACTAATTTTGGAGAGACTTTTCGTTATTTATCTTGCACTTCTGTATCAATTCTAGTTTCATCTAGGAATATTGACAAACAGACAGAGCCATTGTATAGCCTTCACTCAACATTAATAGACACTAAACAGATTTTTTTTTTTTTAAATTCCAGAAAAGTTAAATATATAAATATTTGGAAATAAAAGAAAGTGTTTAGTTCTTATCAGCAATGTTTGATAAATTTCTATCAAAATGTCCAACTAATATTCAGTTAATAATTTCTATTAACTTTTTGGAAGGACTAAGTTAGAAGTAATTTTCTAAACAAGCAATTTTTTAATGGAATACTAAAATGCCACAGCAAATCATTAATTTCCTCATATTCAGGGTAATTAACTTTATTAATTAATTTTTAAATTCTATTAACCAACATAAAGTTTTTTTAAGTGATAAAACAGAAAATATATATAAAATAAACTTTAACTAAGATAAATTAGTTTCATAAAGCAATCAACTTGATTTCAAGGAGACAAAAAAAAAATTTAAGAAGAGAAGTGTGTGACCTTTCCCATGATATTAATTTATTACCTGAAAGTGAGAAATCATTTCTCCTGCTTTCACTGTCTCGGATTAGGAAAGCACCATGTTCATTCTCCGGTAACAGGAGCTTCTTTTCGGCTTCTATCCTTTTTATTTTTCCAAAATACCATCTATAAAAATATATATAAGATATGTGTATTTACAGAGTCAGATAAAATGGACGTACGCGCGTACGATGTACGCAGGAAATCGGCATATCCCGCAGGAAATTAAAATCAAAAATCTTTTTTTTTTTTTTTAAATGCGCCAACAGATCGAGCGATCCGCATTCCGGTAAGAGCGACATCGTTCCTCTTGCCGGAATGCGGATCGCTCGATCTGTTGGCGCATTTAAAAAAAAAAAAAGATTTTTGATTTTAATTTCCTGCTATTCCCCACCAGTTACTTTTAGGAAGAAGGAGAAATTTCAGTTAAGTAAGGTGGGGAAGGGAGAGGTGTTGACTCCCGTAACTCCGGGAGGAGAGAGGTTTGGGGGGAGATGCTATTCCCCATATAGTTCCCAGAGTTCATCCTAGGCATTTATCGAGGGGCGGCGCGCCCTGCCTGCCCTTTTTCTATAAAAATAGCACCCTTCCTGCCCTTTTTCAGAAAAAAATTTCATCCTGAAAGAATTCGAAAAACTTTCGTTTTTTCCGTCCCAACAGTACGCAATATGTGGATCACCCCTACTGAAATTGCCTTTCGCGCATGCTCATTCATGTTCAAACGCGCAACCTATATATCAGGGACTGAAACCATTGAGTAGATGTCCATATAACGTGCTTCATTACTAGGTAGATTCTAGGGAGCCGTCTTACATTTTCCAAGTGCACATTAGTAAACTCCGATGGCCATTTCGTACTTGTTTTGATTAAGTGTATTTCGCTGGATTTTTACTATGCCCCCTTCAAAATAGAGAAGAAAGGAATTTGAAAGACTGGATTAACTTAGTTAAAGGTGTATAACCATCAAATGTTTACACTAAGAATTTAAAAAGAATATTTCCGTTTGGACACGCGTAATCGCGATGTCCTCCTGTTAAATTTAGGGGGTGTTTTTGATAGTTTACCTGTTACCAATTAATTTCAAAACATCCGTTTCATATTTAAAATTGAACATAACAGGAATGCAATCAAAATCCCAGATTATTTCTGATTTTTTAAAAAATAAAATCTTTAATACAGCTTACATAATAGCGGCATGCACGGTAAAAAAATTGCCGTTTTGACGCTAAATTTGATCCGCTTTGGAAATTAAAAAAATGCACAAATTTCAGGACATAGTCCAAATTCTTTAGTCGGAATACTCCTTGGGATATCCCACAATGAATAATGCTAAATTTGAAGAAACTCTATTCTCTATCTAACAATGGCAAACCTAAGAGATGAAGTTTAAGGTTGATTCATTCAAACTTAAAAAAAATTTTAAAGAGTGAAAAGTTTTTATCTTAAAACATTTTTATTATACTAAAACATTCTTATCTTAATTTTATTGCATTATAAATTGATAATTTTATAAAAAATACTATTTGATGAAAATTTTACTGTGTATATTGCACTTTAATTTTAATAATTTTCTCAGAATTATGACTGAAGCATTTTATCAGTATTTTGATGTCTTTTAAGTATCTGAGCGAGTTTTTATTCACGGATTTTTGCATTATTATTTTTTTTTCCCTTCAGAATATTGAAAATTATTTATCGTGGTAGAAAAGTATAACAATATTGAAATTGTGGCAGAAAAAGCGTATGGAAATTTCTGCAATTTGCCATAAAAGTGCCCTTGTAAACAGGAATTGCCCTTTTTTTGGAAAATAGCGCCCTGCCCTTTTTCATTTTTAGGATGAACTCTGTAGTTCCTTACCAGTTACTTCTAGGAAGAAGGAGAAATTCCAGTTAGGTTGGACAGGGAAGAGAGAATTGTTGACACCCGTAGGGAGGGGGGCTTCATTTCCTAATTTTGGAATCTGAACCTATTGAAACATGCAATTACAAGTTTTTCCTGTAACTTTTGCTGTAACTTTTTCATTCCATTTGCATCTTGAGTTTTTGGCACTTGAGAGTTTATTTCCTTCAATCTTCTTTTTAATTTGAAAGAATTCTTGGGATATTTCATCGTAATTTAAAAGAAACCACATTTTTCTTTAAAATGAAAAGGAGCAAGACAAGGAAAATAAAATGCTATATTAGCAATGAAGAATTGTTGGAGCAAAACTATTCCCATAATTTAAATCGAAATCACAAAAATGGAAACAGTTAGGAAAGGAGGCATACTGGACGAGCGTCAATGTTTGCTTTCGTTTCACAAGCTCAACCTTGAAGCCAACCCAGTACTAATGACCTTAATATTGAAACTGAAAATTTGCCATTGGAAACCGATGTTTATCCTGCAGAGTCTGATGCTTCCAAAATCAATGCCAAGATGGTTTTGAATTAAACAACCTTAAATCCTCAATAGTACGTAAAAATTAATTTTTCTGCGGTATAATTAAAATCGCACAGACTCGCAGGAAATTTTTGGTAATGGTATTTGTGTACGCAGGAAGAAAATATTTTTCTGGAGCCCTGTGTATTTATATCGGGATTTGCTAAGGAGTTTACACATAGTAAAGTAAAGAGTTATAAGATAAAGTTAATTTTTGGAAAAAAAAAATCAGCTGAGGTTATAATTTTGCATCAATATAACAATTACAAAAAAACTTTAAAAGGTATTAGGCAGGTATTTTTTTCTTTTTTCTTTTTTTTTCTTTTTCAGAACGGCTAATTCTCTCCATTAATGGTGTTAACTAGTGTAAAAATATACAGGACCACAAACACAGGAATGCTGAGAGACAGCTTAAAAAATCAAACAGAGAAATTTATATACTTTAATCCTCTTGAGTTTAATTTTTTTGTGTTTTTCCATGTTCTTAAAAAAAAAAAAAATTGTTTTATTGTAGTTGAAGGCAAGAAAAATATAAGTTTAATATATTCGTTATTTTTCTTAATTTTTAAATACACAATTTTAGTGAACCATACATGTTCCAATGGGACCCTAAGAGCTTAGTTTTGAAAAAAAAAAAAAAAAATGTTACTTCTGTAACAAAATACAAAAAAAGAAAATAGAAAAAAAAAAAAAAATGTTACTTCTGTGTTCAAAAATACAAACGAAATATTGAAAGTTGGGCAATCTTTCTCTTTTGTTCTTCTTTTAAACCTTTCTATTCATACTACACTGATCATGCATCCCCCCCCCCCCCAAAGATAAATTTATCCCTTGATCAATCAAGTCAATAACGAATATTTCAAAGTAAATGTCAATGAAATACAGATGTATTTTATAACTAATTTGAGTTCTCTTACACAGACCACAAAATTACTAGTTAAAAATGCTTTAAAAACATCCAGCACAATTTCTATACCAATTGAGACAAATATTTTACACACATTTGCATATTTTATTTCATTGCATGTTCATGGTAAATTTTTAGTCAACATGTTTTTTACATGAACATAAATATTAGATTTTTCCCATACGTAACTGCAAATTGAATTTTTCAAAACTCTCCTAAAAAGATTCCTAAAATCAGGACCCAGAATTGCTTGTAGACAAACCCCAAGTCAATAAAACCTCTTATTTTAGTGGTATTTGCACTAATGTCAAGGTTCAAAATACTTTTCAATTAGGTTAGTATACAAACTCAATAATCAAATTTTTTAAAGAAAGTTGGAATGAAGAAGAAATTCCTCCTGTATTCTCTCTTGTCCCCAATAATATCAGTCTATGGGCACATATTATGTAATGCATCTGGCAAAAACACTCTTACGGATACAGACGATCTCAAACCATACTTTTCGTGAATAACAAACTCCAACCCCCTACTAATTTCGAACACCTATGAAAAATTTGTTTCTACACACACCTTCAGGGAGATTTAAAAAATAGCTGGACTTCAAAAGTTGATGCCTATGCTTTATTTATTCTTTATTTCAAAAATTATTCGAAGAAAAGTAACCTTATACAGAGCAGAATTAGGAGTGGGGTTGCATCGAATGGCAACATTTGTTACATGCTCGTGACCAATCACAACACACCTTTAAAAACACATGCATATTTATTTTCAAAATATGGTGAATAAGACAATGATCCGATTTAAAGGTACGTGTTTTTTTTTTTTGTTTTTTTTTTGTGTTTTTTTAAACTGTTTTGTTTGAAACTTGAAAATTGTTTTAAGCATTTAATTATCAAAATATATAACTCATATTTTACAAATTTTAAATATACACTTGCTTAGAGCGTGAAAAATTGTAATATAATATTCTAGACACAATAAGAAATTAGCATAGTCAGATAGCAATTGACGTGTGACGTCATATACATAATTCTCATTGAATGAATCAATAGAAGTGATGTTTCCAGGTGTTCTAAGTAATTGCTAACAGAAGATCCATGGAGAGATGGAAAAAAAAATAGTTTAGTCTTTTTCCCATGTCACAACAAGTTGAAGTTTCCTGACGTTGCGATTGTTTTGGGTCTGCTGTCATGGAAACCCTTCAGAAGTAACTTGAATGTGAAATTTCGGATTTTAAAAGGTTTAGTGATTGGTCCTAGTCGGAGAGCTATAATGTGTGATGTTTTATTTTGGGACCCTTATTTTAACTATTTTAGGTTAAGTAGAAATGGATTTTATACACGATGTTATTTGAAGTGAGGCTTTGTTATTTGGTAACATTTTTGTGACCTATACTGAATATTCACAGTTAACATTTAAAAATAATATAACCCATAAAAACAAAGGTTTTAATATAAATCCTTTATATCCATTGCCACTTTTTATATTCATTAACCAAACGCCGTTTCTGTTGTCAACGTGTGCTAGGAATAAGCATCTAATTTTAAATATTAAAAACGTCTCTATCAACAAAATACGAGATAAACCCACCCACACACATAAAATCGAAGTTAAATAAAGGATTTAAGAAATTTAAATATTTTATGAACATTATATGCAGAGTGGAATTAGGAGTGGGGTTGCATCGAATAGCAACACTTGTTACATACTCGTGGCCAATCACTACACACTTATTAAAATTGTACTTTTTTGTTTACTTATTTTGAAAACATATCGGGAAAAGACAATGAACCGATTGAAAGGTGCGTATTTTTACTTTTAATTACCCACAAGTATGTATACATACGGTAATGAAAGTATAGCATTAGGTCAAAAAAAAAAAAATCGATTTTTTTTTTTTTTTTTTTTTTGCATTTCTCCACGTTTTGGAACATCCTGATCTCAAAAAAGTGATGTAGAAAAAATGTCTGTCTGTCTATGTGTGTGTATGGGTGTCTGTGGTCAGCATAACTCCCGAAAAAATTGCCCTACGATGTTCAAATTTGGTATGAGAGTTAGTGGCGGCCATGGGACCTACCATTTAGGTTTTCGTCAAAATCGCGCATGAGCATAAGGTAGTTGCCATTGAAAAAATCATGTTTTTCAATGATTACTAAAAAACGGCGCTAACGATTTTGATAAAAATCTCTGTGGTAATGCCTCTTAAGTTGTTCTAAACATCCCCACCACCGAAATTCCCGTAAAAATGTTTAAATGGCATAAAAAGTTGAAAAACGAATGCCTTCAACAGAGTTCTCTTTCTTTGAGTATACCTCATCAACGATCGTTTTTTCATCTCTGCCCAGTTTCACTTACAAGAAAGGATAATATAAGGATTATCGAAAAGTATATCGTAAAAATCACAATTTTAACGATTTTTTTTTTTAGACCCATTCAAGAATTATCGCAAAAAATATCGCCAAACTGGCCATTTATTCTAAATGGAGGATGAAAATATGCAAACGGTAAATGACACAAATCCACGTCAGTATATATAGTGTAATTGAAAGTTGTGCGATGTTCCACACCCCTACTTTTTACTACGCTCGTGTTTGAGCTTTGAAAATTATCTCAAACATTTATTTTCCAAAAAGTAAAACTCGTATTTTACAAATTTTAAACATACACTTGCTTAGAATATGAAAAATTATAAAAAAAATTTCAAACATAAACAATAACAGACCTACAGGGTCGCCGTGAAGTCAGATAGAATTGACCTAGTAAGACATTAAAAAAAGCAGTTGCCAGTGATCTCCCAAAGGTAGAGAAAATTAAAACAATGTTTGATCATAATACACATATTTTTAACTTTTTTATACTACTTAAAAGGAGTTTAAGCATGACGACGCCACATGTAAATAGGGTTTCTACTCAAATCCCAGAATGAAAATCAATGACTTTTAAGGACTTAATTAATGTTTTTAAGGACCTTTGAAAATTTGTTTTCAGGCATCATGTCTATATATAAATTTTTAATAAAGTATATTCTACCGAAAAAGTTACAAGATAGTGCATGCGTAATATAAATATGTCAGAGAATTCCGATACGGTGCGGAAAAGTGGCGGTTACGCGGGGATAGCAAGTCTGAGTTGTATACTTATAAATTTTGCAGTACACAACAACCGCAAAAATTAAGGACTTTTAAGGACCTCTAAGCATTTTCAAGGACTTTTAAGCACCGCTAAGCATTTTCAAGGCCTTGAAGACAAGTTCAAAAATATTAAGCACTTTTAATGAAATAACCCTGGGAATCCTGTGTAAATACTTATAGTTACGAAAATGAAATATGTCAACGCGGTTAGAATAGGCTAAGAACAAATGCCAATCAAAAAATAACATTTCAACTGAAAATTCAAATTTATTTTTAAAAATATTATAAATTATGATTGGTCAATAAAAGTTGCTAAACGACAACTACTGCAAATAATGGCATGCACTAGAATCTATAGCTCATGAAAGCAAGTTATTTTCTTAAAAAACGTTTTATAAATTATTTTTTCTATTTAAGTACTGACATTTCCTCGTATTTATCCCTAAGTATTAATATTTCCTCGAAGTTACTTTATATAAATGCAAAAGCAAAAATATAGTTAGCAAATTGCTTCCTCAAACTGAATGCGACACACTAACTTGCCTCACCCATACCTTAGAAGAGACATTTCGATACACCTTTGACCCATTTCCTGCTTGTCGAAACAATGTCCGCTTGTGAAGTTGTACCCTGACTGTTTATTTTTTCTTTCAGAACAATGACAATGCTTCTAAGAGTATTCTAAGTAATATCACGTAGTTAATGGTATCTGTCTTTGTGTAGAAAGCTTATTCAGAAGGCATTCGGTTTCGTCGTCAAAAACCGCACCTTCATTTAGAGGTCAGAAAGCCCTTTAAAAAGAAAGAACTATTCATAGAATACCGTGGTGCATAAGCTGTCTTTATTACACGCAAGTATGGTAATTTTTATTACATGGTAATAACATTAAAATCTACTGCAATACGCTATAAATTACCAAATACAATACAGATGAAGGACGGAGGTTGATATTAAGATTAAATACAAGAACAGATTCGAATATGGTCAAGTCCCACAACTGTGGCAATATTTCATAAATAAATTCTAATGATTACCATATTCGAATTCGACAGTTGAATATCCCTCGTTTGAAACGTTTGATCCCTTTTCGAACTTAAAATTGGTTAATCGCTATCGGAATAACTTACTTTTTCTAGGTTTGTCATTGTTGACATTTGTACCAATTTTCAGAGCATATGGGAAGTGGCACAATTAGTGATGATTGAGTGAGAGCTTTGCCTTTGATATATAGAGATTATTAAAGTTAAACAGTTTTAACTGATCCATTTGATAATTTCGCAGTTAAGTGATCTAAATGTTTTTACACTTTCATTCAATTCACGTAAAAAACATCAAACCATCCACAATTCCAGAAAATAAGCTCCGCAATGATAGATTAATTCACACTAAATTAAAAGATTAATTCACACTAAATTAAAAGAACGTTTTCAACTTTCTACTCCTAAGTTAGGTGATTTTAATGTAGTATTTCCTTTTTGAATAATTTTAAAATACATCAGTATTAGTTGAAAAAATAAACAATTTTGATTTACTAAATGGGTTTCAGTAACAATAACAATCACTCCCTCTTGCCCATTACAATCTATCAACTGGAAAAAGAATTCAGGTCAATTTGGGCCTCCACGGGTATCAATAAACGCCGGAATGCAGTTCTCCCATTGAAACATTTTAACTATTCTTCTCTTTAGGTATTTTTTTAATCCTTTTTCTTTTGAGACCTTTGATCTAGCAACAAAAGAGAGAAGAAGACGCGGGATAAAAGACATTCTCATGCATTCTGTGTACAGAACATTCAGTTATTGAATTTTTTCAGTTTTATATCAGTTTGACGGGATCAAGCTGTTATGCACAAGAAACTGGGAAATAAAAACGCATACAATATTATTTCAGAAAAATCTAAAGTAGTGTGGCTTTTATCATTATGCCACAAAGCGAAAATAGTGTGTCAAGCAACCCAATATCAATTGAAATCAGAGAGAATTTTAAGATTATTGCTTATTGAGTGGTTTTCAAATTTGAGGCATTTCTGAAATTGAAACAGTTTTGAAAATAAAATTTTAATTAACCATTGTTAGTGATTAACATTAGTTCTGGCATGGCTTGTGCATGTTTTCAAAGTCAACAGCAAGATTAAATAAAAATTTAGATCTGGGGAGATGGGGAGGGGGGGGGGGGGCTCTTATAACTTTCTATGAAACTACCAACTTTTTGAATTAGTAAATAAGTTTCTATAGTAGGTCCAAATTAGAAATTTATTTCCTAGTTTTGCAAAGAAAAAAAATTTCATATTTTATTTACATTAAAAAATGACAGACTTTAATTTATTATTATCTAGGCATGCAGCAGTGTTCCGCCGCCAAGTACGATAGCAAAGTGGCAGACATACAAGTGTATATTATGTTGACAGGGCTTAGGCCCGTTTTCGACCTCTCACAGCTCAGCTTCTATTATAGTTAGAACCCTGATTTTTTTGCCATCGTGTTGCCCCGGGTGAGTAGACGAAAAATTACAACATAATTGTTAACATTGGACAATGGAACATGGTAAAAAGAATCCTTTGAAAATCACCGCAGTCACCGAAATTTTGTTCTTCTGATTCTTCTGGTTCTGACCAAAACTTTAGTCAGGGTTACAGCCAAAACTATTTGATGAATTTTGACAATTTTTTTTTTATCATTCGTCTCAGCTTGATTAGAGGAAGTGCCTATTGTATGATTTGATGGGTAGGAGGGTCCGTACCCCCTGGAAATGATCCCGATGCTTGGGAATTTTAGCCTGGCCTACAGCTTAAGCGCTTTAATATATTCAGCCCATTCTTTTTTAATTCCTCTCAGATTGATTAGAGGAAGTGCCTTTTGTATGAATAAATGCGTAAGAGGGTCTGAATAAATGCGTAAGAGGTCCGCCCCCCCCCCCCCCGAAATGATCCCGGAAGTTGGGAATTTTAGGCCGGATAATGACTGATTAAAACAGGTCAATGGATTTCGAATATTCATCTTTTGCTCAATTTCAAGAAGTGACTTTGATACTTTAAGTTGAACTATTTAAACAGTGTAATTTAAAAAAAGTAAAAATTACTGTTGCTTATTACCGAAAAACTTATAGCAAATTTCGCAATCTTGTCAGTGTTTTTGTTTGTCAATGTAATAATTATTACCAAAATAAACTGGCAATTTCTTTTTAAGTATTGAAAATAAGAAAACAAAAATAGTAAATTACACTGATCCATGTCAAATTTAAATGTTGTGACCAGTATTAAAGTGTAATTGAAAGTTCTGCGACGTTCCACACTCCTAGCCTTTGAATTTTTATCATCAAGTGTGACGTTATTTGTTTTAAATATGTTGTGCAGAGATTACTCAAAGAGACATTAGTCATGCGATGGGAAAATGGTAAGATTATATTGTCGTATTTGGCGATGGTTAAAACCGAAGTCATGTGAATAAAATGCAACTAAGCAATTTGGAAAAAAGTATTTTGGCTTAATATGTGAGTAACTGAAAACCTTGCCAAAATTTTAAGGGATGATAATTTAACGAGAAAGATTAATTGAAAGCAGTTCTCGACTGTAGTTAAGTTAGCAAACTCTACAAAAAGAATTGTGTCTTCCTAAAAAAACTAGACGTTGTAAAAAAAAACGACAAGTCAGCCAAAAAAAGTTATGAAATCTAATGTTTGTCGCCAAGCAGCCGCGTTTAGTTTCTTTGGGGTACTTGTACACAAGGAACTAAGTTGTGATTATTAGGGGGGATAAGCATAGGCAAACAGTACTTAGCAGGCTACAGTTTTTATAGAATTAATCTCAATTCAGAGCAATGGCGATTTTTTTTACAACGTCTAGTTTTTTTTTTTTTTTTTTTGGGGGGGGGGGGGGAGATTAGTTTAACTTTTTTCTAAACTGTATAAAAATGATCTCCTATACTATATATATTCGAATAATATAATAAATAGGTTTTATATTCGTTATTTGCACCCTCATTTGTAATTCTGAGTCAAAAACTTTATTTTTAACAAATATTTTTTTTTTACGAAGTAACAGATCTGACATTGGGTAACAGACTCGACATTGAGTAACAACACATCTGGACATGATTTAGGAGAACAGATGTTATGTGTTTATTTCTTAATTAATTTGTTATTTTTTAGTGGATATATACTCTAATAGTATATATATATTCTAATATTTAACACTAACACATAAACTGGGGTTTGCTTCATTAAAATGAAGGAATCAGAAATTGATTTTCAGAACAATTAGAAATAAATGCGGATAAATAGCTAATTAAACATCACTCTGGAGAAAGTGACTGTTAGAAAATTACAAAACAAACAAATCTAACATTCCAAGTACTCAATTTAAGCAATTAAAAAAGGAAATACTAATGTTTTTAGGAATGAATCATTAAATGCTCTAGTTAACCATTAAATTTAAAAGAAAAAAATACTATGCAAGGTTCAATAAACATTAATTATGGACCTAATTTACGGAGTTTTTGGAATGGTATTTTATCGTCTGTTAAAACTTACAAACTACCACAAAACCAGACTAAAAATTAATTTAAATTTTTAGCCAATCGCAAACACCTTTATTATTTGTCCCTTCAATCATTGCGAAAAAGAGTTATCTATGATGTTTTCACACACGAAGTCCATTGAACATTCAGTAAAAATAATTTTACCGCTTCAACGCACGAAATCGTAAAGAGTTCCAAAATTGAAACTAGATCGTAAAAAGTATTATTATGCTTCGTAGAAGGCGATTTCACAGGATACTCAGCGTATGCTATTTATATATCGAGATAGGGTTTATCAAGATGAGTATTTTGACATTTTAAATGGATAGATTGAGAGGGAGGGAGTGATGCGTAATCAGACACAAATGCAACCAGAATGAATTCGTTGACTAATCTCCTCGTAAAATATCAACCTATAAATCTATATATGTTATATTCATATCTGCACTGCAAAAACAAAATGGCCATGTAGATATCTAGTACACTCCTTGTTTCCCTAGTACTAAGGATACTATCAAATGCAAAATAAGAACAGAATTAAATGCGGAAATACAGGTCACACATCGAAATTGATTGGGATCAAAACAATTTATCCTACGTCTTTTGGTGCCATCACTGTGCGTGTTCCGGATGAATCGCAATACGCTGTTTAGAACAGATGAGTAGTGTAACAAAAAATGATAGTGGAACGGCAATGCTTTTAACGAATATCAACATTCAATAGCAGATTATTTAATTTTTACGTAATTTTGATTAGAAAAATTTCCAAAAGTAATATTCTTGAAAAAAGTAATAGAACGTTCCACTGATTACCTTTCCACGGCACATCTGTTGTTCAAGTTATGAGTGCAACAGAAGATAGTTCTTAAATGACTTGGAACTGCTCAAGAAATTTTTAAACCAGCTCTAAACAATGAAATGTAAAAATTAATGTGCATCATTACTATAACAAAGTCATAATACCAGTTCCTTTTCGTAATTTACAACCTAAAAATTAATTTCGAAACTATACATCAACAACCTTCTAGCATTAGGCTCACTTTCAACAATTGTAATTAAGAATCAAGAGGAAGGCTTACTCCCAAGAGATTAGAAAATAAATAATTGGAGTTCCAAAAAGAATTGTTTGCTGGAAGTGAAAACAAAAGGAACAACGAGGAAGCGGGATGTACAGGAAACATTTTAGGAAGACGTGAACCGTTGCATGTAGTATAACCAATATTATTATCAAAAGACTAAATAAAAATTTTAAAAAATCAAAAGTTGAAGTATAATATTTGGATTCATCATGCCGCTGACGGTTGGTTGTATTTGAGATTTTGTGCCGCAAGAGTTGTAAGGGGATGCACTACTCCGGGATATTTTTACAGAAGGAACAGTACTTCAAGTGAAAAGAAGGAAATGCTTTCCATGTGTGTCTTCAAAGATGAAATGTTCCCCGCATTTCATATTTCAATGGGAGAAAACCCCGAAAAACAATCGACGATGGACTTCCCGAGTCAATCTACACTGCAATACGTCACTGAAGTTGAAACATCTTTTTACATATGAGAGTTAAAGGAGAAGTATTGTTTATAGCAGAGTTCGCCACTACGCGGCCCGCGACCGATTTTTCTGCGGCCCGCCGGCACCACAGAAGATTTAAAAAAAAAAAGAAAAAAAAATCAAATTTTACGGTAATCTGGTAGTACAGTTTAAATACTTTTATTAAAAGTCAGGCCAAGTCGCATTGCCATGTTGAAGCAAATGATTCACTTAATTTTTATACTTGATAAACCAATAATGAAAATTATATATTTTTTTTAATTATTTGGAAAAAAAAAAAGCAAACATTAATTGTAGTTTTGAAAATATATATATATATTTGTTTTCAGTTTTATAATAATAAACGATACATATATTGGTGTATCCAGCCCGCGAAAAGCTCCATCATAAGTCATACGGCCCGCCTCTAAAAGTCAGTGGCGAACTCTGGTTTATAGGAACCTGTTAGGAATGCTAGTAGAAAAAAATAAAGCCACTTTTAAAATTCCAAACATACTCCACTTCTTAGGCATAGCAATTAATTATCAAAAGCAATATGTTTTTATTCGGTTAATACACTGATATCGCGAAGAAGTCCCCCTCCCCCTTCTTCCCAGAAATATAATATGTATACCATTTTTAATGAAATTAAGTGTACCAAAATGTACTAACAAGTTCAACTAAACACACCATCATTAGATACTAGTGACAAAAACCGTCTCTAGAATCGAAAAACTCGTTCAAAATACAAATTTATAAGACATTGTTCCTGAGATAAAACGGAAATATCTATACAATAATAAAACAAGCTGTGTGTCTGTCTGTGGCTCAATAGAAACCTACTTAAAATTGGAGTAGAGTTCTGAAATTTTCAACATAAGAAGTTTTGGCTTTCTAATTTTATGTATGTCAAACAGAATTTTAAAATTTTAATTAGTTCTTTCAAATTAATTTTTTTAATTAATTTATTTTTTACAAAGTGACTTCAAATAGAGATACAGCTCGGAAATGTTTAACAAAAGTATACATAGCCTTCTAATTGGACTTTTGAAGAAGAGAAAGTTAAAATTTTAATTAGTTATTTTTTAATTAATTTTCTTAATTAGTTAAAAAAAAATTTACAAAATGATTTCTAATAAGTCTACAGCTCTAAAATTTTCAACATAAGTAGTTTTGGCCTTCAAATTGGACTTTTGAAAAACAGAATTTTAAATTTTTATTTAGTTCTTTTTTGATAAATTTTTTAATTAATAAATATTTTACAAAACAATTTCTAATAGGGCTACAGCTCTGAAATTTTAAACATAAGTAGTTTTGGACTTTTGAAAAACAGAATTTTGAAATTTTGTGTGTTTTAATTAACTCTAACAAATATTTTACAAAACGATTTCTAATTAGGCTACATTTCTAAAATTTTCAACAAAAATAGTTTTGGCCTTCTAATTGGATTTTTGACAAAAAGAACGTTAAAACTTTAATTTGTTTTTTAATGAATTTTTAATTCATATTTTCACAAAAAGCGACTTCTAATAGACCTAGAGCTCTGAAAGTTTTAACATAAGTAGTTTTGACCTCCTAATTTTGCTTTTTACAAACATCACGGGTTAAATATTCTTAAAATAAAGCGAAGCGAACTCAATTTCGCGTTGCGATGAACCTTCTTGCAAGCGAAGAGCCAAAAATTGGGGCCTATACACCAATGACGGATTTCCGCAACGCAGGGCCTCACAGCTGGCTAAAATATTGCACATGGCAAAATTTTGTGGCGAAGCGCGGGTATTTAGCTAGTAAATTTATAAAACGTGAAAATAATTTTTCAACATCGATCCAGAAAGACGCCGCCAAAATGTTGGACTAACCCAAAGTGGGTGGTTTTTACTTCAATTATACCTCCTAATACTTGCACATCATTTGAAAACTGATAGACCTACCAACACTGAGGTAGGAACGTTAGTCGATCATTACAGAACAAAAGACTAGATACATTAGATGATAAAATACAAATAAATGATTTAAAAAAAAAAAAAATTATATTAAAATATTATACACAATTCTATTTTCTTGTCTGGAATTCGTCCATATAATCCTGTGGATATGTTTTGAGCTTAATTTCACTGCATGTAAAATACGCAAATGAATGCATGGCACCTATTTTGCTCCTTAACCAGGGAAACTTTTCTTTCTTGCATATTTCTAAAGATTGTTGCATAATTTAGGAGCCTTAAAATTTTGCTTTCAAATAACGAAATTACTTATTCATTTTACTTTGAACATTTTATTAACTTAATATTTTTTTGAATAAGAACAAGTTATTCCATTTAATATTTTATAGATAATTTATAATTGAGATGGTAAAACCCTAAAGAAATCACATAATATTTTGTCATAACAACTGTATATTATTTGGCTCTTTTAAACAATGTAAACTTTTTATGTTTTTAAAAGAACAGTTTCAGTTACAGTATGATAATTAAAATCTAACAGCTAAACGTTTCTTTTAATTTACCAATTAAGGACAGTCGAAACAAAACTCTTCCAAACCCAAAATAGCTCAATATTTTTTTGAGTCTATAAAAAAAGTAACTTTTGAAAGGGTTAAAAGTTACATTTCAGTGCATTTTGGAGAGGTTTTAGTTAAATAAAACGGGTTTTGAACAGGTTTGAATAAATTGTCATGCAAGTTTCGTAAAACATAAAAAAGAGCATTTTCGAAAAGAGATTTATTCGTTTTTCTTCCAACTCTCAACTATTACAGATATATTTGTAGAATAAGTTCTGGGTGACAATGTGAAACAAGAAATGGGTGAAATTGACACGAACTAAATTCCAGTTGAATCTGGATTTAACTGATTTAACTAACACGCAATGCAACCAACGCGGTATGGCATACATTGTTAAATATTCCTTTTGAAAACGTCCGAAGATAAGGCAACCCAAAGTGATGCATGAAATCTTAGACCGAAATTTTATTGATCTGGCAATTTTATTTCCTATCTCGTGGAGAAGTGTCTTTCTGCTATCACCAATGATTCATATTGACTCATGGTTACTCCTTATCACTTCGCAGGAAACTCTTGACAAGGAAGAAGAGAAAAAAAAGTACGTTCTCTACTGAAAAGAGACACAAGTAAATAATTAAATTTATTAATCAATGCTACTGTTTCCGAACCGACTTCAATACTGCAATATGTTTCAAACACTTCCACACAATTATTTGAAGCAGCAATTCAAAAAGTTTTAGGCCTGCTCGTAATAAAAATGGTAAAAGTAAAATGGCACACATGAAAAACTCTTAGTAAATAAAAGTTTTGGTACAGTAGTAGTCAGAATTATAAGGACAACTGAAAATTGCACAGAACAAAATCATTTCTGAAGTAAATAAAGTAAAATGTATACATAAAATGCTTATTTTACGGTAGAAATCATTGTAGAATGCAAAACATTGGAAAATGCAAAATATTAATGCTTTGCCATAATTAACAAAAAATGTCATAGTAAAAACTGGACAATATTATAAGGAGAATTAATGTTTTGGCCTAAAACATACGAACAATGAATAATCTCCCCCTTCCTCTCAGTCATTTTTATCAGACTTGATGTCACGGAATTTGACTTTTCCTTCAGAGCGTACTTTGAAATTTTTATTAAGTCTTTTTCAATCGAGGACACGAGTTCTTACTTGTTTTGATATTCAATATCATTTCAGTATACTTCGTGTACCAGAATACCCCACATACTTTCCATTGGATTTAGATCGGGACTTCTGGACGTCCAGACAAGTAATTTTACAAAATTAACAAAACACCATGATTTCAAAGTTTGAGAAACATGTACTCAGACATTGTCCAGCTGGAACAAATAGTCTGCACTCGTAATTAATGGTGCTTCTGGTAAAAGATTATCGGCTAATAAAAAAAACCTAACTCTCGGAATTCATTTTGCCTTGCCCAAAAACTATTGGAACTGTTTCCTCAGTTGGGAAACCTCTCCAGGCCATTACTGAGTCACCTCCAAATGTACGCTGTGAGAAAAATTTCTTTTTCTTTACGGAGAACACACCAGAAGTATGGAAAGCCATCTGGCTCATTCAAATTAAACTTTTTTTCATCGGAAAAACATCATCCCATTTTTACCCATAATAATGTGTTTTTTTTTTTAAAGCAAACTTTATCGTCAGTCTTTTATGAACTTTTGTAAGAGGCAGTCGTGTCGTGACATAAATTGTCCCATAACGAAACCCCCCCCCCCCCTTTTTTTGTAAAACACGTCGAACTGTTCGAGCACTACATCGTAAGTTTAATTCTCGTTTAATTTCCGTCGATGTTTGTTTTTTAGAGCAAGCTCGCTGTATTATTATTCTTTTCTCATGCAAACAGAAGATGGTCTACCTGTATTTCTTTGCCGTCTTTATTTAGCTTTGTTGTTATTTGACGTGCAGTAAGTCTTGAACTTTTTAAAACAACCACTTTAATTTTGTCTAAATTCGAAAGTTTAGTACTTAAAGGCATGGCTGAAAAAATAGAATACGACATTACCAATCACTCACCAAGCATTTATATCGTCTGGGAGTGCCGTGTGCAGAAAAAAAACATGCAAATTCTGCTTTTTAGAACACGCAAATACACGTGTCCTTATAATTTTGTCCATATCACATGGCTGTCTAAATCCAAACTACATTTTATGAATATGAATTTCCCATATATTTCCATAAAAACTTTTTAAAAAATGCTTCATTTATCACTAGTTTTCAGCCATACAATTTGCATAATTTTCCGACCAACTGTAGCCAAGATTTGGCGATCTTTCCCCTGTCCTTATAATTTTGACCACCATTGTATTATGAGGCATTTGCAAGTGATATGTAATAAAATAATAGCAAAGCACTCTTCAGTATACGGTGGCAAGTTCTGTACATAAAAATGTGCGCAAAACAAAAATGCAAACATCAATATTTAAAGACATTACTTTCATAAAAGACCTACCAGTTCGCAGACATGTGAACTTATCTAATACACACATCCGTTAACTTTACACTTCAGCGACGAGAAGAAAGCCATTTAATCCGTATTAATGACATCCTGCCCTTGGTGAACTTTTTAAATTCATTCACCGCTCCATTAAATCTACACCACTAGAAATTGGATCGAGAAATGACTAAAATCAATAGATGGTTTTAAAAAAATCTCGATTATACAAAAGACAGATTATCCTCAACAATGAATCCGTCAGGTGAGACAAAAGAGAGTGGATGAGGTAGTATATAAAGGTAGGTGAAGTGTGAGTAGAATGAACGAGAAATTTAAAAAGGGGAAGTAACATTGGAAGTCAACAGAAATTGGAGGTTAATTCGAATAACAAAATTTGAGTCAAAATAATTCGGATATGAAAATATGTAGTTTTCTTTTTTAAATCCTTATTCAAAACTACAAGTTTAATAGAAAACTATATATAATTATGCCCATATGTTTCTTATTAAGGGAACTCAGTGACATAAGTACAACAAAGAATGAGGCTCGTAAGTACTCTTTACCAGTCGGAAAATAGTTATTTGGGGCGTCTGGTGGTATGATACAAACATTATTATTTCATATTCTTCTATATGTGTGTTCAGATTAATATACTATTTTAATATATGCCACTGTACTTTCGATGTATATTTCATGTATCTTGCTCTATCGGAAAGTAATCTCCAGGACGTCCATAATTAAAGCTATCATCCCATTTAGAGTTGCCTGGAGAGTAATTCACAGATTTAGATGCAAATTTTTACGCACTACTAAGATGATGGGAAAACGATTCCTAAAAATAAGTTTTGAAATCAGTTAAAATTTTCCCCGAACGACGCTTCAAAGATAGCACCTGATATTCAAAACTTCATTAGCTGATTTTCTTTTTGATCTATAAAACTTAATACACAACTTTCCAGATAAAGTGCATCTTTTAAAGTTAAAATTTCTCTGTAAGTCCATAAAATTGTTAAATTTGTACCTGATGATGAAAATGTTATGCTTATTTTCCCCATATAATCCTAAAGCTGATTTACACGTTACGAATACCTGGAAAGCCAGCCGGTAAGATATTTGGAAGGTAAAGTCACCGTCTCTCGTTGATCAAAATGCCAGCTTTTCGTTTACAGTGCTAGCACTTGAAAAGTCCAGCTATTGAGCGAACATTACGCTCCCCGTCGGTGATCACGGGCAATCGCAGGTAATTGAATTATGGAAGTTGATGCACTAATAAACAAAAATGTATGATCTACTGGAATCACCAGCCAGAAGCTATCACACGACAAATTGGCTTCTCCTGGGGCTAGAATGAAATGTTTACACGGTGTTCACGCTGGTGTCTATTGACTGGCGATCTCAGCTGCCATGCTGACTGGTAAAGTGTAAATCAGCCTTTAGTGGTACGTATTCAAAACATACGCAAGATGGTTACTATAGGCTATAAATGGTTATAAAAGCAGAAGAATATGAACATAGCATGCGAAAATTACGAATCGAAATTGAGAAAAATTAAAAGTTTGAAACTGGAAATACGTGCATAATACAAAAAGAGATTTGCACTTACAAGGTATAATCAATTTCAAATTTAAAGAAAATTTAACGTCGGTTACAATTAGTTTAAGCGACAAATCTTTTTTAATGAATTAGCCACAGTCGAGCAGTAACTAAAAGGAGATTAAGGTGTTTAAGCAATCTGTTAAGTAAACAACTACTAATACGCTCGTCGTTACTTTATATTGTAGTATCGTATCTTCAATGTAAACATTTTATCAAAACCTATTTATGGCAAGTAGATAGTTTTATTCTATAAACGAAACCAATTGTGTTACTAATACACTTTCCTTCAGAATACTTGATAAAAATGTGATGTTATATAAAAATTTCTTTTAATTTTATTCTTCAGAATCGCAGAAAAGGAAATTACTAAGAAGCTAAAAATAAGATCCTGTGTGAATAGAATATTGATATGAAGCCACAAGAATTCGAACAAAAAATATAATATATATTATGAATACAGCAAAAAGAAGAATTCTGTTTTATTAGATGTCCTATCAAGGAAAACTTTCCAAATATCCTATGTAAGCAACATGTATTAAAATGTGAAATTCATCTACTCGCTTTAATTGAACATTATCAGGGGTGGGAAGTGCTAAACCCCAGTTTGGAGCAATTTTGGAGCAACAAAATTTAACGTTTGGAGCAGATTCGCAAAAAATTGGAGCAGCAAAATTTAACTTTTGTAGCAGAATAAGAGAAAATGTAGCTGCAAAATTCGAAGATTAATAGCAGAAATATAATAAATTGTAGTTGATTTAACAACAATTACAAGAATTAAAATTTAAACTTGTATAATTTTATTTTTCTACAAAAAACACGTATTAATAAATTTAAAATTATAAGATATACATACAATTACAACAAAAATATAATTTGTAAATTAGCGAAATTGGAAGGCCAAAATAACTTATATTGAAAATTTCAGAGCTCTAGATCTATTAGAAGTCGCTTTGTAAAAATATTAATTAAAAAACAAATTAAAATTTTCAAATTCTGTGTTTCAAAAGTCTAATTAGAAGTCCAAACATATTTAGGTTGAAAATTTCAGAGGTGTACCTCTATTTGAAGTCACTTTGTAAAAAAAAAAAAAATTAAAAAACAATTAAAATTGACATTTTGTTTATCACAAATGTACAATTTGAAGATCAAAACTACTTATGTTGAAAATTTCTGAGCTGTAGCATTACTGGAAGTAGGTTTGTAATTTTCTTTTATTAAAAAAAACTAATTAAATTTTAACATTTTGTTTTTAAAAAGGCTAATAAAAAAAAGGCCAAGACTACTTACGTTGAAAATTTCAGAACTGTACCTCTATTTAAATTCGGTTTGTAAAAAAAAAAAAAAAAAAAATAACGATGAACTACTTAAAATTTTAGCATTCCGTTTGTCAAAGGTAGAATCAGAAGGCCAAAACTACTTAGGTAAAAAATTGTAAGTAAAGTTTTACACCTATATTAAGTAGCTTTCTATAGATTCACTGACTCTTTGTTTTATTATTATAAGACTCATTTGTATAAAAATAGCAATTCTTATAGCAAAAATAGCAATACAGTAAAATTAAAATAAGATGTTTCTAAATTTTTGTGAATGTTCTAAAATTTTGTGAATTTTTTATTTTCCAAATCGGGTCAAATTCAGCGTCAAAACGGCGATTCTACCCTACATGCCGTTCTATAAACTTATAAAAAAGTTTTTTTTTTTTTTTTTTTTTTTTTTTTTTTTCCAAATCGGACACATTCTGGGATTTTGATTACATTTCTGTTACGTAATTCCAAAAGTAAAACGGCCGTTTAAAAGTTAATTACCAACAGTCAACAAGTAAATTACAAAACACATCCCTAAATTTAATAGGAGGTATCGTCATTTTGCGTGTCGGAGCGGAAATATTCTTTTTAAATGCTTAGTAAAAACATTTGATAGTTATACAACTTTAAGAGAATTTAAGTTTACAACCAAAAGAGGGTGTGGTAAAAATCCGGCAAAACACACTTAATCAAGATACATACGAAATGGCCACCCGCGCTAACTAGTAATTGGAAATATTGAGGCTGCCCCCTAAATATTATCTAGCAATAACGCACGTGATATCAGCTATCAGCACTCGGCGATTTGAATTAGTCCCGATGCAAGGCGCGTTTGAACATGAATGCGCATGCGTGAATATCGATTTCAGAGGGATAATCCACACATTGCATTCTGTTAGCGGGAAAAATCAAATGTTTTGCAAATTCGTGCGAAGACGCCCTTGAGGTTGCCGTAATTTCGTCTCCACATAGATTTGGCGTGCGCAAGCTGGTTTGACGCTTTAGCGTGCACGTTTAAAGGAATTTAAAGCAAAAAAAAAAAAAAAAAAAAAAAAGAGTTAAAAGAATTAAGTTAAAAGATTTAAAGCAAAATTGGCGCAGAATTGCACTTAAATGTGGTTTTGTAGCAGGTTGGAGCAGGATACCACTTTTGGCGCGCGCTGGCGCAATTGGCGCAGAATTCCCATCCCTGCATTATGAATAAGTAATGGCATTCCAAGACTGTGAAATTTTAATATTTTTTAGGATACCAATATCAGTACACGGAATTATTTTTGACCCAGTTTAAACAAAGAAATAAAAGACACAAATTTCTGTTTAAAATTATGACTTTAATGAAAATCCAGAAAATTTTTAGATTGCATCATCACATCTCATCAATCGGAAGAAATAACCGTTCAAAATAAAACAGCAAGAAACTATAAAGAATGTCGAACAAAAAAATGGTACACATTCAAGATAAATATTCTTAGTAGACAACCTCCAAATTAAAATGTTACGAATGCAATTTTAAATTTATAAAGGCTTACATTCAAGATTGAATACCATCTAAAAAAAATGGCATGCCACGATGGGAAGTAGGTCCTCGGGAGTTCAATCAAGAACTGTGAACTTGAAAAGAAGTAATGAATTTAAATTAATGCGAAAGTAGGACACGCTTCACAAACACCTATTGTCATTCCGTACCGCGTCCGCCATATCGTAACCTCAAATTAAGTTATCCCATAACGTCTTGATGTGGAGATAGCCGTGAATACCAGAACTTTTTTCATTGCCTCAGTAGCAAATAAGGTTAGGTTTGAGTAGCTTCGTTTAATAGAGAATGCCAAGCACAAACTAGTTTTAAAACGAGGACTCATTTAATAGTGCAGTAATTCTGTACAAGCATATTTGTATTGTAACAGGGGTTAAGCTGTGGGGGCTGTTTTAGTAATGTGTTAAAGAATGCTCTTGAAGGCTAAAATTAATAAATGTTATTTAGCTTTTCTGTTAGAATATTTAGCCAGAAAATTTGCAAAATCACTATTTTTATGATCTGAAGATTAGCCATTGACCTAAAAGAAAGAGTAAGCTGAAAGTGGAAAAAATATTTGTACTGACGATATTTGGCATAATAACTTGTTATTTACAGTTCATAATAATTTTGCTTTAAAAGATTTTCCTAATTACAGAAGGCCGACCAAACGGTATAGTGGTTAGCGTGCTGGCTTCTAGACCGCGAGGTTGCGGTTTGAGTCCCGTGTTAGGCATGGGTGTTTGTAAATGTATGTTGGCTTGTCTAATGACGAAATGTTTCGGCACATTATAGCCCTCGTGTTGCTGACGGCGCCAGATAATCTGAATACAACCAACCAACCTAATTACTGAAGAATCTTTTAGAACAACATTAAGAGTTACGCATCTTACAAGCATTTTTAGCAGGGTTGGAAGAAGAAGAAGAAAAAAAAAGGGGGGGGGGGAACTGGTTTAAACCAACCCCTCCCTCCCCCCTTTTTTTTTTCTTTTTTTTTTTATTAAATAGAAAACCTGAGTTTTTTTCAACTCTGGTTAAAACCATGCCAAGCCTGCACTTTATCACTATTTGTACATCAACTTCTACTTAAACACTAGTCGTTTACAATAGTTCACAAAGGCTGTCTTTTTAGCTAGTGATTATCTTCAGCATTTTCCCCATACATAGTTCAATGTATGGTAGATGTGGAATCGAAGCACGAATATTTTGAGATTCGATCCTGTCACCTTTGACATGAAAAGTTCGAGCAGAAAAGTAGAGCATTTCGCCAATTTAGTAACTATGTTATAAGCTAGAAAATGTAAATAACATTCATTTGAATAAATATCCAATTACGTTAGAAACTAGTATACTTATAAGGTGCCCGTTGAAAAAAGGTAATATAGGCGCTGGGTAGTTTTTATATAATATACACGTAATATTTAATAAAAATTTAATTATTTGAAACTTATTTATGATATTAAAGAAATGTTTTTTATAATAACGTGCGAAAAATTAAACTTTCCTTAATAAGAAATCGTAGCGAAAATAACACTTTATCACGAGGAGTACGAGAAAGTTGTTTGAAGAAAAGTACTTTCCCCCACGCCTTGTGCTCAAATATTATATAGTCTTGGTATTAAAATGGCATATTTTCAGAAGAAATTCATTGACTGGAGTTGCCAACATTAATAAATATAGGAATCAAAAATATTTTTTGCCCATGATTATAAAAAATATTGTATGCAAAGCGTGGGAAATCACTTTTTCAAACTCTGAAAATTATTTGACTCGTGCAATCGCACTCGTCGAATAAGCATTTTGCCTCGTTTGAAAAGTATTACTTTCCCAACTAGTTGCATAAATAACTATTATTATTTCCAATTCATCAGAATCTTACAAAAAAACAATTTTCGCCCCTCAAAACAATGCTATCCTCCACAGCTACCACTTCCAATATATCTGTGGGAAAAAAAAGTTATGTTGAAATTGAAACATTCTTCTGAGAAGAAAATGCTAACAATCTAATCTCCATATCACGTGAAAAGAAATAAAAGAAAAAAAGATGCACGTGGATCTAATTATCTCAATTATACGGCACCATCTTACATCGTTACTGAATGAGCAGTCACTGATTAAGGTAACTCTTAATAGTGAAGGCATACTTAAAAATACATGTATTTGTTTTTAAGGTACTTGACCCACCTTGGAAAGCTAAAAAATCCAAAATTTTTAATTTTTTTTTCTGGTCCTGTATAAGATATTGCAATGATTTTTTTTTTTTTTTTTTTTTTCACTTTGATTTGAAGCTTATAGAATACAAAAATACTCGATTATTTTCAAATTTCATTTTTTAACAACTATCCAGGAGGCGCCAAAGTCGTGACCTAAAAAAAAAATGGTGTCCCACGGCGGACAATTAATCTCAGGATTGGTAAATCTGGGGGGGGGGGGGGGACGGAATCTTCAAAAGAAAGGTTCCTTACGTGACAATTTACCACAAATTGCCAATAATAAAAAATAAAAAACTTTAAAAATGGCGGATGTTTGAAAAAAAGGTTGAAAAAACACCCCTGTTTTTCACTATTCTTTGCTAAAAAAACAATGTTATAATTGATCTTTTTGGAAAAATGTGGTAAATGGGCATACGAAACATCTCAACGAACAAAACAAGACCAAAATCATTGAAATCGGCTGAGTAGTTTCGGATATAAAGTGTCCGCCATTTGAAAAAAAGTAGTTTCGAGAAAACGCTTTTAAAGTTTTTACTCACTAGTACGGAGTGAGGGAAGCGTACGCACAAATTCACAAATTTCAATATGTTTGAATTCAAATTTAAAAAAAAAAATTAAAAATTGGGGGGGGGGGGGTGATTTTTAAAAAAGTATAAGGATTGACAAAATGCAAAGAAAAAAAAGTCGATTTTTTTAAAATTTATAAGGTGGTCAAGTACCTTGAAATTTGTACTTTCAATTACCCATATGCATACATAGGTGTAATGGTGTAATGAAAGTATAGTATTCTATTAAAAAATATCTCTCCTCATTACCTCCACGTTTTGGAACATCCTGATTTCAAAAAGTGATCTAGAAAAAATGTCTATAGGTGTGTGTACGTGGTCAGCAAAACTACCGAACAAATTGACCCACGATGTTCAAATTTGGTATGCGGGTTGGTGATGGTAAACAGCTCTGACGGTTTTGTTCAAAAACGCTGTGGTAATGCCTCTTAAGGTAATCTAAACATCCCCATCTCCGAAATTCCCGTAAAAATGATTTAATGGCGTAAAAAGTTGAAAAAAGAATACCTTTAACACAGAGTTCTCTTTCCACGAGCATACCTCATCAACGAACGCTTTTTCTTCTCTTCTCAGTTTCATCACTTATAAGAAAGGATAATACTAGATTAATTTTTGCTAAATGAATGATGAAAACATAAAAACGGTAAATTACACAAATCCACGTCAGTATTATAGTGTAATTGAAAGTTGTGCGATGTTCCACACTTCTAGTTAAAGATGAAACTGCATTGTTGTGAACAGTGTTTTGTTCACCTTCAAATTGAATTATAATTCGACATTTAATAACCAATACATTACGCTCCACATATTCTTAAATATTTATACAAAACCATTTTGTTACATTTAATAAATACGAATTTACAAATTAAATAAAATGCATTGACGTATTTTGCATAAAAAAATAATAATAACGGAGCCCATAATTATGTAAAATAAATCGTTTAGTACTTAATTTACTTAAAAATTGTTCCATTCGGTATGGAATGTTAAACACAAAAGTATCATGAACACAAAAGTAGGAACCGTATTAAAAAAAATACAAATTTTTAGAATTGAGCACCCATTTCAAAAAGGAAAAGTTACCCATTTTATCCAAAGCACAAGAAGAAGAAAAAAAGCAAAATATGAGACGGAACGATAAAAGCAACAAAAGCAAACAAAGCCTGTCTAAATTAGGTCAGTCCAAGGTAAAGTGAACACTCACAAGTTGCTTTCAATTTTATTCACAACCAAGCGAAGCCGTAGTAGAGTACACCGAAATGAAGGAGGTTGCAACCCTTCCCACACACCCCACCAAATGCGCAACAAAAGGAAAACAAATATTCGAAAGCCTGTTTGTTAAAACAATGCAACGACCAAGACGGGAAACTCAACAACTTTTGTGATGTGGAAGAAAAGAGTTATTAAAAGGGGGATTTGTGTTACTGAATGTTTGCTGGAAATCAAATTCTTAGGATTAAGCTCATTCATTTAATTACAAAATGAGTGCAGGAATTTCTCGACATTCAAATGGCCGTTTTAAAATATCCAATTAAAATTTTGATTTTCCTAAGAAGAAAAAAGCGTGAACATTACTAACTATTACTTTTTATATTAATCACTTTTTGCTAGTAATTCTTTTTAGTAGTTGTAATGTTTTTGAAACATGCATGGTTAAGAGTTAGGGAGAAAAACAAAGTGGAAGTTCTAGAATAAAATAGTAAGAGTGCAGACGAATTGAGACCTATCCAGGCAGTAATTGCGTAAAGTACAAAAGAAATACAATATAATCTTCCAAAAAACATCTGAAACCTTTGAAAGAATTTTGAATAAATAATTGTATTAGCTTAAGTGAACCTGTTAAATAATCAAACACGTGATTCCAGATCAAGAGGTGACAAAAAGTCCCAACAATTTCGTCCAAGTGCCATCGAAAATGGCTAATGTGTGAACAGATAACATTGACAGTTGAAATCAAGATAATGTGAGAGAAGCGATATTTCCATCTGCTTTCAGATATCACCAAAGGGGATTAGTTTATTTCTGCTTACATGTAAGAGATTAAAAGTAGTACATTGTTATCTTGTTAGGCATTAGCATCACCTGCAGACCTAAATAAGATTACTTTAAGATCTTCGAGTGGTGATTAGAAAATATTTTAAAGGAAGACTTTGCACAAAATTATTTCTTGTTTTCCATTCTACAAATACAATTTAAAAAAAAAAAAAGAAAAAAAAAGCACAAGACGAAGTAACAACTGCAGATGAATTTGAAATATCTACAGGTATTCTAAAAAATAGCATACCACTGTACAGAAATAACCATAATTTTCCTTCAATATTTTTAATGTCACCAAATCAAAATTCACTCACTCTACTCCTAGACTAGTCGAAAACCAAATTTTAAAGGCTAATCACAGCCTACCTGTAGTTTATTTTCTTCTTAACATTTAACAGACCAGGGAAAACAAACAGAATAGGTTCTTGATCTTCAAACCTAAGAACGCGGCAGCGTTCTGCAGCCAATTAAGAAAATAATCCCAAACGAAATTCATAATTAGCTTCAAATAAGGCAACCGTGCATTGCTCAAGTCTCATTAAATTAGTACACTGAATGCGTGTAGGATACTCTCCCCTCTCCAAGATAATCGATAATTTAAGTATCGGGTCAACATCCTAGCACATCCGCAAGTAAAATACTAACCGATTCTTATCTGATTCCGTACACATAATTAAAGTATCTTTTTTCCACCATTGAAATCAATTAATGGTAGAGGAATACAGGCACAGCAGGCTTCTAGACAGGAAATAGTTAACAAGCTCCTTCGTTATAAAAACTGAAGCGAAACTTAATAAATGCCGAAGATTTTCAGAGCATCATTAAGATTCCCATATTGTTTAGTGTATAGGAACTGCAAGAAGGGGTGCAGGTACCCATTCGCGGACGGATTTCATTTAAGTTTAAAAAAATTTAATTGTCGAATGATGGTAAATATCAACTAACTATATAAATGCTAAATGTTTTAATCAATTTCCAAACTAAAGTCTTCTAGACCTTTTTTTTTACTTTCAATTACACATAGGTATACATAGGGTAATGAAGGTATAGCAATAGGTAAAAAAAAATTTAAAAAAAATTGATTTCCCCCCCCCCCCTTTTTTTTTTGTATTTCTCTACGTTTTGGAACATCCTGATTTCAAACAAGTGATCTAGAAAAAATGTTTGTCCGTATGTGTGTGTCGTCAGCATAACTCCCGAACAAATTGACCTACGACATTCAAATTTGGTATGAGGGTGAGTAGTGGTCATGGGACCTACCATTAAGGTTTTCATCAAAATCGCACATGCGCATAAGGTAGCTGCTATTGAAAAAAATCAAGTTTTTTAATTATTGCTAAAAAACGGCACTAACGATTCTGATAAAAATAGCTGTGATAATGCCTCTTAAGGTGTTCTAAACATCCCCATTGTTGCAAAAAATATCGCCAAACTGGCCCTTTTTTCCCCTAAATGAATGATAAAAATATAAAAACGGTAGATGACACAAATTGACATCAGATAGGGGGAATGGAATAAAGGAAAAAACATTAAAAAAAGAACACATAATATTTAGTAGCAATCGGTCATTCGAAATTCAAATTTAAAAGAGGAAACTTTTGTTTAAAAGAGTACAGAAGCTGGTCGGAAAAAAATTATTGAATACTTTGGGTTTTATAACTAAACCGCTTGAGGCCAGACTCTAAGTGATACATGCAATCATGTGGAGCTTATTATTTTGATCCACAGCCTAGGCGTCTTTACTGTAACGCGCATTCGCCACAGGAGTGGCTCTATATAATTAGGGCATCAGGTGTAAAATGGAAAACATCAGTTCATGTAAGAAATTCGAAAAAATAAAACCACCCAGCGTCTTAAGCGGCAAGTGCATAAAGTGATTTAAAAAGTCTAGAGCCAAATAAAAAAAAAACTTGTATAATTCGTACTCAAAATTATTTTCCTGCTATACATATCATAAGCCCTAACAAATAACTTCAATTCTCTGTATAAATATAAATTTATCATAATAATTAGAAAGATATTTTTTGCAGGTAACTTTTTATGTTTTTTTTCCCTTCCCCTCCATTGTGTTTCTGTTTATGCGACATACAAAAAAATTTCATTATACTTATTATTTATGCTATGCTCTAAATATTTGACGTTATGAAAGCTTCGATATTTTTCCACTATCACTTTTAATGCTTCCGTTAAAGATACTCTTTTTAAAAGTACAAAAGTGTCCTCATTTGGAATATGCACAATTTTTAACCATTCAAGAAAATTTTGCTTATAAATGAAACGTCTATTTTAAACACAAAAATGCATAAATTCCTTTTACCAGTAACTTTTTTAGAAATATTCATTATACACGAATCTACATAAATTATCCATCTTTTACATAAAAACAATTAGGTTTACACATTATGTTTTGTAAAGAAATAAATATAGTTCCGAACGCTACGCCTTCAACATGCAGTTAACTGCTACTGAAATTTAGGAGTGTCAAACACTCTTGTTTCTTTCTTTTTTTCTTCAAAATCTTGAAGTTTTTATTATGGACCCAAAATATCACAAAAATTAAAAATAATTAAAGTATTAGAACTGCCTGAATGAAAATTAATGCATAATTAATCCCACAATAATAAAAAATAAAAAAATAAAAAAAATATATATATATTTTCTTCAGTAAGTGGCCAAACACTGGGGATTTTACCTTAGAGGAATTCTAAAGAAATTCAGTAGTTGAGCACTGAGCAGTTATTATGCCAATTTTCACGCTAGTGCTGTGCAATATATTAAATGAATTGAAAACTAGTACTTTTAAAAAGAATGGCGAGGATTAGTATGAATACTGTGATTTTGGTAAGCGCCACCACACACGTTTTCCCACAAACGTGAGATAAATTTGTAATGCGTTGGTGATGTGATTTGTATAGTGCTCAACGATCCCTATATTGTATTGTACTTTAAATAAACTTGATTGTAAGTATCATTTTATGAATAAATAGTTTTGTAATATATCTTTACGTAAGCATTAGATGAAGTGTAAAAATGGCACGCAATTGTCAAGACAGAAAAAAACACACAAGTATACACAATGCAGACGACTAAAAATACCAAAAAAAGGGTCTTTTCATAACATGGAAATAAAGATATAGAAATATCACAGTAGCTTTTTTAGGGCCGATAAGTGATAGTAATGAATAATAAAAAAAAAGTCAGATAGCTGAATCAAGTATTGTAATAATGATAGGAACTAAAGTATATAGTCAGAGTGATCCCGCACAAAAGAGACATGTAAACCAGAAGACTAAATATTTGGGCATCATTAGCATGCTCCAAAAACTCTTCTTACAGTACAGAACAGAACATATAATAGGAGGCCAGTTCTTTTGATGAACCAAACTCAATTTTATTTTGGAAGTACATAATTATATTGCTCGGCTCTGGCTATGACTTGTGTGTCCTATAATTCTTTTTGGCTGATTTGGGGGTGCGACGATTCCGATCTTTTTTTACTCTCAGCAACTGGTCCGAACCGGTTTACCTGTGCTTTCTCTTTTATCAACTTGCCAGAACACAATCTGGAGTAAGAAACGCACGTTATAAATTCTACAAACATTATCAACGGACTTTGATTGGACGGAATAATGCTCCTCCTTACCAAAACATTTTTTATGAAAAAAAGACTCATCCTAATAACAATTCCTCCCCAACAATAGACTACCACTTCCCTAGTATCTCTTCTTGAAAGGGAATTAAAATTTCTACTTCTACATATCGAAGGTAATGCTTGCTCATCGACAATTCGTGCTATTTTCTCAATTTCAGCAATATCTGCTTTTTCCCCCTCTATCTGCCTGATATGAAATAAGAAAGAAATTAAAGTGAAGTAGTTCTCCGATATTTCTTTTCAACTTAGTTATCTCAGAAATCTTTTCATTCCATTGTCAGCGATGCTGAATACATTCATTGGAAATCACAGACGCCCTTTATCAATAAGAAATAGCTCTATCTAAGAATGCTCTGGAGAATGGATACAAGCCCCACGAAGAAGGTTTCCCCCCCCCCTTTTTTTCCCCCCCTGGATAAGAGTAGGGTGGGGAGGAGGGTGAATGCGACTAATACAAAAGCGTTATTGGCCAGAAATTATTTTGGGAGATTGAATTATGTATTATCGTTGCTCCAAGAGGTAGAAAACTACAATAATACGCTATTTGAATCACGAATCAAATAAACTGTTCTTTATATCCCACAAATATCAAAACCACATATTTTCTATAATAATAAAAGGAAGTTATTACAACTATTTTATAAAAGTGCAGGCATAAGTTGCAGGAGGTTGCATGATTATCATATCGAGTGTAAAATAGTATACATCATGAGAGACACATAGTTAGACTATCATATTACGAAATGTAATTACCTTTCTTCGGAACACGTTTACAATCATGTGTCATATCTAGACTAAAAATGACTATTCGTTTAACGCTTGAAAGCCGTTTTAACCTGCATTTTACTTTTTTCAATGACTAGACTAGTCAGAATGTTTACAAAAGAAGTATAATTTGCAATCTAATTCTAAAATCAATGCTCCTTTATTATTTTTCAACGTAACATAATATTCTCAATTAAAAACGACCAGTTCTCGCTAATGCAATAGGAATACAACACCAGGTTGTTTTTTCCTCCCTTGATCACTCCACGACTTAAAATTTTGACGAGTTTGAAAACGGTTTCCTTTTTCGGTTATTAAGAGCACCCAGTAACGCATCCATTGGAAACTCATTTCGTAAGGGACACAGAACTAAGTTGCATTCACTACGGATCCCAAATGTAACAGTTGCGCATCCCCGATTTCAATCAGTCAAGCATTGAAAGTGGGTATAATCCTTTATTATTTTCTCAAACAAGCTGTGTGGCCCCGCGTTGCGGAGGCGCCGTCATTGTGTAGCGGTTTAAGCTTTCGCGAACCAGGATCACTTTGCTCGCTAAAAGGTTCATTGCTACGCAAGCACAGGCTAGCTTAATTTAAATTTTAACATTCTGTTGGTCTAAAATACAACAAGAAAGTCAAAACTTCTTATGTTGAAAATTCCAGAGCACTACACCTGTTAGGGTAGTGCTCTGGGGGGGGGGGGGATGCGGAGGCTCTACAAAGACTGATAACTCGAGGGGAGAAAATTAATAAATAATAACAATGATAAAATAATATAATAACAATTACAACAAACAGTAAAATTATATTTCACGATTTCTTATTCCAATAAAAATGTAAAAATATTTACAAGTATGAAGTAGACTTTGAAATGTTAAAACACAATTTAAATAAAAGAAAAATTACTCCTCCCATTCATTGCTTTAGGAAACAGGTTAATTTAAATTCTTTTAAACCTCTTCTTACAGCTAATTAGAATCAAAGCTATTTTTCGGCAACGGATATTTCATTGGATGAAATCTATATATATAATTCTCTTGCGTAACGTCCAAATTCGGCTGTACTTCTGTGAGCAGAATGGCAACGACTTCAAAAGTCTTCTAAATGTACTTCATGCACGAATTTCAAAATTCAGCAAACCAGCCAATCACAATATATCTTTTGAAATTTAACTAATACATCTGGCAACAGCAACAACTTGGATTAGCTATATTTTGTTTTTCTTACTACAGTCTACAGATAGAAATTGTCTATTTAAAACGTATTGATTTAATAGTTACGGTGATGCAAGAATAAATAGATCTAAGATGTGTACATTTCTTTTGGATTAGAATTTCGGATAAACCAGACTTTTCGGAAAAGTTATTTGCTGGAACATGTTCCGGAGGTCGCCGGGTTGATTCAGCGCAAAATCGCCAACTTTCAAAAAGTCTCTAAGAGGCATTATGCAGTAAATCTGAACCTATATTCATTTCTAATCCAAGCAAATTCAACTATTATGAATTGAAAACTTTCAAAATAAAGAATAAAACCACCCACTCAACTTCAAAATCTCATAGAAATAAAAAAAAATTAAAACTTTTGGAGAAATAGGGCTAATTTCACGCCAAATTTGATTTTCAAAAAATTCCGGTGTATTGAATGCCGGATAATTGGCCTTTCACTGATTTAATTTATTTTCTAAGTAGCTCAAAAAAGATTATGCGAACATATGATTGCTTCATTAAGAAATTTCGACAAGCAACTTTAATTATTTTGGCGTTTCACACGAAACCAGCCCGTAAATTTTAATAGTTCAGTGAAATAACCGATATTTTTTAAATATATGTACTATACTGTTTATTTTTGTTGTTTTTTAAGAGCTTTCTACTACGTTGCCACATTGTCCCTGCTTAAGGCGTTTCGACAGCAATAGGATAATGACGTGGCAAGTATTCTGACTCTTCATAAATAACAAAACGTTTTCAGTTTCTTGGAATTATGCAAATGAAATAGCTTTTTGCTAGGGCATATTTTAAATGCTTCACTTTGAGGCGAGCAAAGCGAGCCAAGGGGATTGCATAGCAATCCAGGGGGTTGGCGAGCGTCAGCGAGCAGGGGGCGGAGCCCCCTAATAAATATATATTTTATTAACATCGAGCAAAAATAATTATTTTTGCAACTAATGGGGAAATTAATACTTTTTTCAACCGAGGTAAAAAGCTTATTTGACGAGTGCTATCGAACTCGTCAAATAATTTACCGAGTTTGAAAAAGTATTTTCTCACGTGTTGCATACAATATTTTTTTAAATCAAGTACAAAAAATATTTTTCATACATATACTTATTAATGTTGGCAACTCCAGTCAATGAATTTCTTCTGAAAATATGTCATTTCAATGCCAAGACTATATAATAGTTGAGTACGAGCAGGGTTCCCACTAAAATCACAGAATGAAAATCAATGACTTTTAAGGACCTAACTAGGGGGCTTCGCCCCCTGCTCGCTAACGCTCGCCAACCCCCAAACGCCTCGCTGCGCTCAGATTGAGCGGCTTTGCCGCTCGAATTTGTGGTTAAAACATCTTGCTGCGCTCAAATAGGTTTGCCAGTCATAAAAAATGTAACCAAATTTTTATAAATTTAATGTAAGGCAGAAAACACCCAAATTGCAAGTTTCATAATAGAAAGTTAAATATACTATCCGCCAACATTCTGACTTAAAACTTCATTAGCTATGCCCTTTCATTGTAGTCCCAATATCTTTTATTTATTCTGATAAGTCGCCCCTTTAGAGAACGACCTCCAAAGCGAAGCAATTTCTGGATAGAAATACTTCAAAATAATAATTACTCTAATACAAAAATGCTTCAGAAAAACAGAAAAAATCAACTTTGAAACGAAGAGTTTAAAAAGAGCTTTAAAATTAGCAACGGGTTTGTTGTTTACATACGTAAGGATAGCTTTAACATTAGCAAAGGGTTTGTTGTTTACATACGTAAGGGAGAACGACGTCTAACGCGAGGCATTTTCTGGATAGAAATACTTCAAAATAATAATTACTCTAATACAAAAATGCTTTAAAAAAACAGAAAAAATCAACTTTGAAACGAAGAGTTTAAAAAGAGCTTTAAAATTAGCAACGGTTGGTTGGTTGGTTGAACCCCCGAGCAGCCAGTTTGTTGTTTACATACGTAAGGATGTTGCCAATCATATATTCAAAATCATCGAGGCTTTGTAGTAGCTTAATGATGAAAAATATTGAAATTTAACTAATTAATGAAGTGTTAATAAATTATTTTGGCACGTTTTGGCAAATCTACTGCTTATTTCCTTTAAAATGACACCTTGATCATTGAAATTGGTTGAGCAGTTTAGGTGGACGGACTAACCCCAAAAAACGTATTGCCTATTAAATATATAGATTAATGTTTTCAAGGACCTATGAAAATTCGTTTTCAGGCATCATGTCTATATTTAAATTTTTAATAAAGTATATTCTACCAAAAAAGTTACAAGTTGGTGGAAGAATAGTACAAATATGTCGGAAAATTCTGATACTGTGCAGATAAGTGACAATCACACAGGGATAACAAATCCGAGTTGTATTTTCATAAATTTTGCACTTGGACAACATCTGTAAAAATTAAGGACCTCTAAGAATTTTTAAGGACTTTTAAGCACCTCAAAGCATTTACAAGCACTTTCAAGGCCTTGAAAACAAGTTCAAAAATATTAAGCACTTTTAATGACTTTCAATGACCGTGGGAACCCTGACGAGGCGTGAGAGAAAGTACTTTTTCACACCAGTACGAGAAAGTTACTTTCCCACACTCCTCAGGATCAAATGCTACTTTCATCACGATTTTTGATTCAAAATTATTTAAAAAAGTATAATTTTTACACGTTATTATAACAATTTAATTTTTTTACTCATAAATCGTGGGGAAAATAACACTTTTTGGCGAGGACTCGTGGGAAATAGTACTTTCTCGTACGCCTCGTCCTCAGATATCATATATAGTCTTGGTATTGAAATGACATATTTTTAGAAGAAATTCGAATGAAGTTGCCAACATTATATGTAGGAAAAATATTTTTACACGTGATTATAAAAAATATTGTATGTAGCACGTGGGAAAATACTTTTTTAAACTAGGTAAATTATTTTACTCGTCAAATAAGCATTTTACCTTGTTTGAAAAAGTACTACGGTCAAACCCTGTTAACGCGAAGTCGATGGGACCTCCGAAATTGTTCGCGTTAACCGAATTTCGTGTTAAACGAATAAATTAATATTAAGTTTAGGTACGGGGAACTGCTATTAGTTCACGTTAAACGGGATTTCATGCTAAGCGATTTCACGTTAACGGGGTTTGACTGTACTTTCCCAACTAGTTGCATTAATAACTACTATTTCCAAAGAGATTCATTGACTGACGTTGCCAACGTTAATATATGGGTCATTCTAAGGAAAATCAGGAATTTGTGTAAATGGTGTTTTATTACAAAAAGAATACTTTAATAAAAAATACTTTTTAGGTACACACAATCTTAATATGACAGTCAATTGCAATTTTAAATTGCAATAAAATATTTCAATTATTACTCTCAAATAGAGAAATGTCACATCCGCGGAACGTCACCACAAACTATTTTGACTTTTAAATATTTTATAAATCAAACAAACTTAAAATTCTTTAGACTTAACAGAAAATGTTATTTCTGATTTAATAGATATATACTTTTAGATGAATATTCATTGAAATCTAGTTTACTAAAACAACATTTCAAACAATTTAATATTATAATTTTTTTTTCTTTTTTTTTTATAAAAGTTTTTTTTATTTTTTATTATGAACTAAAAAAGGTACGCTTGCCAAAAACCAGAGACGGCCATATTTTGTCACATTTCCATCATATTATTTTTTTACTCGCAACAACTCGATGCTCACAACCGTATTGTGAAAAAAAGTGTGATGCTTCATTGAAATAACAATGATCAAGTTCGGAAAAAAAAGTAGGGGGGAAGGGGGGGGGGGGGGTTAAGATATTTTTTTTTTTGCGTAAGCATTATTACGCCATTGTAGGAAATAAATGGATAATAAACGGTATTGTATTCGCCAGAGTTAAATGTAGTTTGAAAATAACTATTGGTCTAATATTTGAATTCCATATGCGGTATTTCAGTGCAGAATGGGCTTCATATTTGTTCTTTTCTCGCGCACTACCAACACAATGCCACGGCATAAAATAATCCAAACTTGTATTTCCAAAAAGGCTTCTTTTTCAATGGCAGGAGAAAAAACTTTAAAAATACTCTGAAAGGATGCTTATACCAACAAAAAATTTCATTTTTTGAAGGAGAAATGTGTAGAGACAATATTGTGTTTTATCTGATACAGACGAACGACTAGAGAATTTAAACTAACACCTTACCTACAATTTGCCTTTCCTTTGAAAGAATTGTTACTGATTGATCACTATAAAAGCGATCTCTCTTAATTTTATGCTTATTCAAGGTAATTTCGTCTCCGTGATTAACTTCAAATATTACCGGCGCCGTGTATTTCACTAGTTTCTTTGATTACGATCTGTTGTTTGTTTCCCAAATTTCGCCTGTGGCCAATTCACCTGCGTATGCAGAAGCGAACCTCCTATTGATAACCCTTAAAAGAGATTCAACTTTTCGTGTCCTTCTGTTGTGGTATTTTCGATTTCGCGACATTAAGTATGGTTTCTATAACAATGCAAAAAAATAGTAAATGGTAATGTATACCAAAAGTACCAGTGAATGCTTCTCGTAAGACATAATGAAGATATTCAACGAGAAACTTCCCTGCGTTACTATCTCTGGATTAAGAGGAAAGCTGTACATAGATTTTCGAACCTGTTTTGCGGAAAATTGCTCTAATTTCCAGATTAATGGGTGATGGGTTTTTTTTATACATATGAAATTTTTTTTTTTTTTTTTAATCTGTTTCAAACGTAATAATTAGCTTACGCATTTGTCAAGGTTTAGAAATCTGGTTTTTCACAACGCTAGAGTTATGGAATAGTGGTTATTTATATAAGGAATTATTATGCGATCAACTAATTTGTATTGTTTTTGCTAAAGTTTTGGAATTCCAACTGGCGTTAACCAAGATGACTGAAAATGAGTTTACTTAAACACAAATTTCTTAAGATAGCAACAAACACATCAAATAAATAAGTACGGAAATAAAAGAAAATTCTTAAATCCATTTAGGCTAAAGGGGGAAAAAATGGTTTGCTTCCTGTAACCCTACCTACTCTAATATTACAATAGGAAGATTTCGACCCTAAAGCTTTTTTTTAGACATTAAAAAATTTAATTACATGAAAATTCGTTCGTTGAAACAATTGATTAATTATCGCGTAATGAGCAGTTAAACCTGAAGAAAAATTATAACTACCCGCTAAAATACCCAATCTCAGTAAATACCTGGATATACACACAGGATATTGACCCACAAAAATACACCCATACCTATCCAGTGGTAGAAGTGGGGGGATGCTGCTCAAAAGTTGGTGGCAAGTGCTATCCCCCCCCCCCCTTCCCAACCAATAAATTTTATAATTTTTTTCTTATAATAAAAATAGTAACTAGTAAGGAAATAATTTATGCTTCCTAAAACTAACATTGATCAAGGGTTCAAAATGTATTGTTACTTAAATGAAAATTCAACGACTTAGGTTTTTTTACTTGGAAGTAACAGATTAAGTTAAGTAATAATTCAACATTATAAACATAACTCTTTATTTAGATTTAAATAGTTCTTCTAAATGTGCATACTTTCAAGAAAATATATTAATAGAGAACTTTAAAATGAGTGTTTTTTTGTAAAAAATGGTTCATCTTTAAACAACGAAACAAGAATAGAAACGTAACTTTAAAAAAAAGTTCCACCTAAGTTAAAAGTTGATCAAGATATATTTATACTAAGTAGCATAACACATTTGCTATGTATATAATATACATACGATAAATAGTTCTTTTTACAACTGGAAAATTTAAATCATTTATTTGCAGTGTCACTACATTGAAAGTTAATGTTATTCTTCTTTAGTAGTTTTTAGACGGATTAAGCGTTTTTTAAAGTGGGAGGATGGATTTCAGGGGTTTTAGAAGTGGGGGGACGCATGGGTATTTTCTTGACAAGTGAGGGGACGCGTCACTCCGCGTCTACACTTAGAGCACTGTACCTATCTACCCTCATATTTGTGCTCATATATTACAGGAAACGAACTTTTTTTTTTGCCTTATTGTTTTAAAAGTGTTAAGGAAAGATTCAAATTGTACTAAAATGTAAACGAATTTGTCATGTAGTTTCCAGATAAGGCCATTTACTTCAGCAGAGCCACTGCAAGAAGTTTCCACTCAAGGTTAATTGATACAATTACTTCCTCATACAAATCGAGTTAGGAAGAAAACAACAGCATTTCCATTGCTTACAATGTTATCTGTACACTTCAGGAGCAACAATACTACTGATTCTTGTTCTCCATGTAGAGCCGAAACCGAAGGGAGATTCCAATTTTAAATCTACCCAAACATTTTAATTCACTCATGCAGCACCTTGGAGAAGAGGGCCGTCACATTTTTATTTTGAGATTTTTAAATCTCTTTTGACATTTAATTTTTTAATAACTTTGATATACGATTTTTAATAATGAAATGACTAATGAATCCCTTAAGGAAAGATATTAAAGTAGAGCTGCAAATTAAGTTAAATATCCCCCAATACATTAAATATATATTTAAAGAGGATCTAAAGTTGTATTTATTTGTCTCCAAATGATAAATAAAAGACGTTTTTAAAACGATAGGCGAGATACGTAGAACTTTTTATTTGTACATAGGCATCTTTTTAGTAAAAAATTATTATCACAAAAATTTTATGAAAACAAAGCCAAATTAAAGTTTTTTAGATAGAGGAAAAGATAATAAGCCACGAATATAAAGTTTTCAATATAAATCCTTTATATACATAGCAAACTTTTATAAACAATTGCAATTTATTTTAACGAGTTGAAGCCCAGGTTGACTTTTCACATGTTTAACCACAGCGAAGAATACCATCGATTCACTGCCATGGTCTAGTTTTTTTTCCCTCCTAAAACTTGATAAATTCATTCTCATTAACAACGAATCTATTAGTCGAATTTCGGAACGATTAAATGACGACATGTGGATTAAATAGTGATCTGGTATGTGTGGTAGGCGTGTGTAAAAGCAATCTTTTAGTAATAACAGTCTCTAAAGCTTGATAAAATTCATTATCATCGACAACGAATCTTCTAACTGCCAAGCTTCAGCTCGATTGAATGAAAGCAAGTGAGTTAATTAGTCCCCTAAAGATTTGCACGCCACACACAAACAAACGAAATAGAAATCGAATTTTAATCTAATTAGGTAATCACTTTAAGGGCATCAAGGGTCTTTAAATAAAATCTGCATTTTCACTATGCTACTACAAAACTTTGGTTTGTGTTTATATATATAGCTTTGTTCATCAACACTTAAAAAAATCTGCATTTTCACTATGCTACTACAAAACTTTGGTTTGTGTTTATATATATAGCTTTGTTCATCAACACTTAAAAAAATTGAAATAAAGTAAATGTCTCAAAGTTATGCAACAAATTTCTGCACCATTGACCTCATTTAGAGTTTTACAATATTGTGGCCAGAGCTGTCACGATACCAAAGTTAACCTCATGAGCGACAAAATGACACTAACAGTTAAATTGCATGAAAAAGTTGACTTAAGTTATTTATTACTTGGGTAATAGATTCATCTCTAATGCTTTTGGGGTTTTTTACTGTTTATTTAGATTGAAATAATGGTTATAAATGACTTTTATGAAATTAAATTAATAGAGAATTCTAAAAAAAAAAAAAAAATTTTAAATTGCTTAATTAATGTCTTTATATGAAACAAGTATAGAAATTTAACTTAAAAGATAAGTTCCTCCAAAGTTAAAAGTTGACCAAGTGTAACAGTATTTGTTAATAAAAATACTTATATCTTTATACAAAGTAGCAAAATACATTGTTATAATAGTATGATATGTATGTATGTAAGTACATACATATACCATAAATAGTTTTAAATTTTTCAAATGTAAAAAATATCACTTTTTCTCAGTGTTACTACATTTAAAGGTTAATGTTATTTTTCAATAGTAGTTTTTAGGCGGATTGATGGTTTTTAAAAGTAGGGGGATGGATTTCAGTGGTTTTAGAAGTGGAGAGATGCATGGGTATTTTCTTGAAAAGTGGGGGACGGGGATGCGTCACCCCGCGTCTACCCATACTTCTAGCATTAGAAACAGTCATTAAATTTTGGGAGTTTCTAAATCTCCTAAACAGCTCAGCTTCTAGCAAACTAACCCAAGAGAAAAATTAACTCTAATTAAAAGTTGTAACCCAAAGCTATTAATAAAATTCGGCAAAATCCAAAATAAGTTCAATCTCAAGCCCTACACTGTTTCTGTTATTGACTTCGAAAAGTAAGCATATTTCAATAGCCTTAAGCCCTCCTTTTCTCAGTATTCTTGAATACAAACCACCCTCCTAGCATGCTTGGAACCCTATGATGGGAGAATTTCAACTCGGTCCTGCCTCTCTCTAAAAGGAAGACCTTTCTGTGTAATAAAAATATTACATTTTTACCCCTACCTTAATTTTTGGAAACCAATTATAAGCATTGAAATTGCAATATTTCTTAATTTTGAAATACAAGAGTTGTCCCAAAGTTCTTGAAATACATTGGAAAAAGTCAGGTCTAAGAATTAAAGTTGTAAGGCACGAAATAGTGTAAAAAATCACTTCGAATGTGAATAATTTTATTAGATATTTATATGTTAACTTGAAAAAGAATTATCTATGTCCACCCTGTTTAATCAAACTTTTAAACTTCACAATGGGTTTAAAAATGTTGAATTATAACAGTATTAAGCATTTTAAACCATTGATTATGCATAAAGCAGAAGAAAAAAAAATTAAGACTTTAAAAAGTGTTAGAATTGTAGTGTTTTTGCTGTCGAAATTTAACACTGCCCTTAC
Organism: Linyphia triangularis; assembly: GCA_963978545.1. Lineage (NCBI taxonomy): Eukaryota > Metazoa > Arthropoda > Arachnida > Araneae > Linyphiidae > Linyphia > Linyphia triangularis. Next base: position 30,737,718 of record OZ021725.1, on the reverse strand, counting down.
TTAAGTCATGCAGTTAGATCTGAAAATTGAAATTTTCAGACAGTAGCCAGTGGGCACTTTTAGTTTAGTAGCCATTTTATCACAGACTTTTTATTTGATCAGTGGCCCAGCCAGGGGAGGGAAAGTTGGGGTTGACTAAAAACATATCGAATGGGAAAAGACAACAAGATAAGAATTACTTGCTCTTGTATACCAAATAATATTACGGGCATGCATGTTACAGTACGTGTGCGACAACGCATACAACTATGTTTTCGAATGGGCTATCTACAAAAAAGGTGATTAAACAGATTTTCGGCTAACACACATTGAAAATCAGACATATTCCATTTGCTTTCGCGCATGCGCAATAACTCAGTTCATGAAACCATATAGTGGATGAATGGGTTTTAAAGACAAGTCTACGCACAAGATTACAAAATTTCAAAAAAGGGAAGAGAGATTTTCACTGATTTGAAAATTTTATGGAAATTTCTATACGGTAAAATTAAATTATAACTATAATTATATTAATTATAATCGGTAAAAATTTTAAAAAATCAATCGTAGGGAAAAGAAAAAGGTCGCCAGTTGATTAGTTTATTTATTCGTCCCATCATGCCATTTAATCAACCTGTGGCGAATGGTGAGTAGATATTTTCAGGTCTACATTCAGTGCCTACCCCAAAGAGTAGGATTTATATTTTGAATCATGAAGACGAGACCAGACAAGTAAAGTGTGCCACATTGCACCCTGGTAAGAACCACTACGAAATGGCCCTAGAGTGAGGTGCATGCTTTGTTTTGGTGTATGTCAACGTGCAGGGAATAAGGAGTGCTTCCATTTTTGGTAGAAAGTCTGTCCTCAGAAACCCCATAAATGATGTTGCTCAAGTCCAGGGCGTTATGGCTAAGGGTCTCCCATCCTAAACGGGATTAACCCGTTCAAGCAGTGCAGTATTGAATAGGGTACTGTGAGATTGTTAACCCCCAATGCTGCCAGTTTACCAGGACAGGCCCCGCTGAGCCCAAATGTAGTTAGGACTTTTGCAACTATTACTTCCCAGGAGCTTGTTATCGCCTCTTGGTATCATGTCTGGGACCTATTCTGTGGAAAACACAACGAAAATCTGGGGTCTACCCAATCAGCATGGCCTTGACGTACGTACTAGGCCCGAATTTGGCCGCCACCCATTCATAAGCCCCCCTCCTTTTTGTAATAGCATATCAACACACACAACTAGGGTCACTCAGGGGATAACCCCCTAAAGTTTTTGGGAAAAAAATACCTTTTTTTTTTTAAAATAACCAGACCTTAAAGATGTAATTGCGGGGGTTAATACTTGCAAAAGAGTTCATAGAATGCATAGTAAAAAGATAAGGGCTAAAAAAAGGTGTGTTTTTTTAAAAAATTTACCTTACAAAACAAGCAATTCTAACATTATTTATACACAGAATCAGTTGCGTATACACCAGTAGTAGAAGCGTGGGTAGACGTGGGGTGACGCGTCCCCCCACTTTTTAAGAAAATACCCATGCATCCCTCCACTTCTAAAAATACTGAAATCCATTCCCCAACTTTTAAAAACACTCCATCTGCCTAAAAACTACTAATGAAAAATAACATTAACCTTTACATGTTATAACACTAAGAAAAAGTTATTTATTTTTACAATTCAAAACTTTAAAACTATATATGGTATATTATATAATACTATTATAAAAATGTATTGTAGTACTTTGTATAAAGATATAAATATTTTTAGTAACAAATACATGTACATTTGGTTAACTTTTAACTTTGGAGGAACTTTCTTTTAAGTTAAATTTCTATTCTTGTTTCAGATAAAGACAAGCTATTTTTAAAAAAAAAAAAACTATTTAGAATTATCTGTTAATTTAATTTCATGAAAGTATGTTCATTTATAAGTATTATTTTAATCTAAATACAGGGTGGCCACAAAATTCAGGAAAAAAAGTTTCCTGATTTCCCCGACAGATTTTTAAAAGATTCTCTGATTTTAGCGCAAACTTTTTTTCAAATTTCCCCAATTTTCTTAGGTTTTCCATATGTCTAGACACCCTGATCAAATAGAATGTGTATGCTTAAGAGATAATATGCAATTTTTTAAAAAATAGTTTTGCTGGTAATGAAAAGTTTAAATTATTCAGTAACATTAAACTTCTAATGGCTTACCACTACAAATCTCCATGTAAATAGCGCCAAAATATTGATGAACGTGCCTTAAACAATACAAAATTTCCCTGATTTTCATGAAATTTTAAAAAGTTCCCTGACATTTCCCTGATTTTCAAGTTTTCCCAGTTCTGTGGCCACTCTGAAATAAGCAGTTATATATTGAATAATAATGTATAATATTGAATTATTACTTTATCTCTTACTTCCAAGTAAAAAAAATTAGCTGAATATTCATTAAAATAACGATAAATTTTGGATCCTCCGTTAATATTAGCAGAGTTCATCCTAGAAATGAAAAAGGGCAGGGTGCTATTTTCCAAAAAAAGGGCACTTCCTGTTTACGAGGGCACTTTTATGGCAAATTGCAGAAATACGCGTTTTCTGCCACAATTTCAATATTGTTATACTTTTCTACCACGATAAATAATTTTCAATATTCTTGAGAAAAAAAAATTGTAATGCAAAAATCCTTGAATCAAAAACTCGCGCAGAAACTTAAAAGATATCAAAATACTGATAAAATGCTTCAATACTAATTCTGCTGGAATGAGACTGAGAAAATTATTAAAATTAAAGTGCAATGGTACACAGTAAAATTTTCATCAAATAGTAATTTTTATAAAATTATCAATTTATAATACAGTAAAATTAAGATAAGAATGTTTTAGTATAGTGAAAATGTGTTAAGATGAGAACTTTTTACTCTTTCAAAATTTTCTTAAGTTTGAATGAATCAACCTTAAACTTCATCTCTTAGTTTTGCTACTGTCAGATAGAGAATAGAGTTTCTCCAAATGTAACATTATTCATTGTGGGATATCACAAGGAGTATTCGGACTAAAGAACTTGGACTATGTCCGGAAATTTTTGCATTTTTTTATTTTCAAAATCGGATCAAATTTAGCGTCAAAATGGCGATTTTTTTTACCGTGCATGCCGCTATTATGTAAGCTATAATAGAAGTTTTATTTTTTTAAAAATCGGAAATAATCTGGAATTTTGGTTGCATTCCTGTTATGTTTAATTTTAAATATGAAACGGATGTTTAGAAATTAATTGGTAACAGGCAAATTGCCAAAAACACCCCCTAAATTTAACAGGAGGACATCGCGATTACGCGTGTCCAAACGGAAATATTCTTTTTAAATTCTTAGTGTAAACATTTGATAGTTATAAACCTTTAACTAAGTTATTCAAGTCTTTCAAATTCCTTTCTTCACTATTTTGAAGGAGGCATGGTAAAAATCCAGCGAAATACACTTAATCAAAACACGTACGAAATGGCCATCGGAGTTTACTAATGTGCACTTGGGAAATTGTAAGACGGCGCCCTACAATCCACCTACTAATGAAGCACGTTATATAGACATCTACTCAATGGTTTCAGTCCCTGATATATACGTTGCGCGTTTGAACATGAATGCGCATGCGCAACAGCCGATTTCAGTAGGGGTGATCCACATATTGCGTATTGTTGAGAGGGGAAAAAACGAAAGTTTTTTTAATTCTTTCAGGATGAAATTTTTTCTGAAAAAGGGCAGGAAGGGCGCTATTTTTATAGAAAAAGGGCAAGAAGGGCGCTATTTTTATAGAAAAAGGACAGGCAGGGCGCGCTGCTCCTCGAAAAATGCCTAGGATGAACTCTAATATTAGGAAGCATAAATTATTCCTTTACTAGTTAATATTTTTATTATAAGTTACAAAATGTATCGTTGAAGATGGGAGAAAGGGGGAGGGGGGGGGGTGCTCTTGTCACAAAATTTTGGGCGTCCCCTCACTTTTTTTTCACCACTGGTATACACCTACGATCTTAAAAATATTGGACATATTAAGGCAACATTTTCTAAACTGTGAGTTGAGAACATATAGGATAGACATCAGATTGCTGGGTATGCATAATATGAATGAAAATGGTTTGAGTAATAAAGTCTTTCCGAACTGTGAGATACATTGAATATGTTAATGTATGAAGGATTTTAGTCATTATTTTATTATCACCCTTTACTACTTGACATACGAAACAGTTTAAATAGTCAAAAGACTGAAAACTTTCATAGAACTAAAAAACATGGCCACAAAATCTTGTGGACTTTTATCCGTTTCACTCAATTAGCATTTTAAGTCTTTACCCTAACTCATAATACACTAACAAAATTAAAGCATTTTGGATCCTTACCTGATTGATAATTTATTAGAGCTCTATTCTGATTAAAAATATTGATTATTTTTTGTTAAATTTCAAACAATTTCACAAATTTCAAACAAAATTTTAAAGTGTTATCGTTTACTTTAGATTTTGTTATGCACTCAATAAAATTCTTAGTTATCGCAGTATATTTTTGAAGAATTTTTGGGACTGTATCAAAATCCATACCATCGTGCCACTGAAAATATTTCATAATATGCATAACCAGTATATCGATGAAAACTTATCTTACATTTTACACATAAAAAAAGTACTGCATGTTACAGTATGTTAAGTATATTACAAGTAAATAAATGGACTTGACACATTAGAAAAATAAGTAATACAAATCTTTCAAAATGCCACTTAATTCACAAAATTCTAACAGTGATTAAGATGTTTAAATTTTCTCATATTACTCAGAAAATACTCAATTAAAAAACAACACTATCTTTACCAATTTAAAATGTGAAATACCGACTATTTTCGTTAATAGCCTTGACATTTTTCTTGAAGATAACTAGATATTCTTTTTTAGATGCTGAGTCAAGAGTTGTTAAATGAAATGCTTCATTATACAAGATCTGCGAGTTTCATTACCTTGGTTATAATATCTACAAAACTGGTTTAGATTACTGCATAGTGATGTTTGTAATTACTGATAAAGAAACCATACATTACATGATTATCACATTAAACTACAACAAACCGAGAAAAGGAATTGAAAAAATTCAGAAGTAGTTTCTTAATTATGCTTTCAATTTACAAGATCAATATATTAAAGAGATTTGGTACAGATACACAATAGAGATCTGGCGATTTTTGGTTACTTTCCTTAGTTTTGATTAAAAGATAAATATTTTCAAATAGACTCTTCTCCTGCTCAAAACAAATACATAGCAACCACAACAAGATTTCAGCAGTTTTATAAAACAAGTACATAGCAACCACAACTCGATTTCAGCTGTTTTATTTTACCCTCAAACAGAGTGACTAAAAATCGCAATATCACTATTAGTACATCTGTATCAGAAAATTAAGGCGCTGATCGTTGCATCGCACCATTATCGAAAACTGTAAATTTGTTACTTACGGTTCAGCTTCAATTGACTTCAACTTCGCCACATAATTGGAGGGTATGTATCCTTCTTGCTTTGTAGATTTTGATCGTGCAAACCACCAATCCCCTTGGGTATCGTTCAAAACTTCCAAGTGTTCACCCTTCTTAAAACTCAGATCTTCATCTGTTCTGGCATCGTAATCATACAGAGCCACAAATATTTTGGTACTGGAACCAGACGAGCTATCGGAATCAGAGGGCAAAGGCGGCAAACTGGGTCCGTTTCTACCTATGGGATCCTGATTATACCTTAGAATAGTCACAGAAGAATCTAATGTTTGAGTGATAATGGGTGGTGTCGAGCAATTGTCCAATATGTTCCTCTCGACAGGAGGTTGACCGGTAACTTCTTTCTTTGCATTTTTGCTGGCCGTTCGGCTGAAGCAATTGCCCATGTTGAGGGGCTAAAATGAGCACAACGATAATAAAAACCAAGACAAACTGATGGAATCAAACTGAGTTAGACATCCCACAACGGAACATTCAGTAAACAAGCACTGAAAAAGAATGGAGAAACACAAAATGATGGTAAATAAATCCGGAATGTTTCTTGATTGGAATACCTCGCCAACACATCTCTACGAAAACATTCCACAACACATCAGCTGGATCCAATGTTTGGGTGTTTCTGCAGCAAGACAACTCAACTACTGCCAGCAAACAGGTAAGAATTTGACTTCCTGTCACATTTTCAACTCCTCCCCTTCCCTCCTTTCGCCCGCTCTTTCCGTATAAAAAAAAAAAGTTTTTAATGTCCCGTATGGCGCCATCTATATTAGGAAAGAAGAAAGATTTGTATTTTTCATCGCACATTTTTTATAAACAATAAGTCTGTCCCTCTCTTTGTTTAAAAAATTTTTTTTAAAAAAACGAGGGTTGTGGAACATCGCATGACTTTCAATTACACAATAATACTGATGTAAATTTGTGTCATTTACAGTTTTTATATTTTCATCGTTTATTTAGAAAAAATGACCAGTTTGGCGATATTTTTTACCATAATTCTTGTATAGGGGTATGGGTCTTAAAAAAAAAAAAAAAAAAAAAAAAAAAAAAAACTTAGCCAAATAGGTGATTTTGGCGATATACTTTTCGGTAATTCTTATATTATCCTTTCTTATATGTGAAACTGAGGGCATGGGCGCCACCAAGAATATTTGCTAGGGGATGCAAGACTAGATTTTTATCAAAATCATTATTTTTGAAAGCGCAACCCTGTTAAAGAGAAAAAAATACAATATAGTAAAAATATTAAAATATATATTTTTAACGATTTTTTTAGTATCCAACTAAATCTCACGGCATTCAAGAAATAGTGTTTAGAATAGAGGAACTCGAAAATTATTGGAAAATGTTTTGTTTTTTAAGTCATCAAATATATTATCTTGAAATCTATTTTTAGAATTCATTTGAACATATTCCATTACTGCCTTTGTATTTCATTTTGATATATATTTTTTTCATTATATCCGAAACTTGGAAAGAAATTTTTTTTTTATTTCTTTCCAAGTTTCGGATATAATGAAAAAAATATATATCAAAATGAAATACAAAGGCAGTAATGGAATATGTTCAAATGAATTCTAAAAATAGATTTCAAGATAATATATTTGATGACTTAAAAAACAAAACATTTTCCAATAATTTTGAGAACTACACAAGAAATGGAATAAATACTTCTACTCATCAGCCTCTAATAATCAAAAGACATTAAGCGCTAGACTAAATTAATAAGAAGAAAAAAAAATGCTCATTGTAACATAAAAGTATAAACGACATATGTGCTTTTTTTAACTTGGAATTTACATCTTTTCCCTCATTTTTGGAAAAATTTCAAGAGCAGGGGGGGTACAAAGTGCATCCCCTTGCACCCTCCTGGGGGCTCCCATGACTAAGGGGAGAGGAGAAAAATGATAATTGATGAGGTATGTTCACGGAAAGGGAACTCTGTGTTAAAGGCATTCGTTTTTCAACTTTTTACGCCAGTAAAGCATTTTTATGGGAATTTCGGAGGTGGGGATGTTTAGAACACCTTAAGAGGCATTACAACAGCGATTTTGGACAAAATCGTTAGAGCCGTTTTTTAGCAATTACTGAAAACATGATTTTTTTCAATGGCAGCTACTTGATGCGCAGGCGCGATTTTGACGAAAACCTTAATGGTAGGTTCCATTGCCACTACTAACCCTCATACCAAATTTGAATGTCGTAGATCTATTTGTTCGGGAGTTATGCTGACGACACACACATACGGACAATGTCTAGATCACTTTTGTTTGAAATCAGGATGTTCCAAAACGTGGAGAAATGCAAAAGAAAAAAAATCGAATTTTCCTTTTTGACCGAATACTATACTTTCTAAATAATTTGTTTACTATTTCTAATCTATAATATTATTAGTATTTCTAAAATAATTTGTATGAAATAAAATTCTGTTGTTCATTCATAGCCGTCTACAAATTTTGTTTCTGTGCTACCTGTATATTATTACTTTCAATTACCCATACGTTTACATAAGGTAATGAAAATATGGCATTCGGTCAAGGGGGAAAAAAAAAAATCGATTTTTTTTTTTTTTTTTTTTTTTTTTTTTTTTTTGCATTTGTCCATGTTTTGGAACATCCTGATTTCAAAAAACTGGTCTACAAAAAATGTGTATTTGTGTGTACGATGTACGTGATCAGTATACCTCCCGAAGAAATTGACCTACGATATTCAAATTTTGTGTGCGAGTTAGTGGTGGCTATGGGGCCCATGGGACATACCATTAAGGTTTTCATCAAAAAAGCGCATGCCCAAAAGGTTGAAATCATGAAAAAATCATGTTTTTCAGCAATTGCTAAAAAGCGACTTGAACGATTTTGATTAAAATCTCTGTGTTATTGCCTCTTTAAATGTTCTAATCGTCTCAACCTTCGAAATTCCCTTAGAAATGTAATAAAAGTGTAAATTGTTGAAAAACGAGTGCTGTGTAATTGAAGGTTGTGCGATGTTTCACACCCCTAGTTTTTCTACTCGAGTGGCCAGAAAAAAAATGAAGAAAGGAATGCATAATTAAAAAAAATTTATAGTATAGGTTGTTGGAGAGTAAAAAAAATGTACTTTCCCATTTCCCCCCTCGTATTCCTTATTATTACAAAGACATCAAATTAGGATTATAAGTTTGAGCAAACTGAAGAAAACTTCTGATGCGTCCAGTCCAACTTAGAAATATATCTTCAAATGCTTTTATATTTTAAGAAAATATAATCATATTTAATGAATTCAGCTTAAGTGTCTAAAATGTTTTTTCTGTGGTCTCTATATTATTTTTCTACTAAGTGACCACAATCGTTAAACGCAAAATCAAAAGACTTTTTATCAATGCAATATTAAACAGGTGTAATATTTCTCGTATTGCCATGGGTGCCCTCAGAGATAATCAAGAGGTAGCCGATGCACTAGAGTTTGAAAACTAAAAGGTAAAGTGTAGAAAAGTGCTAAAATATAGAGAAAAAAATTAAAAATCATATTATACTTCAATATGGGTTTTACATTTGAACAAAAAACTAAATTAGAATTGTAAAACATTTAATATTTCAATAATTCAAATATATATATATATATATATATATATATATATATATATATACTGGGTGGCCCAGCGGGTAATGTTTACAACAAAGTCCAATAGATGGCGCTAGGTGCACGTGAGTGAAGTCAAACTTGGTGCGCATGCTTCGGTGAGTGGGCAATTGTAAATGTGATGTTCCTTCCTCTACTCGAAAAATTTCTTGTGTAGTGTGCAATATCCTCGCAAGGTGTGTTTGGCCCTATTTTCATCGATGGAAGCGCGGCGAATTACAGAAAGTTCCTGGACGAGGAGTTCATCCCTTTTCTTCATGGTCATGACTTGGTCATTGGTTTATGCAGGATGGAGCCAGACCACATCGTACGGCGGATGTTTTCGAGGTGCTCAATGAGCATTTTAGCGATCGAATCATTGGGTTAGATTACCCATCACACTTCCAAGGTGGTATCGAATGGCCCCCATATTCACCAGATCTGAACCCCTGCGATTACTACCTATGGGGTTATTTGAAGAGCAAAGTGTGGCAGACAAGTCCTACGAACCTTCCAGACAAGGCCTATTCTAAGGAATTTTTACGACTGCCCAAACTTCCGTCCCCCCCCCCCCCCGACCTTACAAACATTATTACGCTAAACAGAGAATAAAAAAATTAGAAAAAATAGGCCTATTAACAGTCTCACAATGATATTTTCGCCTCCTATGTATGGAATTTAAAATTGTGATTCGTCATGTTGTCGATCCATAAGTCCCCATTTATACGTTTATAATTTCAGGTCTTCCTAGTTTTTAAATTTAACACAAAGTTGTTAAAATTTAAACCTAATTATTTAACTTAAAACACTACTAAATTCGAGGCGTTAAGGGAACGAATAACCGCCAGAATAGCTTCGATTATGTCAAATATGCCAATTATTGGGTTGCCTGGTAAGAGTTTTTCTTGAAGCTGAAACTTCAAAGAAGGAAGGGTTGCATAAACAAATAAAAAAGTCGTTTTAAATTTTATTATACTCAAATTCAAAAAGATGAATAATAATTGCACTCATTTAATAAAATCATATTTTTAATTTCCTTGTTTTTCTATTTTTTACGACTGCCCAATATCTGATTTACGACTGCCCAAATACAATTTACGACTGCCCAAATAGGCCACGACTGCCCGTTAGAATAGGCCCTGCTTCCAGAACTGAAAACCGCCATTACAACTGCTATCGACACGATTGACAGTGAGACCTGCTTACGAGTAATGGTTGGATTCCAGAACCGCCTAACTACTGTCCTTGTTAAAGATGGCGGGCACTTCGAACCTCTTTATCATTAATTGCCCAATATGTCCATTCAATAAACGTCATTAAATTCTTCTCATGTCTCTTATTTGGTTTTATTTTTGCATTTGTTTCAAACATTACCCGCTGGGCCACCCAGTATATATTTTTAAATGTCAAGCTTTAAACAAAACTTTAGCCACCTTGTACACCCCCTCCCATCCAGATTGTAAAAAGGGAAAATAAATGCAGGGCTTAAAAAAAAAGTCTCATTTTCAAGATAGTGTATATCAAAGTTATATGGTTAAAAATTTATGAAATAAATACAAAACACATGGGCGCTAGCAGAATTACTTGCAGGAGAATGAGAGGTGTCGAAAGTTTTTATTATTTTTCAAGAATAATTTAGCTTTCCTACTGAATTATTATTGAAAAACTAAGCAATGATTTTGTACTTAAATAAATAATTAAGATTCTTCTTATACTTTCTTTTCCTGGACATTTTTTCACTTTATTTTTAATTCGTCGAATGGATCAAAGGGTGCTTCTGCGGGGCTAGGAAAGAAAGAAATCTTCAGTGGCAGTTCCAAAAAGTCATACTACGTAGTATAGACCATTCTGCGAGACTAGGAAAACAATACAAGAGCAGGCAACTTTGGGACCCCGAGTAAAGATCCCCAAGTTTAATAAATATCAATTTGGTGAATTATTTTTAAACATTTACATTGAATTTTATGTATGAATCTAAATATTTTCTCAATTTAATCAAATGACTACACAAGATAGAATTTTGTAAACTACAAGTTCCCAAAATCCTTCAACCAAACGGTATAGTGGTTAGCGTGCTAGCTTCTTCTAGACCGCGAGGTTGCGGGTTCGAGTCCCGTGTAAGGCATGTGTGTTTGTAAATGTATCTTGACTTGTCAAATGACAAATGTTTCGGCGCATTAGAGCCCTCGTGTTGCTGACAGATCCAGATAATTTGAAAACAACCAACCAAATCTAAAGATCCTGACTAACTCTTTTTAGAATTTTATCTTCTATGATCCACTCTTTCTATGCATGTATACTTTTCTAAACTATTTAAAGGTAACTACTCTTTAGGTCGGATTTGCCTATAGTAAAAATATTGAAATAATGTAATGTTCTTCAAAAATCATTTTTACTCCAATATAATCTAAATGTATAATACAATGGTAAATCATGATTTTTTTTTTAAACCATCAAATTTTGGAAAGTTTTAAAAGTAATAATATAATAATTTAGTATTAAAAACTGCCATAGCTTTTTTCAATTACAGTGTATAAAGATTATATTTTTTTTATCTTCTGTCTTATAACTTTTATATTAAGAAACATTTTCACAACTCTTAAATATTGATTCAGAACCACAGTTCAGCAAACTGTTGCAAGCAGCTGGTTGTGTCTAAGAGCCACTATTCCTCAACACCACAACGACTATTCTTTTATGAATGGTGTGCGTCCAACTTTGAAAATTCAGGTAAATTTTAATGTTTGTGAATCTTAAAGTGTATTACAAGTTTATTTTGAAGTGAAACCTGTATGTTTAACCAGATCTATTTGACTTTAATAAGAGAGGAAACTCCAGTGGGGCATTTATTCAATGGACGATTCCCGCATTTTTTAAAAACGAGTGATATTAGTATATTTATGAATAATTTCTTTCCGATTCCAAATACTTAAACAAAAGTTCTATAAAAAAATTAGTTATTTAAATATTAAGAAAAGAAAATGCCTCAAAAACGAACCAAAACTAGTCCGATCAAAATACTCAGCAAAATCTGCAACATCAAGGTTCCTACAGTTTTCTATGGTTATCGTGAGGTTTCTGCCAAATAGTTGGCATTGGTAGATCATTGCCATATTCCGTACAGGTTGGTGTGATAAGCGAAAAACTTGCAAATCTGGTTTCTGCGGCGGCATTTCAAGCCAGGATGTTTGTGAAGCATTGACGTCACATTCAATTTGAATTGAATTCACATTGAATCGTTTTCTCGCCAACATCTAACAACGGAACTTTGATTGCAAATCAAAAAGAACTTTTTTTGTGTTTATGGTCTTTTCGAAACATTTAGAATTGAATAAAAAAAAATTCGGGAATTGTCTATTAGCCATCTAAGGAATCTAGATGGTATTAAATATGAATAATTTTTTATTTAAGTTTTTTTTTAAAAAGCTGCAGTTACCTTTCTAAATAATCAGACTATATAAAACTGCAAAAAATTAAAATCAGGAATTTTAAACAAATGTGATTGTATAATTTTAACTGAAATTCAGTACAAAATTTGTAACCTGTTGTAATAAAATTCAAAAAGGCAAATATGTGGGGAAAAATTCTAGGCTTTGATAATAGAAGCGCATCCAATCCTTTTAATTATCACACTGTATTTAACAAATATTGGAACAGTTTAAATAAAATTCAATTTTGAGAAGACAATGTCTTATGGGATGTGATATTTATTTTGCATTACTTCAAGCTGAAGAGAGGATGTAAACAAAGCTAGTAAGATGCCCAGGCATAGCAGCTATTACAATGATGAAAAGTCTCATGCACAAATTGTCTGTATATATTGTAAATAGTGACGTATTATTTCAAAATTCTATTGTAATTTATTTTTATCTTATTTTATTTATTAATTAATAGCGATTATACAAGTTAGATAAAGGTGGCAACACCTAAAGCAATCGAGAAGGTTCGAGATATTTCGTTTCCGATGAATTGGCTGGAAATTTCGAGAATGTCTCACGCGCTTGTATATAAAAGATTGGAGAACGGGAAAGTTTTCAGATTGACTTCGGAGTTCGTTGAAAGCTGATCGCTTTGTTTTCCTATTTTAGTGAGCTTGTATAATCGCTGAATTCGAAGTTATTTTTGTTGAAGCTTGTGTTGAAGCTTGAGAGTAATTAAACTGTTGCCTGTGAATAAATTTTGTGAGTTTTCTGAAGAGAGAATAAATATTTTTAAACCGTGAAAACTGTGCCATCATTGCCTCAGTGGAAAAATTCATAACAGTGGTGTCAGAAGTGGGGTCAAGTCATCTTGAATGCCGACTACTAGAGGAATGATGGAAGACCAAATGAAACAGTTGATGGAAATGCTTGCTAGAATGAAAGCCTGCCAAGAAACCGCCTCAGCCGAAATGAAAGAAATGAAAGCCGAAATAAAAGCCGGACAAGAAACGACAAATGCCGAACTCGCCGCCGCAATTGCCGCCAGTCAAGAAGCGACATCATCAGACATTAAAGCTTTACAAGAAGCGACATCATCAGATTTTAAAGCTTTGCAAAATGCAACGTCATCTGACATGAAAGCTTTGGCCGATAAGTGCGAGTCCACATCCGCAGCCGTAATCAAGATCAGGGAAGAAATGAAAACCGAGCTAGCGTCAATGGTAGAATCTACTATTATGGAGACAACATCATCGGTCCTGCAATCCGTGAAGGAAGACGTTCTCACTGCTGTAAGAGATAAAATGGAAGAAAAGGTTTCCACTATCAAAGAAGAGCAGGGAAAATTCATGGATGCTGTGGAAGAAAGGCTACGGAAAATAGAAACTCGCGAAGCTGTGACCATTGCAACGCCTAATTGGGATAACGTTTCCACTCCCTTTATTGCGCCACGTTCCAGCATCAAAGTGGCCACTTTTGATGGGAGGTCGTCTTGGCGCGTTTATCAAACGCAGTTTGAAATGATTGCTTCTGCGAATGGTTGGGACGATACTTCGAAAGCATTCCATCTCGCGGCATCTCTTCGAGGTGAAGCTGCTGACATTTTACAAACACTACCTGAAGAGAAGCGGGGAGAATTCGTGGCGCTGGCAAGTGCGTTGGAATTAAGGTTTGGGGAGCAACATCTAAAGGATTATAACAGACTGCAACTGAAAGTGAGACAGCAGAAGGCCAATGAAACTCTTCAAGAATTGGCATCGGATATAGAAAGACTGTCGCTCCTCGCTTTCCCAGACTGTCCCTCGGACGTACGAGATAACCCGTCTCTTCAGTATTTCGTGGATGCCATCAAAGATCCCGACATACAGCAAGCTACCAGGATGTCAGACAGCAAAGATCTAAAGTCCACCCTCGTCTATGCCATGAGAGTAGAAGCCGCACAACAAGCTTCTAGAAAAGATCGGCGTTTCATACGTGGAACATTGGCAGACGATTCCTCTGAACTTTTCACGAAGAAGTTTCAAGAACTGGAAAACAAGATGGAGCGAATTATGAGAAGCTATCCCGGAGCCAGGGATCGAAGGACCAGAGTCGTTTGCTGGCACTGCAAACGGGAAGGGCATCTACGACGAAACTGCCTTGATTTGAAAAAGAGAAGGGATAACACTACCACGGATTCTCCACAACTGAATCTAAGAAGATGTCATCTCGCAGGGCAGAAGCTGCAATGTAGAACAGGTGAAGCCCCGACCAGTCGTTTCCACGTTTCATCCCGACAAGGAGGAAACCAGGGTTTATTCGTGAAGGGGGAGATCAACGGAACTCCATGTCGTCTAATCGTCGATTCGGGAGCGAACGTAACGATCGTAAGGACGGACGTGGCTCGTCGCCTGAACAGCCGACTCCGCTACACAGCGCCCTCTGTTTCTCTACAAACTGTGTCTGGTGGTAATATCTCTGTTCATGGGAAATTGCAAGTGGACATTGCCCTTGGATTTAACACCTACAAGCACACCGTTTATGTTGCCGAAATTGTAGATCCGTGCATTCTCGGACTAGACTTTCAGGGGTGGGAAGTGCTAAAGCCTAGTTTGGAGCAATTTTGGAGCAGCAAAATTTAACGTTTGGAGCAGATTCGCAAAAAATTGGAGCAGCAAAATTTAACTTTTGGAGCAGAATAAGAGAAAATGTAGCAGCAAAATTTGAAGATTAATAGCAGAAATATAATAAATTGTAGCTGATTTAACAACAATTACAAGAATTAGAATTTAAACTTGTATAATTTCATTTTTCTACAAAAAAACATGTATTATTAAATATAAAATTATAAGATATACATGCAATTACACCATAAATATAATTTGTAAATTAGCAAAATTAGAAGGCCAAAACTACTTATATTGAAAATTTCAGAGCTCTAGATCTATTAGAAGTCGCTTTGTAAAAATATTAAAAAACAAATTAAAATTTTAAAATTCTGTGTTTCAAAAGTCTAATTAGAAGTCCAAACATATTTAGGTTGAAAATTTCAGGTGTACCTCTATTTGAAGTCACTTTGTAAAAAAAAATTTAATTTAAAAATTAATTTAAAAAAAAAAAAAAATCATAACGTTTTGACATTTTGTTTGTCAAATGTACAATTTGAAGGTCATAACTACCTATGTTGAAAATTTCAGAGCCGTACCTCTATTTGAAGTCTGTTTATATAAAAGAAAGTTAACTAAAAAATAAATTAAAAAATAATTAAAATTGACGTTTTGTTTATCACAAATGTACAATTTGAAGATCAAAACTACTTATGTTGAAAATTTCTGAGCTGTAGCCTTATTGGAAGTAGATTTGTAATTTTTTTTTTATTAAAAAAAACTAATTAAATTTTAACGTTCTGTTTTTAAAAAGTCTAATAAAAAAAAGGCCAAAACTACTTACGTTGAAAATTTCAGAACTGTACCTCTATTTGAAGTCGATTTGTAAAAAAAAAAAAAAAAAAAAAAAAAAAAAATTAACTAATTAAAATTACTAATTCAATTACTGCCAAAACTACTTAGGTAAAAAATTGTAAGTAAAGTTTTACACCTATTTTAAGTAGCTTTCTATAAATCCAATGACTCTTTATTTTATTATTATATAAGACTCATTTGTATAAAAATAGCAATTCTTATAGCAAAAATAGCAATACAGTAAAATTAAAATAAGATGTTTCTAAATTTCTTGTGAATGTTCTAAAATTTTGTGATATTTTTTTTTTTGTCAAATCGGGTCAAATTCAGTGTCAAAACGGCGATTTTATCTTACATGCAGTTCTATAAACTTTTAAAAAAGTTTTTTTTTTTTTTTTTTTTTTTAAATCGGAAACATTCCGCGATTTTGATTACATTTCTGTGATACTTAATTCCAAAAGTAAAACGGCCGTTTAAAAGTTAATTACCAACAGCCAACAAGTAAATTACAAAACACATCCCTAAATTTAATAGAAGGTATCGTCATTACGCGTGTCGGCGCGGAAATATTCTTTTTAAATGCTTAGTAAAAACATTTAATAGTTATATACCTTTAACTTTTTACCAATTCCTTTCTTCTTTATATTTAGAGCAAAAGAGGGTGTGGTAAAAATCCGTCGAAACACACTTAATCAAGGTACGTATGAAATGGCCATCCGTGCTAACTAGTAATCGGAAATTTTGAGGCTGCCCCCTAAATATTATCTAGCAATAACGCACATAACTATCACTCTCGCTATCAGCACTCGGCGATTTGAATTTGTCCCGATGCAAGGCGCGTTTGAACATGAATGCGCATGCGTGAATGTCGATTTCAGAGGGATAATCCACACATTGCATTCTGTTAGAAGGAAAAATCGAATGTTTTGCTCGCTATCAGCACTCGGCGATTTGAATTTGTCCCGATGCAAGGCGCGTTTGAACATGAATGCGCATGCGTGAATGTCGATTTCAGAGGGATAATCCACACATTGCATTCTGTTAGCGGGAAAAATCGAATGTTTTGCAAATTCGTGCGGAAACGGCCCTCGAGGTTGACGTAATTTCGTCTCCACATAGATTTGGCGTGCGCAATCTTGTTTGGCGCTTTAGCGTGCACGTTTAA
Source organism: Linyphia triangularis (assembly GCA_963978545.1). Lineage (NCBI taxonomy): Eukaryota > Metazoa > Arthropoda > Arachnida > Araneae > Linyphiidae > Linyphia > Linyphia triangularis. The sequence goes on along the minus strand of OZ021725.1, from coordinate 30,720,607 downwards.
AGGAGGATTTAAAGCAAAATTGGCGCAGAAATGCGCTTAAATGGGGTTTTGTAGCAGGTTGGAGCAGGATACCACTTTTGGCGCGCGCTGGCGCAATTGGCGCAGAATTCCCACCCCTGGACTTTTTGAAGAAAAATGGAATTACGCTGAATTTTGAGAAAAGCCAGCTGCAAACATGGAGAGGCGAAGTTCCTTTGCACGATCTAGACATGAAAGAGCTGTGCGCATATCGGATTGTAGCTCATGAAGACAATGTCATAGAGAATGCTGAAGAGTCCACATCTATGGAAAGTACCTCTCCAGCCTCGGAGAGAGAACCGAAGAAAGCGACGTTGATGAAACCCTCCCAGGAAGTGGTTCATGTGGAAATGGACAAAGTTAGTGACGAGGGAATCGACATCCGTACTCCTGTTACAAGCATCGAACGGAGGTCCCGGGATCTATCAGCTGCACCCGCGGATGATTCGGACGCAATCTCAAAATCATATAACCAGCAAGATGGGGATCAGAAACTTTCACCGCTTCTGTTGGCATACGGGAGTGCAACTCACGAGACCACTGGATTTTCTCCATCTCTAACGATGTGTGGAAGAGACCTTAGGCTCCCCAGCAACCTCCTCTTTGAACAACCACAGGACACTCCTTCCTCGCCTGTCCAGTATCTAGATGATCTGCAGGCACGTTTGGAAGCCGTACATCTGTTCGCCAGAGAGAAACAACATCATGACGGAGCGCATGAAGATCCGGTACTATGCCAAGGCCATGGAACGTTCTTTCCAAGAAGGTGACAAACGTCGGAAAGGACTCTCCCCTAAGCTCCAGACGAACTGGGAAGGGCCGTATGGGATCCTTAAGAAGATCAACGACGTCGTGGTGAGAATTCAACGGACACCTTCCTGTAAACCTAGAGTTGTACACCACAATAGGCTAGCCCCATATTATGATAGAAGTGATTGAATGACCTTTCCTCTTAAGGACTTCACTGCCCGGGACGTGCAGTCTTTAAGAAGGGGGAAATGTTGCACAAATTGTCTGTATATATTGTAAATAGTGACGTATTATTTCAAAATTCTATTGTAATTTATTATTATCTTATTTTATTTATTAATTAATAGCGATTATACAAGTTAGATAAAGGTGGCAACACCTAAAGCAATCGAGAAGGTTCGAGATATTTCGTTTCCGATGAATTGGCTGGAAATTTCGAGAATGTCTCACGCGCTTGTATATAAAAGATTGGAGAACGGGAAAGTTTTCAGATTGACTTCGGAGTTCGTTGAAAGCTGATCGCTTTGTTTACCTATTGGAGTGAGCTTGTATAATCGCTGAATTCGAAGTTATTTTTGTTGAAGCTTGTGTTGAAGCTTGAGAGTAATTAAACTGTTGCCTGTGAATAAATTTTGTGAGTTTTCTGAAGAGAGAATAAATATTTTTAAACCGTGAAAACTGTGCCATCATTGCCTCAGTGGAAAAATTCATAACAATATTTATTTTGCATTACTTCAAGCTGAAGAGAGGATGTAAACAAAGCTAGTAAGATGCCCAGGCATAGCAGCTATTACAATGATGAAAAGTCTCAGAATTGCAGCTACTATTATAAATTCAGAGTAGTTAACATAACAAAGTCTCAGCACATCCACACTTTATAATAGTCATTTTGATGTGCAGCTACTACATAGGATTTTCTTTCTTATTAAATATATACCAGAATTAGATAGATCTCAAGAATCGTTCAAATTCTTCTTAAAACAGTGATAATCTATTTCTGCTGAACATCTGCATTACTTTAAACCTCGCCCATTTTTCAGACTTAGAGCTGCACATACCTAAATATATTTCAGTATCTAAATATTTGCAGTCATAATTATGATACGACAGAAATAAAAGTTTGCCTCAACCAGTTTCCTTTTTTTTTGGTATATACTTAAAAACTGAAATTAGGCTGATGTAGAAGCTGTCAGAGGTAATAAAATATTTATGTATATATATGTGAATATGAAGATTAAGAGACCAGAAGATTAAGCCAGTGGCAAAAGTCAAAAACAATAAACCTTTTGAGAATAAAAGGGTGGATACAAAATTTAAAAAAAAAAGTTTCCTGATTTTAAAACTAACTTTTTTTTTCAAATGTCCCCAACTTTTCCAGATGTGTAGACATCTTGATCAAATAGAACATGTATGCTAAAGAGATGATACGCCAATTTTTTATGAATAGTTTTGGCAGTAATGAAAAGTTTAAATTATTCCGTAACATTACACTTCTAAGCACAACTTTCGAGAAAATGGAGCTAAAATATGGACGAACGGGGAAACATGCTTTCAGAACTAAGAAAATTTCTCTGATTTTAATGAAATTTTAAAAAACTCCCCGATTTTTTCCAGAATCGGAAAGCTCCCTGACATTTCCCTGATTTCCAGGTTCTGTGGCCACCCTGAATAAAGACATCAATCAGATAACACCTTTAATTCAGTACACATAATTTTTTCTGATTACAAACTGATATTTCCTAGTTTGCTTAGTAATCCTTTGTTATATAATATAAGTATAAAATAAAGCAAAAAAGTTAACTATCTTTTATTACACTTATCTTGTAGAGTTGACTAAAGATAAGTTGAGTTTAAGTGTTTAATTTAAAACTTAGCAAAATATTTCAATAAAAGAAAAAGCAATATATCACTACCAATTAAATTAAAAATGATTATTTTTGATAATGGGTATGCTATGTTTCTAATACATAAAAATATGTTTTTCATCCTTTTATTTCTGTCTTATCGAATATAAAAATTCAAATTTGAGTAAAGTAGAAACGCAAACAATAATAGTGCCATAGTTTATTCAAAAAGTAGGGTGATTTTTACAACTCAAAGAAAATAAAAATAAAAGCAACAATTACAATTTTACAGCTAAAAAGAAGGATGTTGATAGCAGAACTTAAATTTACTTAATTATATATAATTAAACAACTTTTAAACTTTAGAATCAACATTATTACATTGAAAGCATTAAACACAAAAGCCACAAATAAATTGTCCAGCATAAACATTTTTGAAAATAATTAGATTTTTATTACAGACTTGAAATGCTATCCCTTATTACTTCACTTGCTTTGCTGTGTTGGTTACATATATTGAATAACTCAACAATAAAAAATTAAAAAATACTGCAAATAAACTTTTGTTACCAATTTTCAGAATACATCATTATCAATGAGCAAGAAAAAAATTTCAGATACGAATGTTCTTAACATTTGCAAAACCAATGGGAAAGTTATCTAATATTTGAAAAATTAAAAATCCCATGAAATAGAAAGCAATAAAAACCTTTCTTTGCTGCACATAATACAAATGCCCCCCCCCCCCCTCAATACAATAAACTTTGTGAAAATATAAGGAAAGCTTTACAATAAACAATTATTACTTAGTTATAATTAAAATATGTATACCATAGAACATTATAAACAACTATATTATATAAAAATCAGATAAACAAAGAAATTAATTCAAAAATGCATTACTGTTTTTGAAAAACAAAACTAAAAATACCTTAAAAACTCTCACTCTAAAACTTAGAAAACAAACACGTTAATTTTTTATATATATACATAGAAGATTTTAATAAGTTTACATAGATATTTTCAGAAAATTTTACAAATTTCTTGAAGATATTATTTTACAAGATGTTGAGAATATTATGTAAATCACATCCAAATAGCCAAATACTCAATATTTCCTGTTATGAAAATCTAATTTAGTTTTGTTACTACAAAACTACATAATATATATCAATAAAGTTAAATTGTTTCACTACCTGGAATTAGATGTCAATAGCAGTAACTATAGAGCAAGTTAAGTTTTTATACCACTTGGTACTTTCAACCGTGCAAACGTTAACAAAATTTCAAAAATCTTTACTTTTCCACAGAAAAGTAAATGAATAAATGAAAGAAAGTTGACTTTCATCCAAATGGAAAATTCAACATTACTAAACAAAAATCATTGTTAATTATCACTGCAATTTCTGTCAGTTTCAAAATGTTCCCTAATGATGCCAAGTAAATTTAGTACAAATTCTCATATTCTTATCCTTTATAAGAGTTTTTACTATAATGGTTGCTATTCTTTAAGAGTTATAAAACCCAAATGTGGAGATACCACAGCAGATAAATCCTAATAGGTAAAATATTTTTACAACTTCACTATTCCAGACAATCATGTAAAAATGTAATGACTTTAATTTACTATATGATTAATATCAGATATTCTGTACTTGGTTCTTCATTTAACTTTTATAAAATTGTAGTCACGTAAATGCTTTATTTGGGTGGTATTTAGTATATGGCTATGTGGATGTTACAAATAACTACAGAAGATTCTGCTGTTCAATATGAACAAAGTTAATTTTTTTTACTTAAGAAACACCATTCTGTAAAAATAATTCACTAATACAATTAAAGTACTTTAATCTGACTTATAGTGCTCACACATAAAAGAGAATCCATTTAATGAAGCGTAGTATTTTTCTAATATAACAGTTCTTTAGGTTTTATGTACAAACATTATGAAACATGAATAATAACCAATAGTTACTAACACTATAACATTTTTAAAATAAAACGATAATAAAGATGATAAATATTTTGACCCACAAAAAAGTTGCTAACTTTATGTGAATGACTGTACAATGAAATGTGACGAGAAGTGAATATAGAGAAACAAAGAGAAAAATCAATGGCCTTGTCTTTAAGTCCCCATGATAACCTAAAAAACAATAGAGAAAAATCTTCAAGTATTTTTAAAACTAAGACATTTAACACATCATATGACATAGAAATACATTTAAGGTTGGTTATATCAGACTTCTCATATTGCATGGCCGACCAAACAGTACAGTGGTTAGCGTGCTAGCTTCTAGACCGCGAGGTTGCGGGTTCGAGTCCCGTGTTAGGCATGGGTGTTTGTAAATGTATGTTGGCTTGTCTAATGACAAATGTTTCAGCGCATTATAGCCCTCGCGTTGCTGACGGCGCCAGATAATCTAAAAACAACCAACCAACTCATATCGCATGAGCCTCAGCTTTATTTTGATTTCAAGGAAAAATACTTTCTGAAAAGTAACATGAAACACTTTAACAATAAGTTACATAAATTATGTAAGAATTTACCTTTTTCACACATTCCTTCATGAAATGATGCCGGGAGGTTAAATCAAAAGCTGGATATTCTGCAGACACCTTAAATAGAATGATACATATCTCAGTTTCAACCACAATTGTCTAATTAAGACTTGTCAAAGTAAATAATACTAAGGTGTTTAAAATAACAACAATAAAATCATTAAAAAATTGCTAATTATTAAATGCAGCTACTTTAAATATTTGAAAATTCTTACTTGATTAATAACATTTCTTAGAGTAATATCCTCTAAACTGGCACAACTGTGGATGATATCTTGAATACTACTGTATAGTTCTTCATCCTACATTAAAATATAAAATAAATTAAGGTTCAGGCATTTTTCAAACTAGGCAAAATCAAATGTATTATGTAATAACATACGGTAGGAGGGCTGGCATCTTCCAAAGGACGAAGTTCCTCAGCATCTTCATCAGAAAAGCTACACTCCACTAAAAAAATTTTTTAATTTTTTTTCATTCACAAGAAGTGATGGCAAATATATTTTTTAAATTCAACAAGACTCAATAACATGTGTCAGCCAATAAAAAGTTCCTTTTGTAATGCTCAAAAGAGGAAGGTTAGCTACCAACTTTATGTGAATACAAACTCTTTCAACCAGCAAGTATTTCTTAATCATTTTACTTGAGAATTCTTAATCAATGCATTCATATTTAGAGAATGAATCAATTTGCAATTCTGAGATTAGCATTTAGGTTTGTTTATATTGAACAATACACAGAGACAAATTAGTTTCACCTATAATAAGATATGCAATTGACACTCAGCAATTACTGTTGTATTCCTATTCATTTATAACTTATTAGTGAGTGTCCTGCGCTAAAATCAAAATCATCTTTATGTTGATGCATTCTATGTAATAAATGAACAAAGAAAATTAATAAGAATCTATATCCTCAAGTTTCTCTCAAATAAGATAATCTACTCATACTTCAAACTTACCAGGAATAGTTGGGTCTTTTCCCTCCAGAGAATCCTCAATATTTGCTGGTGCAGAATCTCCCTCCGGTTTATTTCCTGTAGATTTGTTCAACTCTACTGGTGCAACAACTGGCATTACAGTTGGGCTGATCAATTTTGTCGCAGCAGGCTGACCAATTGCAAGGGGTACCGTTTGCATAATACTGGACAAAGCTGGATTGGTGGGATTATTCTTGAACAGGATTAGACCAGGTGGAAGACCAGGTGCACCAATGACCGGTGGAGTGATTGTTACAGGTTTTGGGGGAGGAGCAACAGTTGTGGGAGTCTGAGTCTTTATAACTGTATTTAAGGGATGATTTACAGGGAGTTTGATGAGTTTGAATGTCTTTTGATGGCCATCTGGTGTTTGTTGGTGTATGTAGAATTCTTGTGGGTTGGAGCTGGTTGAAGAACTGGCTTTTGCAATGCTCCTGGCAAGGGCTTGAGCAGCAAGAGAGCTTGATCTGGGAGATGGTTGAGCTGCTATGGAAGACAGCTGAACTTGTTTAGGTGACAATATGGATGGCTTTAAAAATGGTCTCTTAGGTGTTGTGAGTTGCAAGGTTGATATTGAGGGGGTGAGGCCCAGTCGTTCGGAAGGAGGCAAGGCTGACCTGAAAGACTTTTTGGCTCTTTGGCGTGGAGGAGTGTTTGCGGTTGATCCGTTTTCTGAAATGGTTATTTGAGGGGTGTTGCTTACAGTTTGAGGTTTGATCACTTGTGCATTTAGAGGGGAAATTGATAAGTCTTCACTGTGTTTTTCCATCAGAGCACACTATGATTAAAAAATATAAAAAAATATTACAAATATTGTATTAAGAAAAAGGATTAAAATACCTTTGTTATTATTCTATAACTAAAATAAAAAGCCTGAGCATTTACTTCTAATACAAGCCTCCCAGTGGATTTTGAAGTTTAAAAAGTAGGAAAAGTAGGACATTTTTGCTGAAAAGTAGGATTTGTTTTCCTTAAAGTAGGAAACAAACAAAAACGTCTATTTCGAATTCATACTAATTTGTTGACAATATTTTTATTTAAAATGAACATTCTAGAGATCAAGTGAAATGTATATTAAATATAATATTTAAAAAAGAATTAAATGCAAATCTCGTACCAAAAGCGCCCGTTTGGTACCAGTTGGATAGATTATACTAGATAAATATAAAATTAAGCTTAAAAATAAAAAACAGGCATGGGTGACTTCTGAAGGAACATTTAACGCAAAGCAAACCCTTAGTAATCTATAATATTAAAACAAGCTGTGTGTCTGTGGCTCTGTAGAAACCTACTTAAAATTGGAGTAGAGGTCTGAAATTTTCAACACAAGAAGTTTTGGCCTTCAATTTTATGTATGTCAAACAGAATGTTAAAATTTTAATTAGTTCTTTTTTAAATAATACTTTAATTAGTTTTTTTTTTTTTACCAAGTGACTTCAAATAGAAATACAGCACTGAAATTTTCAACATAAGTAGTTTTGGCTTCTAATTGGACTTTTGAAAAACAGAATATTAAATTTTTATTTGTTTTTAATTAATAAATATTTTACAGAACGATTTCTAATAGGGCTACAGCTCTGAAATTTTCAACATAAGTAGTTTAGCCTTCTAATTGGACTTTTCAAAAACAGAATTTCAAATTTTTATTCAGTTCTTTTTTAATTAACAAATATTTTACAAAACAATTTCTACTTGGGCTACAGTTCTGATATTTTCAACACAAGTAGTTTTGGCATTCTAATTGAACTACTGACAAAAAAAAAAAAATTAATTTTAATTTGATTAATTTTTTTAATTAATATTTTCACAAAAAGCGACTTCTAACAGACCTAGAACACTGAAAGTTTCAACATAAGTAGTTTTGGCCTTCTAATTTGGCTTTTCACAAACACGTGTTAAAATAATCTTAAAGGAGTGTTGTATTATTGTATTAACGGGGGGATTTTTTTTTGTGTCTCGACAAGGGAGAGGCTTCTAATATTAAGGATTTACGTAGCAATTATAGATTTTTGTAACCTTTTTGTTAACCTTTCAGCGAGAGAAGCAAGCCTATTCTTGCATAGTAATGAACCTTTCAGCGAGTGAAGTAAGCCTGTACTTATGTGTCAATGAAATTTCAGCGAATGAACTGAGCTCGATTTTGCATTGCAATGAACCTTCCAGCAAGCGAAGCGCCAAAAACTGGGTCCTACACTGCGTGAAAAAAGTAGAAGGACACATGATTTTTTCTTATAAATAAAAAACACTGAATTTTTCCATAACAATTTAATGAGTAAGACTTTAAATTACTAATTACAAACAGATAACTGTATCTGAAAATTGAAAAAAAAAAAATACAGGTCAAGTACAGCAATAAATCGGTTTTGACTTCATCATACTCTGTGAAAAAAGTAGAAGGACACTTCTAAATAATGCAAATAAAAGTCTTATTAATAGGGAATTCTTCCACCATTGGCTTTGATTACTTCAAAAATTCGATTTTTCATCGAATCATATAAAGTTTGAATTTCTGTTTGGCAGAAATTGTCCCATACATAATTCAAAGTTCTCTGAAGCTCAAGTATAGATTCAAACTGCTTGCCTTCCGCGTAAACGAGACGAAAAATCATTGCCCATATGTTCTCTACAATGTTGAGGTCCGGGCTTTTAGCAGGCCATGGCAAAACCTGAACATTATTTGCTGCAAACCAATTTTTAACCCCATTAGCTGTGTGAATTGATGCTCCGTCCTCTTGAAAAATCCAGTCATTTCCGCCTAGCTCAACGCCGTAGGGAAGGAGATCTGAATTCAAGACTTGGATGTAATCTGTGTGTTTCTGCCTGCCACTCAGGAACACTAGGCTTGTTCTTCCTCCGTACCCGACTGCCAACCAAACCATTTAACTCCCTCCTCCCATCTGACTGGTAGAATAAGTCTTTTATTCAGTACCGAGACAGTGCCAATAGTATTTGTAGCCATCTGGACAGTCTAAATTAAATCTTTTCTCATCAGAAAATATAACGGAGGTCCATTCTGATGTCCAGGACATGTGGTTTTTAGCCCAGTGCAGTCGGTGTTCAATGTGCCTTTCATTCCATTTGGGATGGTGCTTCCTTTTTCGGAATACGAAATTTTCGGACCTTTTTATGTAGTTGTAGACAGTTCTTCTTGAAACGTGTGTGATGCCTGCATTATTTTGAGCTTTGGCAATACTTCCATCCGTTTTTTTAGTTCCTGAATGATTTTCCTTTGATCGCGTTGCGTCAGTTTTTTAGGTCTTAGGTCTCTTCTTTTTGGTTCCCTGACTATTCGGATTTCTTATATAGTTTGAAACAGTATTTGGACTAATATGTAGCTGGCGTGCAATCTCTCTCACACCTTTGCCATCGTTTTTGTAGGCATAAATTTGGCCTTTTTCAAACTCACTTAAAGGTTTTCCTCTAGACATTCTAAAAAGATGAAAACGACGGATTTTCAATAAAATAGTTTGTTTTTCTTAACAAAAACAGTTAAAAAGAATGAAGCACCTACCTTTGAGGTTTACAATATTCCAAAACAAATTATTTTAGCACGTGTCCTTCTACTTTTTTCACACACCAAAAATCGTTAAATATTGGTTTCCTTAATTTTTACTAGTGGTAAATAAAATTTACGCATTTATAAAAAAGAAAAAATAGCCAAACTACATAAAAAAAAGAAATTTAGATCAGGAGGATCGAAATACAAAGCATAAATTACAAAATATGACTGTCCTTCTACTTTTTTCCCGTAGTGTATACACCAATGATGGATTTCCGCAACGCGAGGTCTCATAGCTAGCTAAAATATTTCAGACGTTAAAATTTCGTAGCGAAGCACTTGTATTCAGCTAGCCATACAATAAAAATGTTATTTTTACTTCTTTTGTTTTTAACTTTGACTAGAGTAAAAAAAGTCTATAACATTGTTCTTTTAGTCTTTTCAATTTCCTTTTGCTCATTTCTGATTTGGTTTAAATTTGAAATCCCTTCCTGAACTGTTTTGCAAGCAACCTCCAGCATTGTTTGTCCAATTTTCACACCTTTTAAATCCTGATTTTTTAGTGCGTTTTTTACTTTCAATTACCCATATGTAATACATAGGGTAATAAAAGTATAGGATTCGTTAAAAAAAAATGGATTTTTTTGCATTTCTCCACGTTTTGGAACATCCTGATCTCAAAAAAGTGATCTAGAAAAAATGTCTGTGCACGTGGTCAGCATAACTCCCGAACAAATTGACCAACGATGTTCAAATTTGGTGAACAGGTTGGTGAAGGCCCAATGACCTACCATGAAAGTTTTCGTCAAAATCGTGCATGCGAATAAGGTAGCTGCCATTGAAAAAATCTTGTTTTTCAATGATTGCTAAAAAACGGCTCAAACGATTTCGATAAAAATTGCTGTGCTAATGCCTCTTAAGGTGTCATAAACATCCCCACCTCCTAAATTCCCTTAAAAATGCTTCAATGGCATAAAAAGTGGAAAAATGAATGCCTTTAACACAGAGTTCTCTTTGCTAGAACATAGCTTATGAATGATCGTTTTTTCTCCTCTTTTCAGTTTCCCTTATAAGAAAGGATAATTTAAGAATTATCGAAAAGTATATCGCCAAATTGGCTATTTTTTCTAAACGAATGATGGAAATATAAAAACAGTAAATGACACAAATTCACATCAGTAATATAGTGTAATTGAAAGTTGTGCGATGTTCCATACCCCTAGTTATTCTTTCATCCACTTCATCAACTAATGTTTTGTAAGTGTCCATCTCAATTGTTGCTTCCTTTTTTACTTTTTCTAATGACCTTTCTTTACGAATTGCTTCCTTAGCAATTAGTGTTTTCTTCTCCATATCTACCTTCTTTCTTTCAAGCTCTTTCTGGTCTCCTTCCTTTAGTTGTTTTAGTTCAGATGCAGTCCTCTAATCTTCTTCAATTTTTTCCATACATGACTTATATGCTGATGCACCCTTTTTTATAAATTCTCTAGGAATTCCGACTAAATGACACTTATTGTATACCGTTAATCCATCTTTTGTCATTTGTAGTGCACTTATTAAAGCTTGAGTGAGACCCGTTCTGGAGTCTTTCAAGAAGTTTGATGTTTGAGAAAACCCTCGCTTCATATCTGCATTTTCATGCGGAAGCACGAGGATAACCTTAACCAATCTTGTAAGCTCAGGATATTTTCCTGTCCTAGATCATTCCTAAGAGAGAAGCACGTGTACCAGTCTTTTGGAATGTTCTCATATTGCAAAACCCTCCACTCATCACCTAATAAGTCAACATTTAACGGAGGGCTTAGGTAAACATTGGATGAAAGATTTTTAACTGCTTTTAAAGACCAGGACTTGGATATATTTTCTGGCTTCAGACACCTTGCTTCTTTTATCACAATATTAAATGAAAGGGTTTTCTCTAGAAATTCTTGAGCTACATTTTTTAGACATTTTCGCATTAATACCGTCAACTCTTTTTAAAGAGTTTCCTTAACCTTTGACAAATACTTTTGAGATTGAACACCAATTTCAAGTTCATCCTCGTCAAGTTCAAAGTCTATTGCTGGAAACTTTAACAGCTACAGTTCTTGTAGACTCATTTTTTTAAAAATTTCATTATTTTTAAGAAATGGCCATACAACTTTCTTACTAAGGAATCCATCCTTTCATACACAAGATGTATCAAAGGTCCTTCTCATTGAAAAAGAGCTAATAAAGGTTGCAGGGTATTTTCCAAGGAGAGAAGGAAGTGTACTTTCACCAAAGTAGCATTGGGCCTTTTCAGACACATCACAATCCTCAAATAACAAGCGTTTTCAGAAATCTTTAGGTCTCTTTTGGGCAACCTTTTTAAAAAATATTCAGAAACCACGGACCAAAAAGACAAGCCTGTCTAACGCAGGACCCAAGATTCAGCCACCTTCTTTCAACAAGCTTAAGATTCTTGAATCCAAGTTCAACTTGCAAATCTTTTAATTCCTCAACTCTGGCAGGGGACTGTTTAAAGAAGTAGTGCAAGTCTACAATGAAATCCTTTACTGCTTTTCTGAAGACATTGTGGACCATGTGTAGATTGCAAAACCCAGCTTTCAGGGAAACCACAAGCAAAAAAAAAAAAAAAAAAAAAAAAAAATGGTGCACGATTGTCACGTAGTATAAATTATATAAAAGAAACTTTGAAAAAGTAGGAAAAGTAGGACTGCTGGGTGCCCTGCTAATATCAGAGGTGAAAACAGTCAAAATGTAAAAAAAGGAAATATAAGCAGTTATTTTGAACTACAAAAACAGCTGAATAAGAATATAACTGTGTATTTAGTGTACGTACAGAACAGTGGTGTAGCCAGAATTTTTTTCTGAGGGGGTTTTAGGCAAGTTTAATCTGATAAAGCCCTATTATAATGTCGAGTAAAAATAATAAAATTGTAGAAAAAGCAGAACTTCTCAGAGAAAAAAAAAGAAGAGGAAAACCATGTAAAAGCGCAAGTTTTAATAGTAGCAAGTAGCCAGTAATATAAAAACTTAAATGTACAAAAAAGAATTATTTTTCAATATTTTTATGTAACCGAAAAATATCAGCTTAAAGGGATTTATAATTAATACTAATTAATATACAAATCCACTTTTGCAAGAAAGAAAAAGAAAAAAATACTTACCAACTCGTCAGGCATATCATTTCCAAAGAATGTATTAGGTAAGTGTCTTATGGGGACTTCTGCAAATGGAAAATGAGTAATTTAGAAGTTTCAAATATTAATAAATACAAGTTCAGGTTTAAGATAAAGAACAATGTTCACTGAAAGCAAATACCCAAAAACTTGTTCGAGTGAATCTTGTGTGGCTCTTTAGCCACTTTAGTGTAGCCAAATACAAAGATTACTAGTATTATGATATCTGGTTTTACTTGCTAGTAGATAGTTTAAGCCTATAACAAAAAACATTGTTCTTGAAACAAAATTTGGCTCTCAAAATAAATCTTAATCATAGTATTGCTGACCTTTGACTTTTTTGATTAAATCGTTTGTCAACCTCTGACTTTTGATAGTAAATAAGCATTTTTTCAAGCTTAAATTTATCTAAAAAGCTTTTAAAATTGAAATCCAGAAAAATAACAATTATTAATTTGTTACCACTGCAATACCTTATACTTTAAAGTAAAATGCAGAAAAATTTTGCTAGATAACAAATACAACTTCAAGTGCTTGGTTAGTTACCTAATAGTAGCAAAAAAATTCTAATATACAACTAGTCTGCTAGTTGATAGCTAACTAGACAACTAATCAGGCTGTCTATTAGATGCATTAGAATCATCTAAAAAAGACACATGAAAAATATAATTGTTTTATTTTCCCTCATTGAGGTCTTACTGTCACTTTTCAGGATTCATAACAAATGCAAAAAATAGGGATATTAAATCTAAGGTTTTAAAAAACTAAGTAGTGTTTGTCACTTTGGTAACATAAATTTTTATGCAAATACATGACTCGTTTATACACCTTGTTTCTAAAATAAACCATCCTTGCATAGGATACTTACGTTTCGATTGGCATGGTGACATGAGGAAGTACATGATGAGCTCATTCAGGTCTTGCTGAGCAATAAGAGATTTATAAGGGCAGAGACCAAGCAGGAAAGCTATCCTTCTTGAAATATCATAACCAAGACTGAATAGAATTTAAATATTAGAGATGCATTCATAAAAACTTATACATGTATAATTATTAAATTTAGAAAAAAACATTAAAAAAATCCAGAAAAAAAAGCAGTAAACAAGTTTGACTGCAAGTGCAGTACAGAGAAAAAATTTGCAGCATTATAAATGTTAACATGGTAATATTAATCTACTATCATATAAATTAATATAAAAAATATGGTAGGTCTGGATATTTTAAGAATAAGTGTTTATTGTATAGGGAACACCACAATTAACACGCGTTTCAGTAATTTGTTGCAATATAAAATAACTGAACCTCGCAACAAAATGACATAATTGGGTAGCTTACAAGAAAGTGAAAAAAATAAAAAAGAATCCAACCAATAAAAATCAAACTTTTAAACATAATTTGAAATAAAACAAAAATTTCCAAAATTAGACTTAGGTTCATTTAGCTCAGAGGTACACATATGTACCTTTGAATAAAAATGATTAACTTGTATAACATGTGTACAATTTAATTAAAAGAAGTTACACAAATTGTAAAACAATAATGCAGGATACCATGAAAAAGTACTAGTAGCTTCGTGTTACTATTATATAATACATATACCATATTTTGCACTGTAATACGACCATCAAATTAAACCCAAAAATAAAGGCAAAAAAAAAAATTCATTACAGGCAACCTAAGTTGCTATAATGAACACAGTTTATGAATGGATTTTCTATAGGTCACTCAGTGCTTTTGGAAAAAGAAGCATATCAAGCATTAACCAGGATATCCCTGTATAAGTAACTGTGTTGTTAATACACATACCATAAATAATCATACAAAATATCCAATTACAGGAAAAATCTATGAAGTCTATAGTAAATGCACTTCACTTAAAATAATACCATACCTGCCAACATTGGCATTTTCAAATTAGTACAATTTTTACGGAACAAATATTTGCATTCCTATGACTCATGGAAAGTCAAATAGCGACAATATTTATGAATGTAATATAGAAATAATAATAATTCTATGACAAATGCAAAAAAAATAAAAAAATTGCATAATATTAAATTGCTCTCAAATATAACAAATTGTTACATTTTAACACAAAATGGAAATTATAAAATAAAAAACTAACTCGGATTTAAAAAATAAATCAAATTTAAACTTTACGATGAAATCTCTGATGAGGTTTATGATTTAGTCTAACATTACACCTAAATAAAACATTCTTTATGACACAAAAACTCTAGTGAAACATACAATGAGTTGGTGGTATTCAAAGTGTTGAATCACGCACACAAATATCAATTATGCAGGCTTTCGAATTCTTATTATTACATTTGATGTTGTCACTGTACTTTTTAGAATTGATATGAACTTCGATATCAGTAAATTCTCCATGAGAAATCTTAATATCAGATGCATAGATAGAGCAGAATGCAAAATTTGTTTCTTTGTTTGAATTTCTGATGATTAGAAGTAAACTGCTTGGTTTGAAGTAAACTCCAAAAAAACTTGATATTTTCTGGAGTCTTACACCAGGATTGTTTAACTTGGATATTTTAAAATAAATAATTAAGACTAACAAAGAAGCTGAAAACCGAAAGTGCTTTAATCTCTAAAGTCAGAGAAAACGAAACAGTCGTTCGGTGAGTGCCGCCAAAACGATTGAAAACGGTGGCGTCGTGATTTAGTGCGCAGCGTTGGAGTACGGTCCAAAAGAAGAAAGAATAAAAAAAAACTAAAGCACTTTCAGTTTTCTACTTTATTAATCTCTAAAGTTCGAGATAACGAAACAGTTGCTTGGTTCGCCAAATCCCGTCGGCAACACAGATGAAAACAATGAATTTCCGGCGCCGCGCTTAAGTGCTTTTATTATATACGCGCAACATTATTGTACTTTCCAAACAGAAGGAAGAACCAAAATCTAAAGCATTTTTGGGTTTCAGATTCTTAGTTAATCTTTTAAGTCTGAGGCAACGTAATAGTTGTTTGGTTCGCCAGGTCCCGTCGGCAACACAAATCAAAACATGCATCCTCGTCGCCGTGGTTTAGGGCTATTATTTACGCGCAAGTCCAGTACTATTATTTACGTTTTGGAGTCCAGTCCAAAAGAAGGTAGAATTAAAAAACTAAAACACTTTCGGTTTTCTGCTTCTTTAATAACCTGTAAAGCCCGAAAAATCGAAGCAGTGGTTTGGTTTGCCAAATCAAGTCGGCAACAGAAAAGAAAACAATGCATCCTCGCCAACGCGCTTTAGTGCTGAACATATGCGCAATCTTGGAGTGTGAATAAATATTTTGACTGACGCGGCAGCTTTGGAAAATCGTTTCGGTTTCGTTGGTGACTTGAAAAAATATTTATATATAAAAAAAAAAAAAACGGTTTTAGGGAAAAAACGAAAAGTACCGTGAAATCCGTACGATTTTTTTAGCTGTTCGTACACCCGTACAAAATAGTAAAAATCCGTACATTGTACGGATAATTTGTACAAGTTGGCAGGTATGTAATACTATTGTTGTTACGAAAAATTGATCTGCCACGAATTGTGATTATTTGTTTAAATACACATTTTCATTTGAGAAGTGATATTTTGCCAAGAGGCATATTTAAGCAGATTTGTAACAGAGAAATATTACCAACATTAAGAAAATTGGTTTTATGTAAAATTCAATTATCTCAATAAATGATATAAAGCAAACACACCTTGTTAAAAAGTTCATTCTGTCTTGATAAGCAGGAGAATCTTCAGCAAAATTAAATCCAGCAAAATCCAGTATATTTTTTCTTACTCTGCTTTTCTATAATGGCATTGAAAACCAAATTAAGTCATACATAATTATTTTGACATTTAATAATTTAGAAGCTTTTTATATAAGTAAGACTGCCAATCATAAGTTATTTTGTGGTCGACAGTCAATGTTTTAAGTAAGAAATGCTGCCACTAAATGAAGTTAAAGGTCCGTTAAAAATAATGGTGTATTTTTGTATTATTTTAAAGTCTTCTTTCCACTCCATGAAGTTGGACATCACCCCCTATTAATTATATTACAAATATTTATTACTCTTGCAATATAAGTACAGTCAAACCCTGTTAATAGGATGTCCCGTGTAATGTAAAATAAAAGCGGCTTCCTGAGCAATAAAGTTAATTTTTATGTTTAACATAAAATGCTGCTTAAGACAAAAAAAACAAAAAAAAAAAAAACAAAAACAACAACATTGCCTTTTAAACCCCTTTTTATTTTCTTTAAATTATCCATGTTTCCATAGAGCAATGAAAGTATTGTTGCTGGTCTCTTTTTTTTGCATTTCTCCCCGTTTTGGAGTTCTCTTCCTATGAGAATCACTCATCTACGACCGTTTTTCTCCTCTCCTCTGTTTCACTTACAAAAAAGGATAGTGCAAGAATTATCGAAAGGTATATCACCAAAATCGCAATTTTGGGGGTATTTCCCGTTTAAGAATTACTATAAAAAATATTGCCTGACTATTTTTTCTAAAGGATCGTGAAAATATAAAAGAACAAAATATCTGTTCGATTATTGTAAATAACTACTATCCATGCCAGTATAATAGTGTAATTAAAAGTTGTATGTTGCTTCACACCCCTAATTTTAAAAAAGTTTTCGTCATTATCTGGGATGAAGTTTAAAAGTGTTATGAAAACATTCCTCAAAGTTGAAATCCTTGAAACAGGAAAAATGTCTAAGGTAAGTTTAGAAACAAAATTTGGTCGCATTTGCATTTTGATACTTATCAATATGACTTAGAAGTTGCAATAGTTATTATTAGAAATAATAATAATAATTAAAAAAAGCACATGAAATTGCCAAGACCACTCTATCAATGATTTTTAAAAGATAGGGAAAAGATTGAAGCCCTTTAAAATATAAATCAATTTGAACCTACAAGAGAAGAAAAAGAATGCAGTGTGGTAAAAATGAAGACATGGAAAATGCACTATTATGTTGAATTAAGGAGATCAGGAGTCAAAAAATTATTCTGATAAGAGAATTTTGCAAGAGAAGGAAAAATTCTTTGGTGATGCCATTGCTGTGAGTAATTTCATTGGTTCAAACGGTTGGATCAGATGTATTTGTGAAGGAGAAGCAGCTATTGATGCAGACACCTTATCTTTCGCAAACACTTTCATTGACAGGTGAAAAATGTTCAGGGATGGGGGAAGGTGACATGTAGCAAAGAAAGCTGATTGTGATGGTAGCAAGTTACATGGATGTAACAGAAAGAATTCCTTTGCTTGTTATAAGAAAGTCTGTCAAATCTTGCTGTTTTAAAAGAATGAAAACTTTACCTGTGGAGTATGTTTCAAGAACAAATGCATGTATGAACGGCTGAATTTTCATGAAGTGGTTAGTAAACTTTGAGATATAATTCCTAAAGGAGAAGATAAAAGTTTGCCTTCTTCTGGACAATTAATTACACTGTGTACAAGAACTTAAAAGTCATAAAATGTGTGTTTCTGCCACTTAACACCAAAGCAAAACTTCAGCCTTCCGACCAAAGCATCAGCAAGTGTTTGAAGATAGACAAAGAAATGGTCCAAAAGAAAATTGAATGTTGCGACAATAAAACAGAATTTTCTGTGAATTTATTAGAAGCAATAGGATATCCAAGAAATACCAGGAACAGTGTAAACCGAAAACAAATGTTTCAAAAGCACAGCATATTTAAGGAAAGTTTAATTTAAACATTTGAAGAGCTTCAACCAAAAAACGATTTAATTGTTGAGGAAGTTAAAAGAACAAGAATTCTTTCAACTGCTTTGTCTGAAGAGTACATCAAAATCCAAGAAAACATGTTAACGTCTGAAATTGCTACAGAAAATATTATAGCTAAAATACCTGAAAAAAGGATGACATAAATAACAACCAACGAATATGATGATAAAATCAACCCAGAACAACAAAGTTTAGTAAGCTTAAATGAAGCTGCAGTGGCATAAAAAAACAATCCAGTATTTCGTAATGCAGCAAGATAATAATACCACATGGGCAATATATAATTTAGAAAAAGATAACTTTTTTTAAAAAAAATTTTTAGAAAAAGGTTTTATAAAAAACTTGAAACTAATATAAATAACCAACTTCTTTAAAAAATAAGTTATTGGTAAATACTTTTATATTTTTTGTTACTTTGTAAGGGATCCCACTCAAATCACAGAATGAAAATCAATGACTCTTAAGGACCTAAATAATGTTTTAAGGGACCGTTGAAAATTTGTTTTCAGTCATCATGTCTATAATATATATAAATATTTAATAAAGTATATTCTACCAAAAAAAGTTACAAGTTGGGGGATGCGGAATGCAAATATGTTGGAGAGTTCCAATACGGTGCAGATAAGTGGCGGTCACGTGGGGATAGCAAGTCTGAGATGTATTTTTATAAATATTGCAGTTGGCCACACAACATCTGTAAAAATTAAGGACTTTTAAGGACCTCTAAGCATTTTCAAGTTAAAAAGAAAACAAGTTAAAAAATATTAAGCACTTTTAATGACTTTCAATGACCGTTGGAACCCTGTTTGTAGATGTATAAATATCTTGTTAAACTATTATACTAAATTCAAGTTTTGCCTTAGTATAATTACTTTAAAAATAGCAGTATGAAATATACCTACGACTGGTAAATGATTTTTATTTTAAATCTGCACTAATTAGAAGGGAAAAGTTTGTAGATCATTAACACGAAATTCGGTTAAATCGAAAGATTTCGACTGCATCATCAATTTCCTTTTAACAGGGTTTAGTTGTAGCAAAAAAATTATTAACAGCAAAATACCTAATCCTACATGTCTTTATGTATGCATTTGTCATAAAAATACTAGATGCATAGTTTTGTATAAAGGAAAATATTAGCAGCAAAATACCTAATTACACATGTCTTTATGTATGTACTTGTTTTAAAAACATTAGATGCCTAGTTTTATAGTGATTTAAACAATGTAATGCAAGACTAGATTCTTTCCTTCAAGTGATGTCACATTATATCTCCTTAGTTAAGGGTTTTTGAATAGCCCCTACCAGAGTTGGCATGGTTTAAACCAATTGGTTTTTTTAATTTAAAATTGTATTTTTATCCTCAAAAAAAAAATATATATATATATATATATATATATATATATATATATATATATATATATATATATATTAAAATTGTATTTTTATTCTAAAAAAAAAGAAGAAACCAATTGGTTTTTTTTAAAGAATAATTTAAAATTGTATTTTTATTCTACAAAAAAAAAAAAAAATTGTTTTTTTTAAAGAATAATTTAAATTGTGAAAAGAAATAAGAATATAGTTTTTTTTTAATTTTATTTTTTAAGAAAATAATTCACTAAATGAATTATACATTTTTGGTATAACATGACTGAGTGATGATTTTGTAAATGAAAAATTATACGAATAGAATAACAGAATTCATTCTATGCATTTTCGAGGGGCGGTGCGCCCTGTCTGCCCTTTTTCTATAAAAATAGTGCCCTTCCTGCCCTTTTTTAGAAAAACTTTCATCCTGAAAGAATTCGAAAAACTTTCGTTTTTTTCTGTCCCAACCATACGCAATATGTGGATCACCCCTACTGAAATCGCCTGTTGCGCATGCACATTTATGTTCAAGTGCGCAACGTATATATCAGGGACTGAAACCATTGAGTAGATGTCCATATAACGTGCTTCATTAGTAGGTAGATTGTAGGGAGCCGTCTTACAATTTCCAAATCCATATTAGTTAACTCCGATGGCCATTTCGTACGTGTTTTGATTAAGTGTATTTCGCTGGATTTTTACCATGCTTCCTACAAAATAGCGAAGAAAGGAATTTGAAAGACTTAATTAACTTAGTTAAAGGTGTATAACCATCAAATGTTTACACTAAGAATTATCGCCCTTTTGACGCTAAATTTGATCCGATTTGGAAAATAAAAAAATGCACAAATTTCAGGACATAGTCCAAGTTCTTTAGTCGGAATACTCCTTGTGATATCCCACAATGAATAATGTTAAATTTGGAGAAACTCTATTCTTTATCTGATTGTAGCAAAACTAAGAGATGAAGTTTAAGGTTGATTCATTCAAACTTTAGAAAATTTTGAAAGAGTGAAAAGTTCTAATCTTAAAACATTTTCATTATACTAAAACATTCTTATCTTAATTTTACTGTATTTTAAATTGATATTTTTATAAAAATTAATATTTGATGACAATTTTACTGTGTATATTGCACTTTAATTTTAATTATTTTCTCTTTCCCATTCCAGCAGAATTAGGACTGAAGCATTTTATCAGTATTTTGATGTCTTAAGTTTCTGAGCGAGTTTTTGATTCATCGATTTTTGCATTATAATTTTTTTTCTTTAGAATATTGAAAATTATTTATCGTGGTTGAAAAGTATAACAATATTGAAATTGTGGCAGAAAACGCGTATGCAAATTTCTGCAATTTGCCATAAAAGTGCCCTCGTAAACAGGAATTGCCCTTTTTTTTGGAAAATAGCACCCTGCCCTTTTTCATTTCTAGGATGAACTCTGGAATAAGTTATAATCTATATAAAATAAATCTTGTAATTAAAGACTATTGAACAGTAAGTTTTTATATTAGTCTATTAGATATATTAATGTTTTATAACTATTCAAACTTATCAATTGAACTTAAATTATCGACTGCATTTTAAATTTGTTTCTGAAATAGAGGTTTTGTGCTTTAATAACTTATTTCTAAACCTTAAACAATATTCCATTGGTTATGTAGTAAACAATTATCATTGTATCATACTGTATACATTGAATTTAAAAAATAGTATCTCCAAATAAAATATTAAAATTTAATATGATTTGAATGTCCACATGAGTAGTAACAATTGTTTATTTGCTTAGTTTAAATTATTTTCAGAAAGAATATTAATTGTTATTTGAACATTAATTATTCTAGTTAATGTCAAGTTTTATTTATAAATATGTATACACGTAATTAGAAAAGGATTTAAAAAAAAAAAACTCGGTTTAAACCAAAAAAAAAAAAAAAAACTTGTTTTTTACCAACCTGGCCCCTACACTAGTCTTAAAGTACACACTAGTTAATTTTTAAGTAAAAAAATGTATAAGAAAAATTATACTTACAGTGGCTTCACTCATGTATATTAAATGATGCAAAACATCCAGGTCATTATAATTTGCGGTGACAACCAGAAATTTAACTAGAGGGAAAAAAGTTAAATATAATTTTTCTCTTTCACAATAGTACACTTAAAGAGAATTAAATTATTCAAGACTTTACTGTCACAAAGAACTGATATATTGCTTCGAGCCACATGCAATTCAATTTACAGTACTGAATTTCATGTTAATATTAATTTAATTGCAGCCAAAAGTTGTTTTATTTAAAGGAATTTAGGTCTATGAAGTAGACTGACAATACCTCTTAATAATAACATTCAGAAGTTGATTCTGTGAGTTCTCTACATTCAAGACATCATTTCATACTAAATCGAAGACACTACATTCTTTTGCGATTGATTATTTTCCCTAACTTTCACAGTTCTCTTAACAAAAATAGATTTGGGAACATATAGACACTTGCTTAGCTGTATCCATTTGAGTGTTTCCATACTTTAGTTTGTACCCTGGATATTCTAAAAATGTGACATTTGCATAAAAGTCCACTTAGCAGTCTTTCAAGAGTTCAAGACAAAAATAAAATTCAGATAGCTATAAAATTTAAAAAACCACTTTTTATTGCTAGGTGGCATATAAATATTGTAAAAAACTAATCAAACATTTCCATCAAATTGATACACACTTCTTTTGACATTGAATATACCTCAAATGTACAATCCAAAACAAGTGATTCACCTGGATTCATTAACCATACCAATGTAAATCTTAACTCTTTGTTGGAATTTACACTTACATATTTTCCAGACAATTAATTGTTTTTCCAATTGATATTTTAATGCAAAAATTGTTCTTACCATTTGCAAGTTCACCAAGTCGAGTATGTCCTCCTTTGTTAGGTATTGAAACTTTTGCTCCGGCTTCTTTCAATTCACGTCTTTGATACACAGTTTCCAACACTGCAAGAAGAATTTAAGCAACATCAATATTAGGTACTGTTAATTGCATAATTCTATTGTAGATAAGGATAAACAAAATGGAACACCATTTACTTTAAAATCAATACTGTATCCAAAATTAATAAGACTAAGAGCATTTACACACTAAGCATTTAGGAATGGTTATTAGATTAAAATGCTTTTTTCTTCTTTTTTTTTTTCAAGTTATCATATAGGAGACAAAAATATAATCAAAACTGTTCAAGCAAAAGGTACAATAATAACGTTTTATAATTACCAAATTTAGTTGAATAATAAGTGATATTAAAAATAAAATATTACTTATTGAAAGAAATAACAATATCAGATATTGCAAAAATAAATCTTTACTTCATTGTTTTTCAAATGTACATTTCACAATATCCAAATTACTATTAATTGATTTAAGAAATTTTAACCTAATAAAAACAGTATAAGGTATAACGAAGCATGATGGAAAAATATATCCAATACATAAAGAAAAGTTTCTTTTATTTTTCACATTTTAAACAAATAAAAAATAAAAACATAAGACCTTCAAAAAAGCCTGTATATAGGCATTTTGTTGGTTGTTTTTAAGTTTTCTGACACAAGGACTAAACTAGGGCCATTGTATCTTTAACAACATCCACAATTGATTTTTGTAATTTTAAACTTAGTCAGATGACGAAGAATAGACAACTGAGCTTATCACTTCTAATTCTACATCCACAAAACATAATCTTTAAAACCTCAATGGAATATAAAAAGCAATGATCATCATTACTTTACACGCTAGTGTTATAGTAACATGCTGGCTCGATCCTTTGACTACCGAAGGCCCTCCTTAGCAAACCGAGATACTGGGGAGGGCTAAGCATTTAGTATTAAGATAGATCATACACTCATACGAACAATACTTAAGTGCCTTATTGACAGCACACAAATGTAATCACAGCTAAGTTATTTTGAAATTCAATTATGCGGACATATGTACAAAAATAAAGAATGCATGTATATCTGCAGGAGGCGCAATGAGTTTTCAAAAAATCTATGTAGGAAATTTAGGGATAATTCTAAAAATTTTAAGAACATTTCAGGAATAATTCCTAAAATTTTAGGGAGAATTAAAAATTTGTTAGGGATATTTCATTTGAAGCTGACATTGGCTTCTAACACAGATATATTCTTTTCAAAGCTTGTTTCAATACAGGCAAAAAACTGCTAATTTAAAAAAAATTGTACTTCAAAAATGTTTTAACAAAATAAATATTATTTTGACCAAACATGTGAATTTAATTAAATCCATTTTCTTATCTGGAGAAATATTGAGTAGTATCGCGGGTTTTGGAGAAAAATCAGAGAATTTTCGAAGGGTGTTTTTATTTTTATTTTTTAGGAATTATAAAAAATTTAAGTATAATTTTAGAAAAAAAATAAAAAATAAAGGAATTTTAGGGCAAAATGAGACCCCGAAATCTCTCATTTTAATAAGGAAGAATAAACATACCGAATACAAAAGAAATAGATAATTTTTCATTTTTAATATTCTTTACTACAATGAAAAACTTTAACTAATAAATTAATTTTTTTTTTTAATTTAAAAAAAAATAACAGTGCTAGGCAATATAAAAGTCCTTCAACAGTTAATTCTTTAAACTCCTTCTTCATCCCACCTATAACTTTTTGGTTTTCTAAACATTCCATATGAATTACAAATTTTTAAACAAATATAAGGTATAAAAATAACTTAAATCTTTTAAAAGCAAACTATACAAATATTTAAAAATTTCAGTTTACCTTAACATTGGCAAAAAGTATGAAAAGTGAAGTGATAAACATTACTTACATGCATTTAACAGATCTGAATCTGTCTGGTTATCAGTTAAAGGTTGCTTCAAATTCGTATTATTCTGGTTAATCTGGAAGGATCAAAACGTTGCATAAAAATATTGTTTGCACATCCCGAATAACTAAGATACCACATTCATACTCTCATTGAATCCAAAAATTAAACACTTCCCAGAACTACTTTTTTTTTTATAACAGCCAATCTTAACCACAACATGCAAGTTTCATTTGTTCTACAGTCTCAATCTAATTTTAATACTGCAATCTCTAACTGTACGAAATTTACACAATTGATTTTCTTCTTATTGGTGGATTAGCAGCAATTTTTTTTTTTTAACACTAAGTTTTCTTGGTCTATAATTGAGAGGATTAAAGTTTGATTAACTCCTTCATATTATTTTTATCTAATCATTGTTGAAGCTTTTTGTGGTGGTCATTTTACATGTTATGGAAGAATGACACTAGAAATATTATTGAAGCCTCTTATTCATGCAATACAGTAAACCAGGGCCAGTAGTAAAAGTTTTTTTTTCTCCTACTAGCGACTATTCTGCTAATAGTAATGCATATATTGGTTTCTTCAGACACCAATATATGTTATAGATACGAATATATAACATATTATATAGAAGATTAATACTAAACAGTAGCATAATAGAAAAGGAATAGACCAAATGGAATGGCTACCATTATCCTAAAGCACAACCTTTCATATCAGTAGAATAAGTTGATTTTAAACTGCAACACAAGCAAGGTATTTTTGCACTCTCAACAATGTGTACAGATAATTAAAGTGTGCAGATTTATTGACACAAAAAAAGTTCATTGTTTTTTTTCTGCACATAATTTCATACAACAAATTTTTGGTGTTTGTAGACAGACTAAATCTAGTAAGTTGAAAGATTCAGTATCTTAAACTGACTTCATTTGAAAGACCAACTAATCATCATATACAGCATTTTGATTGTATAATGAACACCAAATACTTAATTCACTTAATTAGACCTGGTAATGATATAGATTGCAGAAAGAGCAGACAGTATTTAATCACTAACATATACAAAATCACCTTCATAAATAATAATGAACTGTTTTACCTAACTTGTCAATACTGATAGCTACAGAATACTAAAGAATTATTAAATTCCCAAAGGCAACATGCAGACAAGATTCCTTGCACGAAATTGGAAAAATATTCAGAATATTTCAACTTTCTCGAGAGAGCAAAATCACAGAAAAATTGCACTTTTTTCAAATCTGTCAATTGACGAACATTGAATAACTATCAAACTCGTATGCAAACTGAAATTTGACCTTTGTAATCTGAAAATTCAAAGCATCAAAAAGCCAACTTTCCCACTAAATTTGACAAATGCTAGTAATTAGCTTAAGAATATACAGATATTTCATAACTCAATCAAAATCAAAAGAACATTAAAATTTAATAAGTTCTTACACAAAATCTACAAATCATAATTTTCCTTTGCACAATGGAAGCACTCAAAGTCAAATACAGAATTTTCGAAATTTGGCAGTTAGCACTGATTGGATGCAGCATATACGACAATTCAATTACTCTTTCAGATTCAGAATGACAGCTAAAAATCACAAGGATGTTTGTTTTCACCTTTGAATTCAACAAATTCACCATGTTACAATATTGTTGAATATGCAAAAATTTTGATCTTTTAGCACAGAGTAAATAATTAAAACCAACTGACTTAAAGGGGGATGAATGGGTAATAAAAGTAGGGCAAACTGAAAGCAAAATTAGGACAGTATTATTTATTGACATTGGTTTTTTCAAAACATTCTCACTTTCATTGACTTATACACTTTCCTGGCATCATAAGCTTTAAAACAGTAGGTTGTGATTAAAGAAAAAACTAATTGAAACAATTTTTAAATGCTCTATTGAAATGCGAAAAATTTTAAAAGACAAAAAGCTTATCATGGGATAATTTTTTTTTAATTGAGAAATTTGTGTCTATTTAAAAAAAGACTGAAATCTGAATTATAAAAAGTCTAAATTTGTACTTGCAGAGTATTTTTCTGGTATTGCCAGTTTGATATCTACTTTTTATTTTTATTCGTTAATATTTTAACTCTTTTGCTAAATATCGAAGAGCTTTTGTTTCAAATTATTTCAATGAAAATATTTATTTTTTTTACTTACACTTAGTGGTTTTGGCAAAATACTCTTGTATGAAGAAAGTCCAAGCCTTTTAACCTGTAACAATTATTATTTTATTTATGAAATAAATAATTAAAAGATGAGATTATTTAGACTCCAACTTAGGAACAAATTATTAAAAGATGGTTAAATAACTTTTCATTTGGACTCAGGCCTAGTAATTTAAATATGTTTTGTTCAATAAGTGGCATCTAAAATAAGTGGCATTAAAATTATGGAACTTTCTAAACAAGTTCCCAAATACTCTCTTTCAATCATGGTTTCTGCCAAAATAAAATGTCACAAATCCATGACTTTCCAAGACTGAAGCAAACAATTTTCCATGACTCAATTAAATCAAATCACAAAAATAATAATAATAATAATAACTCATATGAATTTTACTAACACGAACAAAAATGATTTTTATAATGTTTTATTTTAAAGTAAGTAAAAAATCCTTGTTTAAAAACTTCCAAATCAGAAGAAAAAGTGAAAAATAGTTTTTTATTCTTTGATATTTCAATGTTAAATAAGGTAATCAATCTTTAAGAATAAAGAAATACTTGAATAAAAAACTAATGGCAATTTTTTTACTCAAAAACCATGACTTTCCATGACAAAAATTTACATTATGTCCAAATTCATGACTTTCCATGACATTTTCTGACTTTCCATAAGTGCTGAAACCTTGTTCAATGTAGGGTGACCACAAAATTCAGGAAAATAAGTTCCCTGATTTTACATTTTTTTTTTTTTTTTTAATTTCTCCAATTTGTACAGGTTTTCTAGATGTGAAGACACCCTGGTCAAATAGAATGTGTACGCTGCTAAAGAAATAATACGCTGCTAAAGAAATAATACGCTAAATTTTAAAAAATAGTTTTGGTAGTAATGAAAAGTTTAAATTATTCTGTAACATAAAATGTCTTAACATTTACCACCACAAATGTGGTAAATGGTGCCAAAATATGGATGAACAGGAAACCGTGCCTTAAACAATGATATTGATTTCCTTGATTTTTGTGAAATTTAAAAGAATTCTTGAGTTTTTCCAGAATCAGAAAGTTCCCCGATTTCCAGGTTCTGTGGCCACTCTGCAATGTATAAGGGTTAACTAAGTAATAAATTTGAGAAAGAAATAACAGGGTCGTACCTAAATATTATACCCAAATCACAGAATACCATGTGACAATTATTACTAAATTGTAGCAGTAACATATCAAACCAATATCAAAATGATAAAAGATCATACTTTTCGAAAGAAAAATTTAGAAAATGATCACTAAGCCACAAGAATCCCACTTTTATCCTTTTTCTTTTTCTATCCAACACTTTTATCATTTAAAAATAAAAGTTATAGTATCCCAGCTATATAAATTGCTTTCATGTCGCAGATCTGGATTTCTACTACTACTGCTTAAAGATAATTATAATGTGCAGTTGCTTGTATCCAATTTCTATAGTTTTTAATTCTGAACTCATTTTCAATTGTATACAAATTTCTCACTCAAGTTAGTAATTCTTTATTTTGCATATTTAGAAAAAAAGCTGTCAAAATACGATATTTTATATTTTTGATGTTTCTATTAGGAATGTTTGATTTGATATACAGTTTTGTTTAGGAGTGTTTGAGCTAGCTCTGTCTCAGAGGTGAACAAATTAAAAGCTCTACAATTTTTGACAGACCACATGGAATTGTCATGGCTACATATGTATGTTACAGTATGAAACAATGTGCAGGCAGGATGAATATTTTAAGATCGTGTGAATTTATAACCAATTTCTAGACTTTTGCACAGAAGACATCTCGTACTGAAAAGTGGGTTTATTTCAAAATCTTTTAACAAAATAAATTTTTCTCTAATTTCCATTCCTAAATATTAGAAGCAGACCACTTATGAAATTTTTGAGGACCACAGCAATCAATTGTCAGTAAACCTTGGATAAAGAACTAATACTTTTCACAACCTTTTTACAAAATAGTTAAGGTTATTTTTTAGTCACAATATTTTTTTTATTAGAAAAAGAAATTCAAAACAAAATCAAAAAGTGTTCACTGAAATATTTTATTAATGCTTGAAAATAAATGCCAAGTATATAAAGGTTTGGTTGGTAAATCAATAACATTATAGTTGCTGATTGCATGTGTGTAATTTGAAGGTAAATTCCATAAATGATTCAAAAGATAATGCCCAAAGATCAAACTCTGTGTACAAACAAAATACTTAATACAAACTTTACCTCTTCTTCATGCAATCGTCTTTCCCTTTCTAAAATTCTTTGCTCTCGAGCAAGATCAGCTTCCTATAAAAAAAATATATATATATACAAATTGTTCAGCAATGATGAACAGCAATAGTCTTGTCGGGTCTGAGTACGAAATAGTGCTACCAGCACTCTCGGACTAGTAAAACTTATAGTGGAAGATTATCGAAAAGTAAAAAACAAATCTAAGTTATGAAAGAACAGAAGACATTTCTTTATTTCAAATTCCTCAGAAAAAAAAACTCTTACAAAAAAACTGTTTTCCTTTTTCACTCGAGACCTTT
The DNA here is from genome assembly GCA_963978545.1 of Linyphia triangularis. NCBI lineage: Eukaryota > Metazoa > Arthropoda > Arachnida > Araneae > Linyphiidae > Linyphia > Linyphia triangularis. Next base: position 30,691,133 of record OZ021725.1, on the reverse strand, counting down.
TTTTTTTATCATTCACTGTTGCCACTCACCTTGACAGTAAACAATTTACAGTGGCACTGAAGTAGCAAATATATACATATAATTAAACAACTTTTAACAAGTCCAGTTATAAAATTACATATCACGGGTAATTGAAAAAAAATTAGAAAAAAGTTTAACCCTTTGGGTACATTTGACGGCTGAGATTCGTCATGCACTTGTTTTGCTTGTTAATAATGACGAACCTATTTCGTCATTCAAACTAGGTTGATTGAATGGATTTTAATGTCACAAGAGCCATGATTGGTTAAGTCAAACATCGGTTGGTTTACCTATACTTTAAAAAAATAATTTGTTTGGCTGTGTTCCTTTAAAGTTCCTTTATTGTTTTGAACCAAACGTTCAAAAAAAAGAATTTTCCCAAATAAATCTGTACCCAAGGGGTTAAAAAACAGCAAGCTTCACAAGGTTTGGGAAAATTTTAGCTTTTAAATCATAAAGCATAAGTTGCACATATTTATAACTAAATTATTGACATTTTAACTTAAAAAAATCTTGACTTTTAAAAGAATTAGATTTAATACAGAAGTACATTATTAAATAACAGACTTTGTTTTAATTACAACAGCACTACCAAAAGATATGGAGGAAATATTGTGATTAATCATTCAGAGATTCCTTTTAATTTTGAATCAGTTTTGAATTTATTTTTCCCATTATACATATTTTACTTATGCTCAGATTCTGAATTTAAATTACTATATTTAAGTTTTAAAAACTTATACATTTGTGGTCAAAGGTACAGCATAGTGTTGTAAAATGAATCAGGTTATTGCGATGGAAATTTATTCCTTTACGAATTCCCACTCTTCAATTTGTTTCATAATTGATTACTTTGAGTGAATACATCGTCAGTCAATTAATGTACTTCCATTATATAACTTTCATGAGCCATGTTTTTTTAATAACTCAGTTTGATTATTTCAAAGCAAATTTAAAAGGGACGCTTGTATTTTTCCACGTCTCACGAGAGATAACAAGAAATTCCGAGAATTGGCACTCTATATTTGGTGTAAGATATCCATTATACGTAGCTGATTGGTAAAGGTCAGCAACTTTGGTGCTTCTTTTCACTTTTCACTTTTTGACTTAATTTCCCGGAGATAACATGCAAGCTGCAATGGCATTTTTTAAAAAAGATAGAACAAAATGGCGAGGATGAGATGACAACGCCACGTAAGGAATGGTGCGAGGCCTGCTGGATAAGGTCGCACTAGTTCATTACTATCCCTGCACACAATATCCTGTTTTTTTTTTCCATTTACACAATACCATGTCTTGGCTTGATAAGCTTAATTTTCCTCCCAAGACACCTTCATTCATGTTGCCCTGCTTCTAGAGCCACTGACCTGCAGGATTAAGACATAGAGAAGTGAAATTCTCTCCAAATGCAATTTAGAATTTGTGCAGTCAGTTAAATGCATATAATACAAACAAGGAGGCTGTGGGTTCAATACAAACATGTTGACTGTATTTGACTAGTTATCAGTCAAAAGTACAAACATGAGTTGGTTGGTTGTTTTCAGATTATCTGGCGCCGTCAGCAACATGAGGGCTATAATGCGCCGAAACATTCGGCATTTGACAAGCCAACATATATTTACAAACACCTATGCCTTACACGGGACTCGAACGCGCAACCTCGCGGTCTAGAAGCTAGCACACTAACCACTATACCGTTTGATCGGCAGTGGTAGAAGTGTGGGTAGACGCGGGTTGACGCGTCCCCTCACTTTTCAAGAAAATACCTATGCGTCTCCCCACTTCTAAAGCCACTGAAATCCATCCCCCCACTTTTAAAAGCACTCAATCCGCTTAAAAATTATTAATGAAAAATAACATTAACCTTTAAATCTAGTGACACTTGAGAAAAAGTTGTTTTTACATTTCAAAATTTTAAAACTACTTATTGTATATATATCATAATATCATAAAAAGTGTATTGTATTACTTAGTACGATATATAAGTATTTTTTGCTAACAAATACAGTTACACTTGCTCAACTTTTAACTTTGGAGGAACTTTCTTTTTAGTTCAATTTTTATTCTTGTTTCATATAAAGACAAGCTGTTTTTTAAAAAAACTTTTTAGAATTCTCTATTAATTTAATCTCATGAAAGTATGCACATTTATAAGTATTATTTAAATATAAATAAACAGTTATGTATATAACATTGAATTATTATTTAACTTTATCTCTTACTTACAAGTAAAAAAACTGAGTAGCCGAATATTCATTAAAACAACAATAAATTTTGGACCCTTATTTAATGTTAATGTTAGAAAGTATACATTATTTCTTTACAACTTAATATTTTTATTATAAGTTACGAAATTATAAAATTTATCGTTGAAGATAAGAGAAGGGGGAGGGGGGTGCACTTATCACCAAATTTTGTGCGTACCCTCACTTTTTTTCACCACTTCTACCACTGTTGATCAGTGTACAAACATGAGACTCAAATGATAAAAGTACTACTCTGGCTTTTATAGTTTATGCCATATTTAAGAAGTTATGATTTTAAAAACTTTTCTAAAATATATCCAGAGGGGGAAATGAAAGTTTTTTTGTTTTTTTCTTCTCAGAAAGAGATTTTCACTTAAATAAATAAAAAACTTTTTGAAGAAGTAAACCGATTAACAATTTTTGTTGTAAAATCCTGCTGTTTCGACATATTTTGCCCATTACAGTATTTCAAATTAAAACTATACATCTATAAAATTATCTTTGGTAACTTTACTCTAAGTATTACAGATAACAATGCTGATCAAATAAACAATAGGTCAATGGTGTAACATGTTCTCGTTCCACTATGAAGTCTATCTATCAATTTGTATCATGAGAATCTTTTAACTAACTATTAATACTGTAAATAATTTCATAAATTCCTTCATTTTAATTTTATATATACTTTAAAAAGTCAAAATTGCCAGGAAATATAATTCCTAACAAAAAAGCTGTTTAGTCAGAATTTAGAAAGTTGTACCTGGCAAGGGATTGGGCTATCTAGTGTTAATCTTTTGTTTACTTACCAAACGTCTAACTTGTTCTTCATCCATCAAAACTTTTCTTTTACCTTTTGGGCCTTTACCAACTGGTACATAAGGCTTCTTGGCCTAAAAATAAAGAAAAGCAAATAGCCTTTCTAATTCAGGTAGAAAGTAACTCAATAGCAAGGAAAAGACTTTTGGAATAACATGTTTCTGCAAATTTTCAATTAATTTATCAAAGTCTTTCATATACAAGATTCTCTATAGTAGAGAATGCATATATTTGCTAACTATAAATATATATAACTATTAAATTTAAAATGGTCATTCCTATATGAAATTAATTTTTAAAATACTCACATCAAGACAAATTAGTTTGCAACAGCAGAGTAAACAATTTAATTTAAAGTGTTAATACTTATAAGACCCCAAAACAATTATTAGTATTAAAAATTAGGCTATATAATGTTAAAGAAAAATGCATACCTTAACAATTTTTTTAGTAGTTTTCTTTTTTGTAACTTGAGCAGGAGCTGCAATGAAATCAGCAAAATAAATTTTTGTACAAGAGGTAAATAATATGAAAAAAAAGGGGAAAAAAAAATCAACTGAAAACAAAGTGACATTTAAATAAGAAAAAAAATTACAAGTCACCTTTTTGGGGTACTGGCACGACTACAAGTGGAGTTTCCTCATCAAGAGATTCAGGAGCAGAATCAGTTTCAATTTCTGATTCATCTCTAATCTCGCCATCATCTTCTATTTAGAAACAAAGCATTGTAATAATTATGCTTTAAGCGGTTTTTATTTGATAACATTTTTAACAAATTTCAAAAATAAACAACACACAATAAACTACACCAAAAACAAAACATGCACTCACTATAACACTGCTATTTTCCCTTTACCTGTCACACATTAACAACTCTTTAATGCTAAAGCAACAAACTGTATGATTTTCTTTATTGTTACGACCCCCTTAAAGGATAAAAAAGAGGAAAAACATTCCAAATGTGCAATATCCCAAAGCTCTACTTCCCATTAAGTCAGATCTTTGAAGATTGGTATACATATTTCACAAGTTATAATAATAAAAATAAGCTATCACATTTTTGACTAACCATTCTCAAATAGTGTATCCATCTATTAAAAAATATTTAACCAATCAAAATGAGGAATATTTGGTACGCAACTACCCAGATAAAAGTTACAAATGTTAGATATTTGCACCAAATTCTGTTCGTGCAATGCCAGTATTTTGTGTTTATCAGCTTTATTTGGCAAATGATTAAGAGTGGGGGGGAAGGGGGGGAGGCAAAATTCAAACAGCAATTCTAAGGCTGTATTTTTTTAGAAGCAGTTTCTTAATGTGTTTTGTGGTATAAAGCAGATGGGATAATTAAAAAGCTTAAATATGCGGCTTTGCATAAAGCTTCGTTAGCCAGACACTGGCGTTTCCCAGGTAACAATCCGCATGATTATTACTTTTGATCTGCAAAAGTAACCTTTTTCGTAATGGCTACTTTTGCCATTGGTATTTGATTTCTATGTTACATATTTTCATCAGCCCCTCAAAATATCAAATTATTCCAAAATTATTTATTTTTAACTGCCTAGATAGAAATTGTGAAATTTGCTGCGCATGCCAGAAGAAAATGCCACAAGTATGCAGTTTTGTTTAATCTGTTCTTTTGTGATTTAAAACTTTTGCCTTGGTAAAGTTACTGACAGAAATATATCTTCAGAAATGGCGATGTTTTGTTTACATTTTTACCAATTCTATGCAATATGGGAAAAACATCATACTAGTAATTTCAATTATTTATGACAAGCTGAATAGGGCAATAAGAATATAATTTTATGAATTCCAAAAACCCTTAAACTCACCTGGCAAATTTTCAATTGGAGCAGCAAGAAAATTCATGAACTTAGAAATGAGTGAATGTTGATCTTCACCAGCATCATACTTTATAGCCAATAAATCTAAATATTCTTTTAATGTGTTTTTGGATAACCTAAAATATAATATAAAATATATAATGAACTACAGAAAAATTTGCACTTAAAACACAAATTCAGAACAACTTGAATAAATTTGTAAATATAAGTCATTCAGCTAGTGTTAAATTAGTTGCAAATACAAAAGAAAACCTAAAATTTCAAGCATTTAATGTGGATCATCTAATTTAAAAGTTTGTTTCAGAGTTCAATAGTTATGATTCAGTGTGTTTTAGTTATTAATAAAAACTCCAAGTTTACATTTTTAGTTCAGAAATTCTGAATTTGGAAAAATGATAAAGTGCTAACACCTCTCTTTTTAAATCTAAGCATCACCAACGAGAGGATATTGAGACCTACCAATCAAAAGACAGCAAACAAGCAGGACACTGGGAGTTAATTAAATTTTTATGGAAAATGTCTCGACATTACTAATTGGTTTAAAAAGTCAACAATAAAAGTGACAACAAATTTTAGATAAAATAAATGCTAAAATTTAACTCTTTACTATAAGAAACTGACAGGCAAATTCTAAAAGTACCTTGTTTTTAACAAACTTAACTGTTATTACTGATTGCCAAGTATCTATTTTTCTTTATCAGCCAAAATAGGGTATTTAAACAAAAACTAGAACTAAATCTGCAGAAAATGTGACATTTTTAATCTATGGAATTGCATTTTTTTTAATCTAAGGAAAATTGTTAGATTTAATAAGTATACAACTCCTTAAGATAAAGAAATTTACAAAATATATCTATATAAAAAAAATCACAAAATACCATGAGACTTGCTTTTTTTTGTGAATTAGGATAAAAGACATACCTTATTTAAATTTTTCCTCCTACTATTTTCAATTTTTAAGGATTATAGAAGAGTAATGTTAGATTACGTGTGAAGTTTATGGGATTGAAACCTTTTGAGGAGGCAAATTTTGACTATCAACTGCTTTTCCTACAATTTTCTTTAAATAGCCATTCTCAATCTTCATTTGATAAAAGGACTGACAGAACAAGTTAGTAAATGACAGTAAAATCACCTCTGGTTCTTAAGGTTTATTTAAAACTTCTGAACTGTTGTGAAGGTTTTGACCCACTGTCCAACATTAATTCATATTTTACATAAAATTCAAGTTTACTTTCCTAATCCAATAGGATATTAATAAACTTAATTTTAACTATACATCTAATTACATCCATTCAAAATACATGAAAATATTTCATTTAATATTACGCGTCAATCAAGTCACTTAGATTTTGTTGCAAGAGTTTGTTAGAATTTTTAAGAGTTAATCATGATCTTGTAATCGTAATTTGGCTATTATTAAGTCATATGTTTATTTGTTAACCAGAATTTAATTTTAGGGAAAGTAAATGCATAAATATTGCATTAGTAAAATCAACCCAATTATTTAATTAAAAAATGGAATTTGTTAACTAAATTAACACATTCATATTCTAAATCACACAGTAAAATGTACTTACAAAGAGAGGAGGAATCTTTTTTGCTTCCATTCTTCTGATCCTTGTTTAAAAGGGAAACCACCAAATGATAAAAGATTTCCTTTTAAATTAGCAGCCTATAAAAGTATAAAAAAGAAGCTCAGTATAATTTCTTTTTTCTTATATAGTCTTACAAGAAAAAGCTAGTTATTTGCTATAGTACCTAAAAACAGATAACCTTTCTATACTAATATATAAAATATGTCTGCCTGAATGTATGCTCATAACTAAAAATCTACTATACCAATTCGAACCAAAATTTTCAATACATATTTTTACCAATCCATATCAAAAACAAAGTTTTAAAGCATCACAGTCAACAAAAACCCTTCTATTTCATAAAAACTGTCTTTTAAATTACTTTTTTTTCCAGCCTTTCATAAGGAGCTTTGACATTTTAAAATTTTAATGCATTGTTCAAATATGCGGTATAATATGATGTTGAGCGCACAAGATTAACATGTAAACCCAAAAAATAATTTTACCACACACATACAATATTTTTTTTTCATATGGCATTCAATGTTTTCATTCTGCACTCTAAGGGATAAAGGACATTATTAATATTTTTTATTTTCATAAGATCTACAATCCTCATAATAAAAGCTTTGTTGTTGTATACCGCTTTAAAAAACATGTAACACACATACATAAATATCATAAATCGAAAAAGTGTCCTTTACCTCTTGAGTACAGAATTACGCTTATAAGTTTTTGCTGAAACAAAAAAAATTTGGTCAAAATGTTTGCAGAATTTTAATTAAACAAAATTTTCGATATTGTTGAAATTAAAAAATTTAACATAGTAAAACTTGAAAGACAACACACAATAAAGAAAAAAATTATTACGAAAAGAGAAAACAAACAGCAGCTGCCACTGGATAATACAAAATTTTTCTGTCACATGAAATTTTAATCAACACAACCGTTAAATAAAGCATTGTTTATACTCATCAGTGCAATTCTGTAGTTTGTTAATTGAAAAAGTTTTGCAACTTTTTCCAATTTAATTTGTATGTAGTCCACAACTTATCAATTTACAATGTTGTAACACAGTTCCCAAAATAATATTTGTGGATACATCTGCCCTATTTGTTCTGAAATTTTCTTCTGCAAGTTGACATTGGTATTCCAGGAAGTTTGCAAGATTCTTGGACAAACAAATGCTTTTAGATGTATGACAATGGTATTTTGCATTAAAACTTCAAATATTAAGCAGGCTATTATTATTTTCAAAAATACTTTGTATTAAAATCAACAGGAAAATGGCAAAAAATATATATATATTTGAATACTTTTTATAATTACGATGTGCAGTGAACGTGACTAAAGTCATCATGAAAAGATCTCTTTTTAAACTGCTTGTGATAATTCTGAAATACGATCCACAAATACTAAAACTCACATACTTTAATTCTTAATTTATCAATGATTCCTGCTCCGTAGTAGGTCTTCAACTGCCCTAATTGCTGTATCTACAATCCAGGAATAAACAGTGGACTGTGGCAATGTTAACTGTAGATTATCGAATTTGGCCCGTGTTATGTGTGTGCATTGTTATTCACACATGCATAGATTTTATTTATAAATAATGAACAATATAATAAATCCACTTTTTATTATGCAAGTAAAAGATAAACACCAAGCAACTGAAAGAAAAAAAAATCATTAAGTGAGTGCTTGCAATTTCATTGTTTATTATCAACAAATGTTAGTCATTTGTGTAATGTTGAAACTTTATTTCAGAGTTTAAATTAATACTTTTAATCTACATCCAAAAAAGCAATGATAATAATCTTCAAATACTATACGGGTCTTTTATTTTTGTACTACTACTGTATTAACTGCAAAAATTGTATGCCCTTTACATAACAATAAACTAATGTTTGCTCTTTAATTTGTCTATTGTATAATATTATTTAGTTTTGCTAAGGGCCAGTTGTATTATTATAAAGATGATTAGTTAATATTTTAACTTGCTTTTAGAGTAAGAAATATGCACTATTTATTACTATGTAAATGTTATTTTACAATGTACTTTTCATTTTAACAAATTATTTATTGGAAATAGAGATCTAGAGTAAATGCACTGTAGAATGTCGATCTAATGTTCTTGAGAACCAGAAAATGTGGTACAAGGTAACAAAGAATTACTAAATCTGAAATACATTTTTTACAATTACAATATTTTCATGTACCATTAGTTACAAGTGGTTTGGGTACTATTAATCCATAACATCGATCTGTATAATTAGTATTTATAATCAGCAACACGGCATGCTACAGCCGTTGAGTACTATTTTATTGGTGGTTCCTTTTTAATAGTTTTAAGAAATCAAGAATTTTGTTAGAATATATAATTTTTTGTAGTAAACAAAAAATTAATAAAACCTTATTTTTAAGTTAAAAAAATCTTATATGATATTTACCTTGGTTATAATTTTAACCAATCTCCATTAGAAATCTTTAAATCCACCAACACATAAATACACCTTTTTATCTATTGTGCATCAAGACAATTATTATAGAGCTATTATCAAAAGTATCTAAATTCCAGTTAACCGGTTTGCTGAAATAATACTTTTCAAAATTCTATTTAGAGATAATGAAGAACCTATTCAACCTTATATGATGTGTTGAATTTTTGTAATATCAAATTGATGCAATTTAAATCTTATGATAGCTGGTAAAACAATAAATAAGTTATAAGCAGTTTGAGAGACAACTTAAATCGCATAAGGCAATTAAAAATAGGAATTAAACAAGTGTAATAATGTAAAGAATTTTTTTAATGTCATTACAGCATATGTGGATCTCAAGTTAGTTCATAAAGAAACTCTGGTATGGTACCCTTTCAAATGTCGGGCAAAGTTTCTTTTGGTTTCTTGTGACATGATAGAAATTATAACAGATGGTTTCAAGGGTTCAAGCTTGTTTTTTTTTTTTTACAAATTTGTGCTGTTGCAAAATAACTCAAATTTTAGCAAAAAAAATAATTGCCAAAGAAAGTTACCAAAAATTACCAGTAGAAGACAATGAACAATTACCAATTCTATGAACAATTTAAAAAAACGTTGGAAATAATATTTTTTTTTTTTTTGCTTTTATCTAATAGATATGTTGCAAGTCGTTTGAGGATCCATAATGTCTAGTCTATAGTACTGTGTGCATTAGCAGTCAAGGAAAAATTTAATTAGCAGTATTATAACAAAATCATGTTTTTTATTAAATGCTGTAGCAGATGAGAAAATTTTTTATTCAACTTTTTTACTAAAAATTATAAAAAATCAAATATCAACTAGCAATGCAGTCAAAAATTTTAAAATCTTCCGTTTACAAAAATAATGCTTTGTAAAAATTTTAAGAACTAGTGAAGCTATTTGGCGATATGCTATGAATAGTTGAAATTTTTGCTACGAATAAAGTCATTTTATACAGGATTTTTTTAAAACAATCACAAAATTATAAATATTAATTAATGTAAGCTAAGTAATTCAGAGAAGGTCAACCAGTTTTAGCGTTTGACAAGTTACGTTTTGAATTTTTATGAATACAGTTATTTTGATGTTATAATTGATGCCTCCATTTAAAAAAAAAAAAAAAATTCACTCATATTACATTTTTTAAACTATCATTAAAAGAATAAAATAAAATGTGCTACTAATATTCCATGAGCAATAACAATGTCTTTGTGGCGTAACAATGATACTTTCTGAGAGCGAAGTGTGAAAAGCTGGGACCTATAGACCAATGACGGGTCTCCACAACGCAGGGCCATACAGCTAGTTAGGTATCTTTGTTGTAATTTATTTTAATTCATTCACATCATTTTTGCAACTGCACTGCAATTCATCAATAATTACTTCATTTGCTAATACTTTACTTTAATCCCTGGATTGATGCTAACATCAGTATAGCCTTAAGCTCTATAGTTAAAGGAACAAACATGATATCCAAAACTAGGACATGCTTTACTCCTTACTTCATTGCTTACTGTTATGATAACCAGAGAAAAGAACCAATATTTTATCAACTGAACTGATGTTGATATGATTGATAAAACAGCAATTTGTCATTCAACGTAAAAGGTCTTAAGAAACAAAAGGAAAACAAAACCAATTTTAATTAACTTATATTTTTTTTAAATTTGCAATCCATTGAATATTTTATTTCTAACACAAGTATTACTCTACTAATACAGTTCTACAACTAAATACTAACTAACAATACTACAAACTATCATCTACAAACTAATAACACAGTCCTACAACTAAACAACATGGCCCCAGAACAGAAGAAAATATCAAGCACTGTGTACACAAATGGGAAAAACTAAGGGACATTGGGGGCTGAAGTCTTTTAGGGACGATCCCAAAATACTAAAACGTCAACAAATTGTTCAAATGAACATTTCAAAAAGACGTAAATAAAGAATAGTTTATATTAGTATATTTATGAAATTTTGATCAATGGATAATCTCAAAACTTCATAAACCATCTAAAAGTATTACCTCTTGCTGTTTTAAATAGTAAACAACAAATTATTTCAAGAACAACAAAGAAATCACAAGTAATCAAACTTATATACAATATGCTTGAGAATTGACCACAAATAAGTTGGCATTAATCGTTTCAAGATGAATCTGCAAGTTGGTCATGATGGTACAGTTAAATTAGGGTTCATACAATCCCTTCAAGAACTACATGTATTGAAGATTATACACAACCAAAAGAGGATTTCTAAGTACATTCAAAGTTAACAACATAAATCAAATGACAACAGCAACCTGCACATTTCAAATCACATATACATGCAACCATCCATATTTGGCTCTAAGAACTCAGATGAAACACTTTGATGAAAACTTTTGATGAAACACTTTGGCTGTAAAGAACTTGCAGCCAAACAAAGCATTCTATGAGAGTGCTTACATATTTATTCTTATTACTAAATAAGAGTGGTTGAAGGTAAAAACTTTTGTTATTGATCAAAGTTAACTACATTTCCTTTTTAGAATTTTTCACTGACTTACACAATAAAAAAATTCTCTTGGAACAAAGAGAGAACAGTAGCAATAATGACAGAAAGAAGTTTGTTGTTCAGCATACACGATATAACAGTAGTATTGGATATTCATACAGAGATAAATATATAATCATAGTTTACATATTATAGTTAAAAAAAAGTTTGAGAAGCAATTTTATTATTTTAAAACATAATGTACTCCTTTACATTAACTTTGTTTTCTTTGAGCTACATTATGTTATGCTTTCACACATGGCTATCGAAATCCTATTGCTATCTTATGCTCTTTTCATAAACCTTTATGTAAAAAATATTTATTACCTTATCTGATGATCCAAACAGAACGATATGCAGGCGTTGAAGTGCACTATAATTACCACTTGTGATATTGGCTTTAACTAAAAGAAGAAGCAATCAATAATCATTTTCTAACATCATCCAAATGAACATATTTAAAACCAGTATAGTTATTTTAGATGTAGAGCATTTTCAATAAAGCACACTGCCAAATAAAATGTGTTAATAAGGGATGAATAAAAATAATTTAGCAAAATAGTACGGAGGAATCAACCAGATGGTAAACTTTAGGTTTTACAAATGCAACACTGAAAGTTGAAAATTTAAATCTTTAAGCCAGTGATTCTCAATCTTTTTTTTTGTCGCGGCACACTTTTAAAGATTTCAAAACTTGGCGGCACACAAAGAAAAAGATAAGTTTAAAAGTTGTTTACTTACCTATTTACTTACCTACACTGTGCAAAATAGTTTATGATAATAATTTGGAATGTAAAATAAAATAATATATGTAATGCAAAAACAACAGTACGTTTAGTAAGGGATTAATTACAAATGAATAATAAGAATACTTTTAATGAGAAATTTGAGCTTGATGTTTTTTGATAATTTCATTTATATTTGGTCGTAAAAATGACAATGCTACTCTCATATCGTCTTCTACATTTAACAGTCTCAATCTTTTTTTCGTTTTTATGTTAGTTAATGCTGAAAATCCAAATTCACACAAATAAGATGAAGAAAATTGTAATAATATTTTTAAAGCTTTTTTGGCTATCATGGGATAATAGCATCTAATGCAGGGTGCGTACACTTTATTGGAAGTGAAATTCAAGGACTTTCAAGGCCTTTTTCAAGGACATTACAAAAAAAATCAAGGCCCTATTTTACCATTGCAGAGTCGGTACAAAAATTGCAATTTTTAACTTCCTTTTTTTTTTAATTAATGAATTTGTCCGAAGTTTAAAATATAAAATGTTACCAAACAGCAAAGATGCAACCATAAATATTTATTGCGGGATGAAGATCGGAGAAATCTTTTCCAATCCACTTTTTATAGTTTGAGTTTAGCAGTGATGGAAGTACCAAAATGTGATTTTAGAGCACTGTCGGAACAGTAAAAATACGATTTTGGAGCAGTATATTATTACATTAAAATTAGTGATGCCCCAAATATTCTTGTATATTTCAACCTTGATATTTTAAATTAATTTAAAGTAAAAAAATAGGTGCAACTTGTTCATTATATAAATATGTTTGCATTCTAAATTTACATTGATAGCAATACTAAACAAATAAATTAAAAAGCATGACATTCATTTACAAACAAGGCACTAATGTTTTTTTTGTTTTTTTTTGTCATTAATACTTGGGTAACAAAAAAAAATTATTAACCTCTTTGCCAACAATTAAAATATTAGGAAGTTTTCAATGACATCATGAGGTTTGGTTCATCACTGAAAGTTTTTCAAAATAATCTCAGTTAGAGCAACTTTTAACAACTGATTAAAGAATATTTAAAAAAAAAAACTCTTGCATGCCCAGTACCAAAATTACCTATAGAAGTTCTTCCCAATAATCCAAAATAATTTAATTCCATACAAAGTACCTCCCCCCCCCCCCCCGTGCAAAAAAAGTGAAACAAGGCTGCTTAGCAGCAAGCATTAGATTTCATAACTTGTTTGGACTGATAGCTTCACTTAGAAGGTTTTTTTAGGGCTATTTGTTTATTGGAAGATAATTTTTTTAACTCAAAAAAATTAAAACCTCTAACTGAAATTTGACAATTATACTAGCATTTAATTTATATAAAAAAATAACTTCTAATGTACTTAAATAATAAACTACAACAAGGCAAGTTGAAAAATAGTAATTTTTGTAATGGTTTGTTTTCTAGCATTCTCCATTGTCTAAATGGATTAGAGTTCCGATGTGAAATCTCAAGGTCAATGGAAACAAAAATGATCTTAGGTCTGTGCTTTGTGTAATCCATCTAAAAAAAGACATTTGGTAAGAGTTTTTTTTTTTTTTTTTTTTTTTTTAAATATATGCTAAAAAATAATCATGTACTCTTAAAGTACTAAGAAAAATATTTATTATCTTTAGTTACAACCAGGCAAGAAAAAAAAATCCAAATTGGAGGCATAAAGATTGATTTCATGCCTTTTACAGTTTGAATACAAAGCGCGAATTCCTGGTTGGTTGGTTGAAGTTTAACGGCGCAAGGGCCATACTGCTGCGAATCCTTGATCTTTCCAACAGCTAATTCAGGGCTGCCACTGACTGTAAGCTTTGAAAATAGTTGCTTTAGTAGCCTCAGATGTTAAAAATAGTAGCCAAAATAGTAGTCTCACACATTAAAAATAGTAGTCTCAGACGTTGAAAATAGTAGCCTCACTTTTCATAAGTTTGAAATAAAACTGTTGATTTACATAAAGCACGAAAACCCAGAAACACTCTTCTTTCATTCAAAATAGTGTCTAAAACATTACATTCCATACGGTAAAAGGCAGGTGTCTTGGAGGAGGCGCTACCATATTTATATACTGCGATGGAAGTTTTCAACTCGACCTTACTCCCAGGCAGCACCAAAGCAAAAAAAAAAAAAAAAAAAAAGCTAAACTTCACGCAAAAGCGAGGATAAAAATCGATTGACAAAACAAGATAACTTTTTCTTTACTTCCAAAGTCAAACAACTTTTTCAGAAAAACAAGTATCATGTTTAAACAATTATACTATACATTGGCAATGGCAATCGAATTTCATTAAGGTCAGTTTTTAAATTTTTAACAAAATGGCTACAGAATTTGCGAAATAACATTTTAAGAAAACAAAGAAAATAACGGCCAATTAAAAATATATACATTTGACTATATAGAATTACATTTACTTATCAACGTATAATTGCAACAAAATATAAGTTTAGGCTAAAAATCAAAACAAGCATCTTTAGAGCTTAAAAAAAATGGAAAACATCAAGAAAAAAAATACAAAATTCGCATAAAACAATTTACAAACTACACCCATACTTGTTAACTTCAAGGAAAAGTAAAACTAGTACAATATTTTTCTTCTTTGTGTTATGATTATGTGTTTTAGATTTGGAAGTTGAGAAAAGATAAATAACACATAATGCATTAAAGAAAGTCTTGGAAATTAACAGCTTCTTACAAAAAATTAATTACTCATAGATATACAGAAATAAAATTTTGTACAACAAAAATACTATCTTAAACCACAAAAGTACATATTAAATGAGGCAAATTAATTATTAAACAAGAGCAGCATTTGGCAGCGAGGGGGGGGGGGGATGTAAGGACCTTTTTTTTAATTCCATAACCCTTTGCCTAAATGTATGCAGTAAAGCATTCAGATTATTTTTTTATTTTATGGAAGGGGAGGAGGATACTTCAATTCTTTATTTGATTTATATTAAACATATAAATCAAAAACACATATATCATTTTCAGTTAATTACGTTAAATAAAATGTAAAAATTAAAGTAAAAAATAAAATACAGGATCTAACCCATTTTGCTTATGAATGCCTATAGATTTGTTGCACATCTATAACACAATGCTGTAAAGGGTTAATAAAAACGAAAAAATATGATGGAATCATTTGAAATAGTATTAAGGAATTTAGGGTTCCAATATATTCTATTGACAAAAAACACAAGACAAAAAGAAAAATAATCATGTCTGTAAAGGATGCAGTCAGATTTAAGTTGGAGGATTTTTTTAAACAATAAATCTACGGTCACGCTTCTAAATAATAGGACTACTAAAAATCTAAAAGAAATAATACGTAAATAATTAGGGTTCTAATATATTCTGTTGAGAAAAAAAGCAAGGCAAGAAGAAAAAAAATCATGTCTGTAAAGGATGCAGGCAGATTGAAGTTTGAAGATTTTTTTTAACAATAAGACACCGGCGGACGCGAAGTTATAGGATAACCAAAAATCTATCAGAAATAACGTGTAAATCATTGTTCTAAGCATAACAATAATTTTAGAAAGTAAAAAAAAAAAAAAGTGGAACATGAACATGTGGTTGTGGGCTAAGGAGGGGAGATTGGCCAGTTTGGCTTAGCTGCTGAGAGTAGAAAAAGTTCGGAAATTTCGTACACCCAAATCGATCGGCCAACTATAAAAACTATATATATATATCGTGTGACGCGAGTTGGGACAGATGTCCGCACCCACACGGGGTACGCGAGAAGAGAAACTCGAAAATTTCAAAATTCCCTGATTAAAGAGTAATTTTGCGAAATTCCTTAACATTTCCCTGAATTCCCGGTTCTGACGCCACCCTGTTTAAGCTACATTCAGAGTAATTAAATAAATTGCTTAAAAATTTAAATTACTTAATTATTTATAACTTTAGCTACAGCATTGAAATTCTAATCATTTTGCATTCATTGACCAACAGGGCAAAATTGTTCATCACACTGACACAAATCTCGGAAATAGCGTCAAATAACATCAATACTGTCCATACTACGGCACTTTCTTTCGACGTTCGAGGCAAATTCCACAAATTCATTTTTGTTTAGAGTAAATAAAGCGAAATAATTTGATATTTGAGAATATAATTGTGTATGCTGTTGCCTTGCACGGAGAAAGATAAAACATAGAAACCTAACAGGTAGGCGAAAATGACCGCGGTTGCCGTCAAAAACAACAATCTTGCGTGAAGTTACTATCGTCGTCCTAACAAAGTGATCACTCTACCAGCGAATATGGACAACTATTTTGGTACTGTTCGCTCTCCCGCCCCCCCCCCCCCCCTTAAAAAATCACCATTTTGATAAAATTGTTAGTACCTTAGTGCCGTTTTTTTTTTCTGTCTTCTAACGGACAGTATCCAATTTTAAAAAAAATAGTCGCCTGAGCCCAAAAATAGTTGGAGGTTTTGTTCAAAATAGTCGCTTTGGGCCCTTTTTTCATTGAAATAGTTGCCATAGTCGCCTGGCCACTAAAATAGTCGCTTTAGTAGCCTTTTTAGTCGCCTGTGGCAGCCCTGCTAATTTAAAGGAACAAATATTTGTAAATACAAGAAATCCTTATTTTTTAAATAAAGACACAGCTTAAATCCTCCCATTCAAGCTCTTCGTAAAATTTCTAGTCTACGGTACGACTTGGCGCATTTTCTGTTAATTGGCTACAATAAAAGAATGACGTAATATGCGTTTTCCCGTTTGTGACCAAGTCAAAATCATGATCCAACATCGAGGGTTGCCAAAAAATCATTTACTAATAGTCACCAATCCTTCCACCTAATCACCACGGCAAGTTTAAAATTCAAATCCCGTTTTACCGATGACTTAGAAATTAAGCCCGGAAGTGTGTGGGGAGGGGGGGGGGGGGGGAGGCTGTCAATTGGATTAAGAAGTTTAGAAATTTAAAAAAATATTCGAGTTTTTTTTTAAGCCTTTAGAAAGCTATGTATTTCTTAATTATTGAAACCAGGCAAGAGAGTAAATCTAAACCAGATGCACCACGATTGCTTGTGTGAAAAATACAATACTTGTATTCTATTTTTAGCACGGAGCCTCAGTAAAAAAAATCTAAAAATAATCATGTATTCTATAAGTATAAAAAAATAATATTAATTTTCAATAACTAAAATCAGCCAAGAAAACAGATTTAAATCAGATACACACAGATTCATTTACTACTTCTTTACAGTTTGATAAACCTACAACAAAACTGAGAGATTGTAATTTCTATTTTCAAAGGCGAACCCTTTCCGGCACGTTAACTGACGAAAAACGCCCTTAAAGTACAAAATACTCTCTATCACTTTGTTGGCGACATTCCATGATAATTTTGAAAAAATTTCATGCCAAAATTCTCGCAAAGTAGTTTTTAAGCCAAAAAATTATCTTTTGGAGCAGTTCGGCGGAATCTTGAACGAAAAGAGGTTTTTGTAATGTAAAAAAACAAGCAGCCATAAACACAGTTTAGAGTCGGAATGTTCACGATGAAAACAAACTTTCTTGAATGGACAATTTAAATTCAAAGAATAACCACAGCGGGCAGAACTAAACAGGATATCAGACATGTGACAAGCTGAAGCCGGCACCATTCAAAACGCAAACCATGTAACGAACGGTCACTATTCGCTGAAAGCAAGAAATAGGAGGAAACTGATTCAACTGTGATTGACAGATCCACGGAAAGTGAACAGGCCGGAGACGGGAACGTGACGTAAAAGCGTGACGTCAGAATTCTGGTAAGACGGGAATTTTGCGGTTTCAGAATTGAAAATTGCCTTGAAAAAAAATAATGAAATTCAAGGACTTTTCAGGTTTTCCAGACCCCGTACGCACCCTGATCTAATGTTAATCCAAAATGAATTAATTGATTCTTCTGAATATTTTAAAATTAAATCTTGATTATTAAAAAGCGAAATTAGTTCTTCCTCTTCATTGAAAGTTAATTCAAATACAGAAGTATTCGTTATCACAAATGGATTATGAACCCAATCAAATTTTTTTATATCTAAATTTGGGAAATAATGAATAATTCTCTCCTCTAATGTTGTCAAATGGTCAATAACAATTTTATGAATAGTTTTATTAACACTCTGGCCGCGAATTATGATCAAAGGGCTGAAGTTGAGATGGCACAGCTGGCCGAAACTGGTATTTTGCGTAGAAATCTAATCCGAAAGTGGCGAAGTGATCTTTGAAATTGACCGAGGAATTCGTGGGAAACAAAGTCACAACGGATGTGCTTTCCAAAAATCAGACAACAAGACGCATACTCACACACCTGCAGGGGGTTGTATGTAAAAAAAACTAAAGTAAAAAATAGGTCAAAAACGAGACAGAGAAATATGTAACGAAGCGGTGAAAGTGAAAATCTTCGTTACAGTATTCATATATATATATAAGTACTTTTCTTTAATTTAAACTTTACTCGTACTAAAAAAAACATTATAATTTTTACTATATACATTTCTAAAATTTGGCGGGACACAAAAGTGCAGCAGCACAGTGGTTGAGAATCACTGCTATAAGCTATATTGATTCAAATGCAATACATTTATAATTTAAAATAATTTATCAAAATATCTTAGAATATTGTTTGCATAATACATTTCATAAAAGCTACCAATTCTGAAGTGAAGATTTCTCTACAAAAGTTTTAAGGCCAAAATTACAATTACATACAATTAGAAAATGCATCTTAATTTTTGGTCAAAATTCCAATAAACATTTTCAATCGGAACTTTCGTCAAGGTGGGGTTTTATATCAAAATAAGGTAAAAATCTGGATCAGAACTTGCAATTTTTTTCCAGAAAAGCCGCATTGGCTGCTGAGATCCAATACAAAATCAAATGGACTGAAGTTTGAATAGAGAAAGAAGGAATAGAAAAAATTCTTTAAAAACCAGACTGCATTAACTTTGAAATAAGCAAAATACTAGGAACACAAGATGTTGATTTCCGTCAACCAGCCAAACCTGACTGGTTCCTAAAGTCTGTTTATCAATTAATGTATAACAGAAGCATGACGGAAAGCCAAAAATTTGCATAAAAATTATCAATTTTAGAATGAGAAAAAAAGTTGGTCTAAAATGGTGAATTTTGGATAGAACAATTGGCTATTGAACTTCTCATAAATGATTAACTGATTGAATTGATCAATGCTCAAAGGCCAAATACATCCGATACTAAAATTAAGTAAATCGATATCTCATAAAACATGCAGACAAACCAAGGAAATTTCAGAAAAGTAGAAAATTTTTATTAATTTTGAATGAAAAACTGTGCTTTTAGAAAGATTTGTTAGTTTTAGAAAGCTGAAGCCGTTAACAGTCAAACCTTGTTAACCTGAAATCTTAGGGTGAACTAAATATTTGTTCACATTCTCTGAAGCTCAAATCATCAGAACATACCCAAAATTTAAAAAAAAAAAAGGGGGGGGGGGGAAGTGGCTAGAACATTCAAACCTAAATATTCATTTGATATGAGAATTGCAAAACCATTATTTGAATGTTATAAACAAAATTTGATGAACAATATGATAAACTAATAAAAAAAGTAAATGATTTAGTGATTGTCAATGAAAATTTTTAAGTCTTACTTGAAGGATACGATCTCAATGGAATAGCAGTTGTTTTATAACACCTCTTTTTCTGTGGTATCTCTGAAAAGAAAATGCAAGTCAAAAGTATGAATGGTAATAATAGAACAAAACAATCTAACATTGGCAGTGTGATATATCATTGTAACCATTCACAGCTTTCCCAACTTGCGGTACTGAAAATGGTTCTCAGGGGCTCCATTTGCTGTAGTTATAAAAGCTACAAAAATTAAGCTGCTGTTTCCATGTAAAAAAAATTCTCCATGCCTCAAGCAAAAAGTACTTTCGCAGAAAGTAGTTAGTTTCTGACAAGATGAAGAACTCACTTCTATACCACAATTATCCTTTTAGTTTGTCTCAGTGCAAGGCTACACGATTGGTTACCTTTAGCTTTGAAGATCAAAATGCCATAAAATATTACGAACTTCATCTGTCACTAGTCTTTATTTGGTTGGGATCTAATTGTGGCTCAGGGATGCCGCAACTTATATTTTAGAAGTATGGCAAGAAGAGACAACTTGACCCCTCCTCCCCTCTTTTTTTATTAATATCCAAGCCTTTTTCAAGCTAGAAGTGTCACAATATGGAAACTTTGAACAAACCTTATACTTTTTAGTCGGAGCATTTATTCTTCCCTATACATGGAGTTGATTAGGCAGAAGGAAAGAGAGGGGCGAGGGGTTCTACACTTAATGAAAGTCTTCCAATGACAAAATTGTCACAAACTTTCTGTTTGCAGTCCCCAATATTTTTAGTTATTCTTTATTTCAACTAATCATTTTCACTTTTAACAAAGCAAATGTGGTGTTTATAGGTTAACGAGCAAAGCTTTGTATGAATTATAAATCTAGTTCCAACAATTAAATATAAAGAAAGCTGAAGATAAATACAATGAATAATTTCATAACAAGGTTTGTAAACAATTTGCATACAATTAGTTTTCATAATCAATTTCTTGTTGTATCTTACCAAAAAATATAGCCGCATTATTTATTATCATGTGCAAATTATTATTTATTTTTAAAAATATCGTGTTTTTTTCTGATTTTTTTATTTAATTAAAATTAGGGTGACCTGGAATCATCAACAAAATGTTAAGTAAAGTTAAATTGATTTCTGGACACCATGATAGAATGGATTAACATATTTAGTACTTGACATTTAAAAAAAAAGGGATGTGATTGGAAAAAGACCCAAATAACTGAAATCATATGCGAGCAAAAAAAATTGCACCATACTTGATACATGAAACATGTCTTGAGTAAATTATCAAAAAAATGCTACATGATAAGTAAAAAATTTACACAATAATAATTAATAACTTAATTATTTTTAAATCAGTAATAAAAAAAAATATTAAATTATCAAATCATTTACATTAAAAGTTTAATTAACAAACAAGTTTAACACATCATCCAAGCCATCAGAAATCTAAAATTAGACATTAAAACATATTTACGACCTGTACATTACCGAGATGCAACATCCAAAAGAATTATATTTAATAACATTCTGATAAAAATTAGTAGCTGAAAAAGCATACTTCATGGATTTCAAGGCTCACCCCAAAATTTTTTCAAAGACCTCTCCCGCAATCCTCACGGATACAGCAGCTATCACATCAGCAAAAGCCTAGGCGAAAGACACCAAAACAACGTTGCAAATCTCAAAAACAGATGCTTTAAAATGACTTAAACCTAGGTGAAATTACCACAAGAACTTAAATATCGTTGATAGCGACCACCATACCGGCGCAAATCACAACAATCATATTAAAGCAACAATCGGATAATTGACCATCACATCAACGTAAACATCAGCGTTAGCACCCAATATACCGGTGAAAATTTCTGCAATAGAGTGATTATATTGCGTAACATTCTACGAAATTTACTATCACAACCACGTAATTTTTAGCGATAGAGCGATAGCAACAATTATAGAGGCAATAACCTTCAGAATAGTCTATTATATTGGCTTGATACTCGCCGAAAATGAACATCACAACAATTTAAATCTCGGCGATAGCAGTCCTCACGTCATCTTAATGCTCAGCAAAAATAATCCCCATACACAAACGTAAATAATGCTGATAGAGGTTGGCAATTTGCAGTAAAAGTGGTCATGACATCGGAAGTTAGGGGAAGTCTGACACGTACTTAGGTTTCGATGATGCGAGACTTGCAAGCAAGTCTAATAAAATAGTAATTCAGATTTGTATCAATCTTAGGGATCGAAATTTCAATAAGAAAAGAGGGAAAATCCACGTTTCAGCTGAACTGTACCATGTCTGACAAATGCAAATATCTGCAACAGCAGTAGTGGCTATTATATTGGTGTGATTACTGACGAAAATGATCATCACGCTACAACATAAATTTTATGTGACAGCAGCGTCATAATCACGGAAATAGCGGCCATTTCATCACTGCATATTTCAGCAAAATGGCAGATCAAATAGTGCTGATAGAGGCAAGAAATCTGCAGGAAAAGTGATCATTACACCGGAGATTTGGGAAAATCTGAACATAAGCAAGTTCTGTGGTAGTCAAACTTGAAAGAAGCCCAATAAAATTGTAATGCAGATCTGTTTTGATCTCAGGAATTAACGAAATTTTAGCACAAAAAAAAGAAATTCGCTTTTCAGTTTAACTGTGCTATATCTAACACTTGCAAATCTCTGCACTAACATCTGAAGAAAATGATCAATGCGCAACAATGTAATTCTTGATGATAGTGTCCACCATAATCACGAGAATAGCGGCCAATTCTAATAGTAGCCATAAAATAATAAATCTTTTTCAAAAGAAATCGTCAGATAATAATCTTTCAAATTTGATGTTCAAATGACGTAGGATTATATGTAGAGCATGTGTAAAACACCAAGATACACAGGTTTTCTAGAAACAGAAACAGATTTTTTTAATACGCAATAGAAAAATATTCTGCCTTCCGTAGTGAATGCCAACACTACAGGCAATTTGAGAATTCTAAGAGTTTTTTCCAGCGATGAAGATGAATCGACTGGTTTCCTCGCCAGTAAGAGTTATGCCGCGGAGTCCAGATTATCTTTTGAGAATTTTGTTTCGCAAAAGGAAGATAGATTTTTTTTTGGTGGAATTTTCAGAAGAAAAAGTAAAAATTTGCAGTTGGTGAAAAAATGAAAATTTACAGAAAAAGAAAAAGATTTCCTCCAAAATTACAAAAAAGCAAAATTCTGCCAAAAAGCGGAAGAATCTTATCCCTGAAAATAAAGAGTTCGTAAAAAAATTCGTCAACAGCCAACATTTAACTGTTTCTGTAAATTTATTTCAGCAAATATTTCTAATACGGAATTAATTCCTACCTCACGCAATTATTAAATTTCAACAGTAAAAAGTAATGTATACCATATATAACTATATTTCACACTGCTTTCAAAGTACTTTGCAAGTTGGTCATTTTATTTTAAATTAGTGCAATTTTATTTTCTGCTCGACTAAGTGTAAAAACACGAGGTAAAATATTAAAAAAAAGCACTGTAATTCTTGAAAACTAAATTGTACAAAAATAAAGATACATCAAACATTGTCGTAGAACAGTTTAAATTAAAATATTGTTTATACTTTACACACAGTGTATTATTCATTTCAACAAGTATGACAACATTAAAACAATATAGAGATGTTCTTTCAGAAGCAAATAAATTTGAAATTAACAAAATGAAAATTTAAATGTAGAAAATACACTTTTTGATGTGTTTCAAAATCAGAATGAATTAAATAACTCCCAAACAAAATATGTGATGCAAAATTAAATTATCTGTGAGTAGATAAAATTATGTTATAGTAATGTTATGTTACAGAAATGTCAATTACTACGACTCAAACAGTAAACAAATTAAACGAATGTCCATAAAAAAAATTAAGAAATACATAAATAAAATAATTAATATTATACATTAGTAAATATAAATAGTTAATGGACAATTAATTCTCTGGCGCATAAGTTAAACAATTACAAAAAAATACATTTATCAATTCTGCGTTGCATATACTCGGAATTTTTTCGGATTAATTGCTGTTAGTGATCAGCTTCTAATCTACAATAACATATGCATGGTCCCGTTCATTGTAATAGCGTGCTCAGTCATTCTCCAGTCGAAGCTGTTTTGGCAGCTTTGAAAGTTTTCAGCGAATTTCAATAATCTTCGTTGAATCTACAATTGAGTCTGTAGTGATGAAGTCAAATTGAGTCTAAATACACAAATATGGGATATACTAAGTTTGCTGATGGATATCCACAGTATGTAACAAATGAGAAACTTTTGTCTAATAACTATATATCATAGGGGTCAACTTTTCAAAAAACATGGGTGGGCAAGTTTTGACGGAAGATGAAATTTTTCGAAAAATTATCGAAATCTATTAATTTTTCGAAAATCTAGGTATGACATAACTTCTCAAATAATACCAACGATAAACAGTTATTATAATTTATTTGGAAAATGGAGGGAAAAAAGGAGATAGTGTTACAAAAATCAGGATAGGCAGCCCTCCAGAATTTAAAATTGGGGGGGCCAGCCCCCCCCTGCCCCCGTACTTTACGCCTATGCTATATCTTAATATATATAAATTACGCATCACGTTGTTTGTCCGCGATGGACTCCTAAACTACTTAACCGATTTTAATCAAATTTGCACACCGTGTGCAGTTTGATCTAACTTAAAAGGTAGGATAACTTACATCTCAATTTATAGCCACAATATTATTTTATTGCAAATTATTTGTTTATTATTTGACAGTCACAATTATCTGTTAGCTCCAAACGATTCTAACAGATGGCGGTATCTGTTGACTGGATTGAGTATGTATTCTAACAGATGGCGCTGTGTTGAAAGTACCAACGTTTCACATAAGCTACAATTTAATGGCATAACCACCACGTGTTGCTGAGGCTAAAGTATAAGTTAAATTTATTTACAGTGAAATTCAATTGTTCTTACTTTTTCAATTCTTGGTATTTATTTCGTAGTAAACGCAATACAGTGATATTCAATTGTTCTTACTTTTTCAATTTTTGGTATTAGCATAGCAAACCACGTGTTATTTAGACTGAAGTATAAATTGAATTTATATTATAGTAAAAGTAATACAGTGGAATTCTTGCTTTTTAATTATTAGTGCTTCATTGTTCAAAAATCTTTAAACATAGTTATATTATTATATATTATCTAGCTAAATACCTGTGCTTCGCTACGAAATTTTAACATGTGCAATATTTTAGGTAGCTGTGAGGCCTCGCATTGCGTAAATCTGATATTCGTGTATAGAACCCAGTTTTTAGCGCTTCGCTCGCAGGAAGGTTCATCGCTACGTAAAATCGTGCTATTATCACATAGTTATATTATTATATATTTGCTATTATTATTGCTAGATATACCCTGGAATGCCACCACATAATCTTCGATTAAAGATTGGTTCACCTATTATTCTCCTGCGTAATTTGAATCCACCTCGATTATGCAACGGTACGCGTTTGGTCATCAAAAAGATCACCGGAAATATACTTGAAGCTACCATTTTAACTGGAAAGTTTAAAGGAAAAGTGGTCCTGTTGCCACGCATTCCGATGATACCATCAGAATCTACGATACCCTTCAAAAGGTTACAATTTCCAATTCGTTTAGCTTTTGCCATGTCTATAAATAAGTCTCAAGGCCAAACAATGTCCATTTGAGGTTTAGATTTGGAAAATCCATGTTTTTCTCATGGGCAACTATATGTTGCATGTTCACGTGTAGGAAAACTGTCGAATCTATTTGTGTTAGCTAAAGACAGGTTAACTAAAAATATTGTGCACCGATTAGTGCTAAATTAAATTGAAATTAAAAGTATTTATAATTCAAAATAATAAACATTATTGTTAAAGATTTAAAACTATCTGCCCTACCAACCTCATTTATAAGTTTAAGTTTCACGTGTTATTTACTAACAACTTTGTAATGTACTCATTTGTTACAAACTTGAATACTAAAAATACAGAAAATTTAATTTATTTCTTTTGTATTGATTTTTGCTCAATATCAAAGGTAGTAGAAAATCAATCATGAAGGTCGCCATGTTTTTTTACAAATGGCATCTGTGAAAAAAAAAGCATGTTCTCCTACCGTTTCCCTTGAATAGTTTACTACTATGTAATGTAACAAAAACCTTAGCCACAGCAATGCGTGGCCGGGTCTGCTAGTATTCCATATATTCCTTGCCAAGCTTAGACAGAATATTGAAATTTATCTTGATATCGCTATTAAAACTGCAGACCATTAAAGAGAAAACACTCCACACAGTTCAGAGAAAATTTATATCAAGTAAAGGCAAATAACGAAAAAGCACTGAAAGCATCGTACTTGATTATTGATAACCTGGTTCCTACTAATAAGCATCACAACGTTGCTGAAACTCGTTATAATATCAGCCTCAAAACGGTGGTGCAAATATTGGAAAAAGAACCTGTTAAACCATTCAATTAGCATAATGTTTGGCGAAAATGACTATCACTCCAACGTCAATACCGGTAATAGTGCCTTCCATACTAGTTCAGATCACAGCAGTAGAGTCTACCACATCAAAGTAATACTCGGTGAAAATTATCATCACAAGAATGTAAATATTAGCAATAATGTCCACCATACCAGTGCAAATCAAGCAATGGTCTATTACATTAGAGTAATATGCGGCGAAAATAAACGTCACAATCTAAATCTAGGCGATTACCCAGCATACAAGCCTAAATATCGGCAATAACAGCCATTACATCAGTGTTACATTCAATAAAATTGTCAATTACACAGTAACAAATATTGATGATGGAGACAAACAGAGGAAGCAACAACAAAAGTGATCATTCTGCCGGAGGTTTGATGACTTCTAAATGCAGGGTCTGTGGCGATCAGACTTGTAAGCAAGCACAAGACACACGTGCACCCCTTAAAATTTTAATACGGATTTGCTTCGATCTCAGGAAATTTTGACCAAAAAAAGCTGAAATCAACACATCCCCAGAACTGTACCATGTGTGATTTTTAGTGTGAATTTCATTCTCTGTATATTAAGTCAAAGAAACAAAAGTTTGCTTTTCACAACAGCCTTGTTTCACACACAATAAATAACTTCACTTAGGAGCTTTGCTTACATTTAGTGATGTACGGATACAAAATGTCATACACTAAGAATTTCCCATTTCTTGATTTTAAGTACCTGGTGATTAATTTGGAAAAACAACAAGGATTTTTTATACTTGAATACTAATGCAACTACTTTGGCAAGGTTAGGCAACTTTTGTAACAAGAGAAGATGATTTATGATGACATTATCAAGCCATTTAACCAGCGCAAAAGTAGATGCCCGATTGGCTAAGTGGCAACCCTTAATTGCTAAATGTACATTTATGTTGGTATGTTTACGCAGATATAAGTTTTCAATTAAATAAGAACAGATTAAGAAAACTGTCCATACTTATGGTATTTTCTTCTGGCATTCACGGGATATTGCACAAATTCATTCTTGTCAAGTTAAATAAATAAAGGCAAAATAATTTGGCATTTGGGAATATAATAGTGTATGTTTTGTTGAGCTTTGCACAGCGAAAGATAAAACATTAGAAGAAAACATTGGAAAATAACCGAGTTGGCCGTCGAAAATAACAATTGTGCAAACGTGGTTACCAAGGAGATACTATCGTCGGACTCGGGAAGTGACAAGTCAACCTGCGAATATTAACGAAAATTTACACTTATTTCGGCAGTGTTCACTCTCTCCCCTCCCCCCTTATCAAAAAAACCTGCATTAGTAATTAAGTGCTGATTTTTTTTTCGTCCTACTATCAGACACTATCCAATTTAACCCAAAAATAGTTGATGGTTTTGCTTATAAAATAGTCGTTTTGAGTCCTTTTTTCATTGAAATAGTCGCCATAGTCACCTGACCACTAAAATAGTCGATTTAGTAGTTGTTCTAGTCACCACTGGCAGCCCTGGACTTAACATCAGTGCAAATCACCACCCACACCAACGTAAGTAATATCAATAGAGGCTATCCGCGACAAAAGTGGTCATTACAATGGTAGTCTGAACGTTTACAAGTTCTGTGGTTACCAGACTTGCTGCATCCTCAACCAACACCATAAAAATTTATTTCATTAAGTTCATAAGTGAGGGCAAAGACTAATAGTCCCACTTAACTATCTAAAACTACAGAGACTAAATATACAGTGAAATTTAGAGCATCACCATTAGAATAACTCATGATATGATTACAGATGTTGAATTAAGAATTATCATAATTTTTAGCTCCAAGATAAAAATTATTTTATTAATGTATCATATTATAGTTAAAAAAGATCAATATCAAACATTGTTGAAATTACACACAATGCACTTGCATCAGGAAAAGAAATACAAGGGTATTTCATTTCCCTCCCTGAAAAAGAGTTTACAATAGCTTATGAGGCACAGATAGACAGTTGCATGACCCACCAACAACGATTTGCATAAATCACTCTGAATTTATCAAGTACTCTAAATTCAGAATATATCCAAAAATTATAGAAAAAAGACTACAAATTAAGTTGATAAAAGTAGTGAACTTCTATGCCAAAAACACTAACAATAATTCATTAATAAATAAGCCAAACTTCTTGATTTGGAATGACTAAGTAAAGTGAAGTGAATCAATTGTTGTGATAGGTGGTACCTGTGATGTGCGAACAGAACAGTGCTTAGCAAGAAAAACAAAGAAAAAATGGTGAAAACAAGTTAGAGTCTAAATCTGTGTTTCTGCTTAACTGTATCATATCTGTATACTAGAGTGGTGTAGAAGCTACATTAACAAAGAAATCTAAAAATCATAAAATTATGCAATCTCTTACCCATTGCCTCTTTTGCTTCATCAGATGAAAGAGTTACCTCACTGGATGCATTCTGAAATTAAATTTTTTATTTATAAATTTTTAACACCAGAAATAACTACTGTAGCATAGAACTTTATTAAAACACGAATATTAAAACTAAAAAGAAAAAAACTTAAAATGTTCATAAAATATAAAAACCTTTCTTAAGGTTATTAAATAATAAATACCTCTGATCTGTTTTCTTCAACTTCTTGGGTAACCATATTATTAGTAGGGTTATTATCAGAGATTTCAGGTGTGCTTTTTTCTAAAACTTCATCTTCATCTTCAGAAACTACTTCTTCTTTAATATCAGTTTCATATTCAAAACTTGGTAGGTTAAATTTATCATTTTCTTCTATCGAATCAAACTCAGATAGGTCTACAGTTTCCTGAATTTCAAGTGCAAGCTCCAAAGCCTTTCTTCGTACTTGCAAATCTGAGCTAATGGGCTTTTTATCCTTCCCTACCATAGAAGATGGCAGCCTCTTTTTCTTTTTACTTCCAAAAGCTCGTTGCTTTGCTCTTTTAACTGCTGCTGCCTTTAAAGACGTAGTATTTGAAGATTGAGCTGAAAAACACATTTGGATTAGAATATTTTTTTAAAAAGTGTCATTAAAGACGCAAGTTTTTTTATGAGCAATAATGTGTAAGAAGAGTTAGCATTCTAAATTTTCAATACAATTGGAATCTTCCATTATGTCAGGATTTCCCCAATAGAGAATCACAAATAAATTTTTGACATGTTCAGGGATGAGTTTGGTAAAAAATCAAAAAGCTGAAAACAAAAATCCAAAAATTTTATGCGTGAAACACATTTTAAGTTATATTTTTAAAAAAATTGTGCTTTTCCATGTGCATTTATAAACACTGCATCATCTATGTCCATCCGTGAGCAAAAATGGCTTAATATAGGGATACACTTTGTGCAGTCATCAGGCATGGTATAGCTCCAAAGAGGATTTAGGGGGGGGGGGGGGAAACGGGGGGGGGGGGGGGGGACACGAAATTCCTGTAAAAGCGATGAAAACCGGCAAAAACTTCAAAATTTCAACAAGTTAGACTACTTTAAGCAATTATAATATAATGACAAACAGGCCAAATTTAATTAAATTCAGTTTTCTAAATTTTTAAGCTACAAGTATTAGAAATCTTAAAATCTAGATTTTTATTCATATCATTAAGCTTGTTCAATAAAATAAAAAGCAATAAGCAATTGCAGTTAAAATAACAATTTTAAAAACAGATTATTTAGAAAAATTACAATTGGGACTAATTTTCAGAATATTTTTATGATATAAAAATTTCAGTAATTCTGCATAGATTCGAATCAAACGGCAAAATTTAACCTTAATCAGGCACTAATCACGAATATGGCGGCTATCGCATTAACGGAAGTCTAGATAAATGGCAACAATTCGGTGTTGAAAATCTCGGTAATAGCTGGTATTGTATTAGCGTAAACCGCGGCGAAAATGACCATCAATCTAACAA
Source organism: Linyphia triangularis (assembly GCA_963978545.1). Lineage (NCBI taxonomy): Eukaryota > Metazoa > Arthropoda > Arachnida > Araneae > Linyphiidae > Linyphia > Linyphia triangularis. Next base: position 30,660,770 of record OZ021725.1, on the reverse strand, counting down.
AAGTATACTATAAGCAATATCGCTTACAATACCGGCAAAAACCTAGGTATCGGCAAAAACGAACATCAGAACAACGTGTATATCGGCGATAGCATCCACAATATCAGCACAAATTTCGATAATATCGACCTTTTCTTGGTAATACTAGTGCAAATTTCGGTTATATCGGATTTTACTACAGTATGGCTTTCGACGAAAATTACTCTCATGTCAACAGAAATATCAAAATTAGAACCAAATATACAGGGACAACTCTCACAAATAGCGCTAATGTATTGGCGTAACTCTTGACTAAAATTACAATCCCAACAACTTAAATCTCGGCGTAAAATCTAGGGATCGGCAAAAACGAACATCACAACAACGTGCATATCGGCGATAGCGTCCACAATATCAGCACAAATCTCATCGCACATCATCAATAATGCACATCAACGAGAGCGCAATTCATCACGGTAATATCGACATTCTTTCGGTAACATCGGGGCAACAACAAGGTACACTGATTATACAACAAGGTAGCACTCAGCAAAAATGACTATCAAATAAACGTAAATAACAGTGTTAGCGCTGAATATATGGGAACAATTCTCAGCAATAGCGTTATTGCATTGGCATAATACTCCGCCAAAATTAAAACCTCAACAACTTAAATCCCAGCGATAACGTAAGTCATAGCCACACAAATCTCAGCAAAGTGGACATTACATCAACGTAACGATTAGCAAAAACGAGCTTCACATACCAACGCACGTTTAGACGTACTACAAACGATAATTCCGTGGATGTCAGACTTGAAAGTAAGCACATTATTTGTATACGTTAATAGCGTGAATTAGTATGAAGGAAATTACACAAAAGGATAAAATTTTGGAGCAGTTGAAAAAGTCTAAAATGCGAGTTTAAGCGCCAACCTAACTAAAAAATGCATTCCAGTAGATTTTTGTATTTGGAACAGGAATGTCGTAGGTTTTCCGCTCTTTCCGATCGGGCGAAAGGGAAGCTGCTTCACGATTCAGGCTTGGAGAAAAGGTTATTTTTCTGTGGGATAGAAAAGTCGTGAAAAAAAGATTTTTTTTCTTTCAAGAATTAGAAAAGCGGAACTTTCTTTGAAAAAGCGGAATTATTATTTTCCTAAAAAATTAAAAAAGCGGAATTCCGCCACATGGCGGAAGAAACTCATGCCTGCATGTTGCAACCAGATCTTGACAAGTCAGAATATAAGTTTTAAAACATTTTGACCGTTTATAATCAGAAATAATGTAAACAAGATTCCCACTGAAATCACAGAATGAAAATCAATGAATTTTCAGAACCTAAATAATGTTTTTCAAGGACCTTTGAAAATTTAGTTTCCAAGCATCATGTCTATAAATAAATTTTTAATGAAGTACATTTTACTAACAAGTTAAAGAAATTTTAAATATTATGTCTGTGAAATATTAATAAAATTATTGAAATATTTTTATTGAACAGGAATGCGAGTGGCTGAAGACCCAAAAGACTGAAATCATATGCGAGCAAAAATATTGCACCATACTTTATGCATGAAACATGTTTTAAGAAGTAAATTATCAAAAAATGTTACATGATGAAAAAATTGCACAATAATAATTACTTAATTATTTTTTATTCCGTAAGTAATAAGAAAGAAAAAAAATATTAAATTATTAAATCCTTTACATTAAAAGTTTAATTAAGAAATAAGTTTAATATCAAGGCCATCAGAAATCTAAAATTAGGCATTAGAACATATTTATGACCTGAAATGCAACAATCACTCAAAAAAAGTATGAGAAGAATTATATTCAATAACCTTTTAATAAAAATTAGTCTCTAAAAAAGTATATTTCATGGATTGCAAGGGTCATCCCAAAAAAATTTCAAGGACCCATCCCCAATCATCATCTAATCACGGACAAGCAGCTATCACATCAGCGGTAACAGCATTGTAAATCCTGGCAATAGCTGCTTTAAAACGGCTTAAACCTATGTAAAAATTACCACTACTCCAACTTAAATATCGGCGATAGCTGCCAACATACTGGCGCAAATCTCGGTAATCATATTAAAGCAAACTGACCATCACACCAATGTAAACATCAGGGTTAGCATCCAATATATCGGGGGAAATCTCTGCAACAGAGGAGATTATATCGACGTAACATTCTACGAAATTTACTATTACAACCACGTAAACTTCGGCTATAGCGACAATTATAGACGTAAACTTTCGGAATAGTGGATATTATAACTGTGAGATACTCGCCGAAAATGAACATCCCAACACCGTAAATCTCGTACAATGTTTGACAGGTGCGAATATCTGAAACAGCATTAGTGGCTATTATATCGGCGTAACACATAATGAAAATGATCATCTCACTACAACTTAAGTCTCTGTGACAACGCCTCCATAATCACGAAAATAGCCGACATTTCATCACTATACTTCAGCAAAATGGCCCTCATATACCAATGTAATAATGCTGATAGAGGCAGGCAATCCGCTGAAAAAGTGGTCGGAGGTTTGGGAGTTCTGAAGGTATGCAAGTTCTATGGTTGTCAAACTTGTAAGAAGCCTAATAAAATTGTATTGCAGATCTGTATCGTTCTCAGGAATTGTCAAAATTTTAGTAAGAAAAGAAAAAGCTGAAATCCGCTTTTCAGTTTAACTATACCATGTCTGACATGTGCAAATCTTTGCACTAATATCTGCCAAACAAACTTTTACAATTCTTCCTACTCAAGTTCTGAAAATATTACTCGCTTTTATATCTCCAGATGTTTGTTTTTGAAGTTGGATTTTTGGCAATGGTAGGAATTAAAATCAAGTTTCGAGACAAGTTGGAATTGTTAAACACTTTGCGTCAGAAAATAATTTGGTTTAACCCGGATTTCATTGACCTCAACAACAGCAATCGAAAACCACAGGTCTTATTAGAAATTTTTTTAATAATATTTTTTTTTTCTTCACACAATTTTTGTTTTGGCGCATACAACCTTTTTTGAAAAGAACGTGTGCAGTTCATGCCTGAAAAAATTCAATGCAGCGAGTATAAGGTAGGTCAAAATAGATTTGGTTTCTAAAAAGTGGGTACAAATATTTAAAATTTTGAGAACCCCTGTACTATCTTATTCAATAGCTAAAAATGTACCCATACATGACTTCTTCAACTACTAATGGCCAAATTTTGGTACTAGCTATTCAAAAATGAAAAAGATAGGATTCCTAGGCATTTTTCGAAGGGGGGGGGGGGGGGCGGTGAGCCCTTCCTGCCCTTTTCCTTTAAAAATAGCGCCCTACCTGCCCTTCTCCATTAAAAATAGCAACCTTTCTGGCTTTTTCAAAAAAAAATGCCATCCTGCGCGAATTTGTAAAACTTATGTTTTTTCTCCCCTAACAATATGCAATATGTGGATCACTTGTACTGAAATTGCCTGTCGTGCATGCGCATTCACGTTCAAACACAAAATGCAGACCAGGAACTGAAATATTGAATGTATGCCGATATAACGGGCGTCATTAGTCGAGGGCTGTCTTAAAATTTCCGGAGTGCCACGGATGGCCATTTCGTTTATACTTTGATTAAGCATATTTGCCAGATTTTTACCATGCCTTCTTCCTCAGAACAGAGAAGAAAAGAATTTGATAGTGTTGATTAAGTTAGTTAAAGGTGTATAACCATCAAGTTTTAAACGCATAGTGTAAACACTAAGCATTTAAAAGGGATATTTCCGCTCGGACACATGAAATCGCGATGTCTTCTTAAATTAGGAGAATATTTTTGTAATTTACCTGTTGCCAATTTTTTTAAACGGAAGTTTTACATATAAAATTAAATATCACAGGAATGCATTAAAAATCCTGGAATATTTCTGATTTTTTAAAAACATAAACCTTTATTAAATTCTTAATAGTAGCGGCATGTACAGTGAAAAATCGTTGTTTTGATGCAGAATTTGATCCGATTCGGAAAATAAAAAAATTCACAAATTTCAGAACAGACTAGGTTCTTGAGTCAGAATACTCCACATAATATCCACAACGAATATTATTAAATTTGGATAAACACTATTTCCTGTCTAGAAAGCCTAAAAAGCAAAGTTTAAATTTGATTCATTCGAGCAAGTTTTTGATTAGCAGCCTTTTAAGCATTATTTTAAAAAAATCAACAACAAAAATCAATAATTTAAAACTTTATTGTAGTGAGAGTCGAAAAAGCAAAACAACCTATAGAAATTTTGGCAGAAAACCGGATAAAAATTTCTGCAATTTTCCATAGAAGTGCCCTCAGAAACAGGAATTGCCCTTTTTTGGAAAATTGCATTCAGCCCTTTTTCAATTTTTAGGATGAACTTTGGTACATTCATTGCCAAAAGTTAAATACCAAAGGTAAAATCCAAAAAAAAACTGTACAGCTTTGATTGCCATTAAATGTGGCAGGAAAGTAGCAAATACATTTATACATGAAACAAAACATAGATTGAAATATTGAAAACAATTTTTTGAAACGGTAAAAAAATATGATTTTTTTCCCCTACCATTTTCCTTTACCTACATTTGATATTTATTTGCTGTCAAGACATGAGAAATGACAGGCTAAATAGCTACAGTAAAATTCTTAATAAAAACACATTTAATATGTAACTAGGAAATATTACAGAGGAACATATGTACATATGTAATGCACCAATATCGCAATTGCTTCAATGCAAGTCATATATACAACAATCAAAGTATTGTTTATAGTAAATTTTACTAACTGAAAGCTTTCCTTAATTTAGTCAGCTGATTTAGTATGAAATATTTTACAAACATAATCACCTTTTTTTACAGCTTTCTTTGCAATTGTTGACACCAAGGTCTTCTTAAGCAAAGTTTTAGGCTTTGTAGATGTAACTGGTGGCTAAATAATAAAATAAAAATAATAAATTAAAATAAATATATGAATATATTAATATCCAAAATTAACACTTTATAGATCTCAATGTCACATTTAACAACTTAACTCATTCCATCCAGAAGACTCAACTGTTGCATTCTCAGACCGGAAGAAGCAACATTTGTGCCTCACATCCCTTTCCCCACAGGCATAACAGGGGATTGGGTTAACTTTTTCAGGCTACAAGATGGACTCCGGAACTTTTCATGGTACATGCTTAATTGGCGAAATATTTGCGGCATCAAATTTTTTTTGAGTTTATAGACAAGGCTGGTAGAGCAGGCCACAGAATGGGAAGCAGGAGGGAATGGCTTATAAAGACATACGATAAAAAATTACAGAAATTTTTCTTTTTAAAGTTACCAAAATTAAGAGGCAAATTATGGATAAATTTGTTGAGTCAAAATTTACTTAAATAATTTTTTGATGATTGTTTTTTGAACATTGGGAAAAGTTATTCGTAGACCACACAATAACTGCTCAAAATTGAAAATAAAATTCAAAATTTCACCCAAACCTTCAGAGTTAGTGCTATAATTAAAAAATTAACAAAAAAAGACAGTTAAACAAGGAAACAACAAACAATTTTAAGTAATTATGGATTATAAAAAAATTCAATACAAGCAATATACATTCATATTGGTAACTCATGCCTGTCAAAGTTGCATTTTAAGCTGAAAGAAGTACTGTAAAATGGGGTGAATAGGAACAGCGGTGTGAATCTGAACAAAACTTCATGAAATTGCAAAAAAATTATTATTTTATACAAATACAGCAATTTTATTAATTATATATCTTTTTATTTGGCTTGCGTGTTTGGTATCTTAGATCATATGTTTATTGGAGTTTCCAACACTGTCCTTTTTTAAAAAAAAATTTGAAAATTCTGCATAATACAAATATGTCAGAGAATTCCGATACGGTGCGGATAAGTGGCAGTCACGCAGAGATATTTTTTATAAATTATGCAAATGGGCACATAGTATTTGTAAAATTAAGCACTTTTAAGGATCTCTAAGCATTTTCAAGAGCTTTTAAGTACCTCTAAGCCTTTTAAAGTACTTTCAAGGCCTTGAAAACAAGTTCAAAAATATAAAGCATTTTTAATGACCATGGGAACCCTATTTAGGCAGTTTCCAGATTTTACAATTCTTGTTTCACTAGTTTTAGTACTATGTAGGAAAACATTACTCTATATATTTGGTAGTTTTATGAATTATATTTATTCCAAATGAATGTTTTATGTTCTCTTTAACATCAGTAAAAATAAACGTAATACTTTCAGGATAAACTAATGTTTTAAAATTCCATTTAACATCATTGACAACAATCTATCAAATTTTATAGACTGTCACTAAAAAGCAACTTTTACACACGCTTCTATTGTTTTTTCAGAGAATTAACTCCCTCGTAATTCAATACAGCTGAAACGTGGCAGATAGATTCGTGGATTACAATACATTCTAGCAGCTTTGGAGAGAAAAAACTAAGTCCACGGAACAGAATCAATGGGGTTTTTTTTTGTAATGGCCTAACGCTATGAAAACATGATCTGAACTCAAAATCATTTAATTAAGTTGCCTTTAAGGACCTTTGGAAAATTGTTTTCAGGCATCATGTCTATATATAAATTTTTAATAAAATATATTCTATCAGAAAAGTTACAAGTTGGCATATGTATAATACAAATATGTCAAAACTTTTTGATACGGTGCAGATAAGTGGCGATCAAACGGGGATAGCAAGTCTGAGTTTTTGTTTTGAATCCACCGACTGTCTATTTCTGCCACTTGTAAAGTGCTTAACACAGCCAAATAAGTCTCATAATTTTGAGCATCTAGAAGAATACGAGATCAAAATCTTCTAGTGTAAACCCCTCTCTCCGACCCCACCACACCAATGAGAGGACATTGAGGCCACGACAGATTTAATGTGCACCAGCCCCCATTAGGTACACACCGATATTTGGCGAACCGAGGACAGAACCCGCAACCCTCCGGTTACGAGCTCAATACTCTACCGCCTAGGCTATCGGGAGCCCAAGTCTGAGTTGTATTTTTATAAATTTTGCAGTCAACAGCAGGGCAAACAACATCCACAAAAATTAAGGACTTTTTAGAACCTCAAAGCATTTTCAAGTGCTTTCAAGGCCTTAAAAACAAGTTCAAAAATATTAAGCACTTTTAATGACAGTGGGAATCCTTATATTATAAGGAGTTTGGTTTAGAAACATTGTTTTGATGATAAAATCATATATTCATGCAAACAAACAATTCGGACAACTAATGATAAATAATTTAAGATTTTGTAAGAATATTGTAAAACTATGCATTAATCACACGAACCTTTATAGTAACTGATGCATTTTTCTTCGATGTAACTGAATTGAAATCAGTATCATAAAATTTAAGCTTTGTTGATGGAAATCGCTTCCGTTTACTTGTTATTGAATCATTACTCATGGATTCAGCACTTAAAGTTCTGGCTGGTAGACTTTCTATAATTGAAAAAAAAAAAATTCCATAATTGTGTCGAGTAATACAATAAAATCATAAAAATCAACAAGTTATTACTTCAAGAATAATTTTCTTACTAGTTATCTTTTCTTGCTTAATTTTCTTCAATGTGCTTTCCTTACTTTTGGATAAAGAATTTTCTGAAATAAAATAAATTAAATATGAATTAAAATTATAAAGCAAGGTAATGGGCTAATCCAACACGAAAAATTTTTAAAAGACATTTACAAACTTGCTCTTCAGAATTTAATGCAATTTTGTTAAATTGAGAAAAAAATTGACTGAATTCTGAATTGTCAGTTTTTGAAATATTTTTTAGATTTTACTTTTTACATACTTATAATTTTATACAAAATATATATATTTTTTTTGTACAACATTGATGATTTTGATATAAAAATAATTAATGTTTCCAGATGTTAGATATGTTTCTAATTTGGTAAGCATTCATATTTTCAATCTAGGTTTTTTATTTTTTCATTTCATGGAATGCAAAATTTGGTAAATTTCTGGGCCTGATACTCAGTGAATAATACAGCATTTGTGAACTAGTTTTATCTTGAATGCCTATAATGAATTAGTGTGTAGTCAAAGAAAAATATACCAAAAAGCTTAAATGATTTTAGTAATCTAGTATATGGTATACCTATTTAACTTATTACTTCTGTTTTTGAACAATTTTGTTCTTAAAAATAAGTTAGTTACTGAGGGCAATCAACTTTGTTATCTTTGTTATTGACTACTAACACATTCTCATACGAGTTCTAGTCTTTTAGCAAGAAATTCTGATTTCTAATTAACTTGGCAACAGATTATAACTTACCAAGTGGCATTCTCTGCACCCTCACAATAGGTTGCATTGATGGTTGATAAGGATCTTCAACACAATAAATAATTTCTATAGGTTTCTGCAAGGCAGGTTTCATAAGAAATGACATTATGCTGGAAATGCTTTTTTTCTTAATATTCAGAATTTTTACCATCTCATTAATGGAAGAATCTGACATCCTAAAATAGATCATATTAGAAATAATGCAAAAATTTCAAAAATACATTTTTGTTAATTCGTACAAATAATAATCTGCACGTAATAATATTATATAGTTGGGGTTTTTTTACATACACTGGAACACAAGCAGTTTCCAAACGTGTATTGAAGGCCAACAGAAGACACATACATTAGCACATTTTTCATAAAATACATAATTATAATAATAGATAATTTTTGTAGCATAAATTTAAGTTAGCAATAAAAAATATATATATATATAAGGCAAAAATAAAAAGTAATACAATTAATAAACATTCCTTTTTCTTATCATGTTGGCTTTCAAGTTTGATAACTTCTTAATCTGTTAGATAAGTTAGACTGATAGATTCATAAGCTTTTTATAAAATATTATTTTACTTTAGAATATTCTTTGATTATGGTCTTGGTTAATGCTTATTAGTAGTTGATAGTTACATTGCTTTTATTTTTCAATGATTTCAATATATGCCCTATGATTTGGGTTATGGTCACCAAAAATTTATGTGACAATATGCCCATTCAATACAAACTTTTTTTCAAAATGCCAAATAAAATATTCAAGAATATGAATTTTTCAATTTTAAAATTTATTAAATGTAACTTATTACACAATATTTCCAACACCATTTGATTACAGAACCAACTACTATAAGCAGGGGTCAAAGTGACAAAATAAGAATATATAGGATTTTTTCAAAAAAAAATATAGGACAATATAAAACATCAAATAACTGCACACAGTTGCTACTGAACTTCAAAATTAATTCGTTATACATTTATATACTCGTTATATTGAATTTAAGAGAATAGAAAACACACCTTTAAAAAAAGAAATCGCATGATCCTGAATACATGATTCCCCCCCCCCCCCCCGTTATTGCCTCAATATTCTATCCCTAAATCAAGTTTTATTAATTACATCATTTGCAATCATGAGTCTTTTGCTTCCAGCATTTTTAACTGTTCCAATTTCTTTAAGTATTTTCTTTTTATCCCTGTTTGCAGTCTTTTGTTGATTCAGATTTACTGTTCAGTGTCGGCTGGATTGGTGGCGAAAAGTGGGAGATTTATCGCCGAATGTGGCGAACCTGGCACTTGGTTTTAAAGCAACCCTAGTGATCGTTTGGATTTGACAACACAACGTATTGACGTAATTTTCAATTTTGGCGACTTTTATGAAAAATCGTGGCGAATATTCCGAATCCGGTACGAATTCTTCGCCAAGGCGATTTTCGCAAAAAAATGGCAGCCCTGCCATTTTTTAAGAGCAAGATAACTAACTGCCTATGGTTGCCATAATTTGGAGCGGTTTGATGTAAACAATTCGTGGCGCAGAATCCGTACAGGATTCGGAATAAAAAAAATCGCCATCCGACATCATACAGTAAATCTTAACCCTTTTGTTTCATTCATCATCAATTATTGACTGAGCACTCAAAATGTTCTTTAGTAATCCTGCAAGTTAATCCCAAGTTGTTTTTCCCGAGGCAGAGTTCTGTTGTTGCATCTCTCTCTGCATTATGTCAATTAATTTATTACGTTGGAGGAGAAATCATATCAGAAGTTCAAGACCGATTGTTATGGAAATGTTCACATATTTACAACTCCCGCCGGTCCAGTAGAGTTGAGTTGTACGTTATGCAACACGTGACGTCACAAGAGATAAAACGCCGCGCCGCCGTTACAAACATCGTTTTTGTCAGGTCTTTTTCACCCACGATCGCGCCAAAGAATCCGAAATATTAAAAAATGGCAACAAACGGCGCCGTTATTACGAATTCGAAGAAAATATAGATCGAATCAATGTAGAAATATAGGATATATAGGACAATTGTAAAATATAGGACAATATAGGACGTTTTTACCGAATTTTAAAAAAATATAGGATTTATAGGACATATAGGACGTCTGCGACCCCTGTATAAGAAGTCTAGTCTCCAACTATAAGAAATGAGATTTTTCAAATTGTACTCGGCATTGAATCTTCACTGCATCAGTTACTTTTCATCATGAGCAAATAAATTCAATCCAGAAACCTATTTCCAGAATTCCTAAAATTCACCAATATAAATTTTTGAGAACGCTATTTTAAACCTTTGATTTACCTTGCTAATGAAAAGCTTTCTTAAAGCAGATACTCACACATGAAAATTTTATTTTCATAAAATATTTTTCATAATTTCAGCATTACAAACCTTTTGAAATGAAGTTTTACTTTTAAGTTAATTGAACTGCACTGATTTTAGAATTTCAAGACATTTTTCAAACCAACCACCTTTCTTAATAATCAGTAAAGCATCTTAAGAGTTTCAGTTGATAACTTAAAACTTCGACTTGTCATTTGACATTACATAATTCAATTATAAACAATAGATTTAGTAAACTTCAAACTTTCAACAATTTTGTGTGCACTCTTTTCATACTTACAGATATAAATAATAAGTTTTTAAATACTGATTGAAATATGGCGCTTTTATTTATTTATTTTTAATCTATTTTTATAAACTTTATGTTAATATGAAAAAATACAATTCTTTAAATTATTGTTTGCAGTTTAGCTTAAAAAATAAAATAGATATGATTAGGTAGTAAATATATATGATTAAGTAAAGTAGATAAGAGTTTTATATTTTAACAGACAATATAAACAACTATTTATAAAACTAATCATTATTCCATGCTCAATTTTTAATACATGCACAATATTATGCATTAAGATTTTTAAAAATTACATTAATATTCATGAAACAAATTTGATAAAAATGTTTGTATAGAATTTAAAACATACCTATTTAAAATATTTAGATGTTTCGCATATGCAGCTGAATTCTTCTTAAATGAAAATCCTTTGAATTTCAGAATTTCTTCTCTTAATGCTTTAGCTTCTAAACTCCTCTTTAAAAAACATAATATTTATTTTCAATACAAATACAAGCTGCATTGCCTGGCGTTGCATGGCACCCAGTAGGATATGAATATTAGAAGGAAACAATCTTAGGATATTTTATCTTATTCCAAAAAGTAAATGCAATTATTCTGAACAATAACAAAAGTATATACCCATAACCACCTTAGAAATAAGAACCTGTATGTATTCACACTCTTTAAAAGATAATGGCTGCAAATTCTCTGCAACCAATCAAAGCGTTTAATGAGCATGCTTAAATATAGGTTCTTATATATCAAATAACAAAGGTGAAGAAACACATGATTTGAAACTTTGCAGATCACAAATGCTATTTGAAGTGTGTTGTTTGAATGAACTAGACATTGTTTTTTAATAGCGGATGTAGTTTGAGAAGCATTGATACAAGTGATTTTGGTGCGAGACGCATGGGTTCCAATATAATTTTATCATGCTGTAAAAACACAAACCTGCAGATTCATCTTTAATCCTATCAAACCTAAATCTATTTGGTGACAGATAATGCTATTTAGAAACACAACAATAATAACACAAAGAAACCTCAAATAAGATCTCTAATGACAAAGAACATAACTTTACTAAGTATCTCCATGTAATATTCAACACATATTTTATTCTTTCAAGACAATCCGCCCAAGATTAGCCCTTAGCTTTAAATTACAGGGCCGATCTTGATTGAATTATCTGGAAAAGATTAAGCTATGAAACAAAACAGTAAACATATGTGTTCTATTTTTTACAAACCAATAGACCCCACATGTTTATAAGTATATATTTAAATCGTAATTTAAAAACCTGAGAATTGTTTGTCTAACTAATATTCCTCTGATCAGTGGAGGTTTTATTATTGCTACATCCTGGCACAATTTTTCAAAAACCTGGCTAGGATTAAAAGAAATAGCAGCTCTGAATTCAACATAACACTCTCAATCTCGCTGAATGCAAGCTGACTATGCTCTATTGATTCTAGCTATAAAGAAATAACCATTTTAAGTACACAGCGTTTCGTTAATGCCGACCTATAGATTATGCCTCTGACTGCTATTAGCAAGCTCCTTCCAACAGATGATTTGTTAACTCATTGCATATAATTTCTTTGCTGCACTTCCTACGAGGTGATTTTCGTTCCGAAAAATTTTCATAGTCAATAATATTTGGGAACTTTTCTAATGTAAGTTACACTTTGTCCAATCAACAATATTTGTTTAGAAAGCATTGTGATATATCATTACTAAACACTTCTTTCTAAAAAAGATTTGGCTTGTTTAAAACGTAACTGGAATAATTTCCCAAAATAATTACCTTCCAACGAAAACTAGTAGGCGTGATTAAAAATATAGATTGAAATATGATTAAAACTGTTTCTTATGTTAGTGAATATTATTTTCGTGCTACCTTGTGAAACTACAACGCTCATCACTATATATCGCATACTTGAACAATGCATTCGATTGTCAAAATGTTGATGCTTATATAAGAATAGAAAAAAGTAAGTTAAAACAGCAATTTTTACCCAGAGTGGGGAGGGAGTTAGGGTTGACGCAAAACTTCAGAATTGAAGTCTTGATAATACGGAACGTGTAAAGACACATAGAGTAAAAAGCCTAATTAAAACTGATTTAGTAGATATCAAAATATCAACATATTTACATGCAAACAGACATATACCGGTAATATTATATGCATGAAATTTTTAAATCAGTACATGAACAAATTGAAATAAAAATATGACAAACTCACAGATTGTAATTCTCCATATAAGGTGTGATGCAAACTTCTGAGGGCTCTATTGGCAGCTTGGTTGACCTGCTTTTTTACTATAATACAAATACACAAAAATATCAATTACAATATGAAACAAAATAACTAATTAATTGACAACCCCAAACCAAATGGTAGTAAAATGCTTGCCTACTTTTAGAGAAACCCTTCAAATAATAGCTTCAATTTCTTATTCGAAATCAGAAGTAACTCACTTATTCCTCAAAACTGATTATCTCAAATTTCAAGAAGTGTGTTGGATAAATAAGAGATTATAAAACAGGAAAAAATATCTGACTAAAATCAAAGCAAATTCAATCCCTAATTATTAACAGAAAACAAAATTAGTTTGCAATGCAAAACTCTACTTAAATACTCTTTCAATGAATTAAAAAATTTAAATAAGAGATTATCAATTTAATAGAAAAGTTGTAACAAAAAATTCACACATACTTTCTGGAAAGCTATCTAATTTGCCATCAGGGACTAAGTTCCAAGCTTTAGAAATTGGATCTTGTTCTGCTTTTCTTGAAACTGATGTCCCTTTATTGAAAGATGATTTAGTCCTGCTGTTGGCAGGTGTTATTTTAATAGAAGCAGGCGTACTTTCAACGGGAAATGGCTTACTCCTAATAGGTATTGGCGTGGTCCTAACGCGAATTGGTCTAAGGTTGCTAGAAGCTGGTGTTGGTGCTGGTGTTTTACGAGGTGGTCTTCCCCTTCCACGAGAAGGGAGTTTAGGGCGAGGAGTAGGTTTAGGGCTATTTTTAGGAGGTCTACCCCTTTTACTTCTTCGAACTGGGGTATCAGTTGAAGTAGTAGTAGTAGTAGGTATTGCATTTTCTAAAAGAAAACTTATTTCATTAGTATGCAATTACACAGAATGTTAGTTATATAGAAATAAAAAGCATTTTCCACAAATAACAACATCCCACTTTCATATGTGGAACAGTTTTACAAAGTTCTAGTTATTAAGAGTTATACAGATCTATTTGAACTCTATTGCCTAGCTAATTTGTGAAAACCCTGTATTTAATATATATAAACACACAAAGAGTAAGAAGATAATGAAAGTTTATACAAAAATCAGTATCATCACGTGATTTGAAGTTATTAAATACACGATTTTCACAAATTAGCTAGGCAATAGAGTTCAATATAAATATATATATATATATATATATATGATTGACCAAAACATATGATTCAAAAAATGTTTGGGATATTTGTTCTCTTAAACAGGGTTGGTTCTCACTCAAATCATAGAATGGAAATCAATGACTTTGAAGGACCTAAATAATGTTTTTTAAGACTTTTAAAAATTTGTTTTCAGGCAAGTCTAAATATAAATTTTTAATAAAATTATTGCTACTATTTTTTATTTGAAATATGCTAATATTAAGTACATGGGAGGAGTAGATCTCACATGGCATATAATTTTTCACAATTACTGTATTTTCTTCTTAACTAGAGATATAAAACAATGAAAAATATTTCGGAAGGGGTTTGAACCTTATACCCCTTCCCTCCTGGCATAAAGCATATTTAGGGATGACACAAATAGATTTTCACAAATTAATTAGACTACTTTTCAAAAAAATATTACTTAACAAAACCTTCTTAAAAAAAATTCCAACCAAAAGTAAAAAAAATATCTGCACAATACATTTAGGGTAAAAATTATTAATGTTTTCATGTTATGTTGCTAAAATGTAATGATTGTCTCCGCAGAAAGTACAGAGTGTAAAAGTTATGGAAGGTTCCCCCATTCGAATTCCACTTCACCAAACAGCAAATACAAACCAATAGAGGTTCAAGTTAGCACACACGATATAAATATGTCAGAGAATTCCGATACGATGCGGATAAGTACAGTGCGGTCCACGGGTAGCAAGTCAGAGTTGTATTTTTTAAAAATTTGCAATCGGGCACACAACACCCCTAAAAATTAAGGATTTTTAAACACCTCTAACCATTTTCAAGTACTTTCAAGACCTTGAAAACAAGTTAAAAAATATTAAGCACTTTTAATTTAATGACTGTGGGAAACCTGTGAAAGCTGAAATAGACTCCAAACACAAGCATATTCTTACCGTAGCTTGTTTCAATACTGGCAAACAACTGCAAACTTTCAAAAAAATTAACAACCAAAAAAACACAAGTTATAACTTTAACAAATATATCCTATTTTGACACATATGTAAATCTAATTTGGCCCACTTATTTATTTTTAAGTAACATTAAAGTACTTTGAAAAGAACATTGCTTCAACCATTAAACAATTATTTAAGAGTTTAATTGCAATTTAAAATTCCTTCAATAATAAAATTTTAAAAACTAGATTAATGCACAAGAAAAAAATCAGTGAAATAGCAGATTTAGCATCAATGTAAATGACCATCACTACAGTATAAATCTTGGTGACCACGCCATACCAATGTAAATCTTGGTAATAGTGGCTATTAGATTTTAGCGTAAACTTGGGTGAAACTAACCATCACATACCGACGTAAATATCAGTAGTAGCAGCTATCACATTAGAGGAAAACACTGCAAAAATAATTTTACTGGAAAGTTTTGAGAAGTGTGTATCAACGCAGGTTCCTTTATTTTAGCTTGTACACTTAACAATCTTTTTTTTTTGCACAATAATGACTAGTCATGCCAGGATATAGTTTAATATGAATTTTGAACCACAACAAACATCCATACTTATTCCAGGATTCAAACCCGACACCTTTAGCATGCGACGTCAGAATACTAACCGGTTCAGTGGTTGTCAGGCTCGTAAGACCCCCCCCCCCCCCAAAAAAAAAAACATAACACTTCAATTCTGATATGCATCAATCTCAAGAACGATCGAAATTTCAGTCAAAGAAACGTAATTTTACTATGTCAGATGAAATACCAGAAATATCAATTTTAAGCTTCTCGTCACATTTTTTTTGCTAGAGCCTATGAGTCATGACAAATGCAACATTTTTCTTTTTTAATAACATTTCAGTTTCATCTTAACAATCTGGGAATATATCCTTACAAATTTCCACAGTTTCAGCGCACAACGTAAACAACATATTTCATTTCTGCTATGCAGACATTCTGCTTTAGCAACTTTTAGATTGCGATTGGAGGCATATTTGCTACTTTGAGTTTTTCTGAGAAGGCATTGGCAAATGATTTAATCTTAGATCGCAGATTGAATATATTGGAATGATTCTTAACCTGACCTTATAGAAGGAACTATTATGGGGGCATATTACTTGAGGATAAGCACTGTTTAAAATACTGAAATTTTTCATACATACAACAAGCAAAATACATAGTAAAAATTGTCTATCACAACACGCCATTCCTTCAATACAGTACCATCTACTTCCTTGTGTAACGCTGCTTAAAATTTCACATGCACGATCAGCATATTATAAAGTAAAAAAATTATTTACAACAGGCACAATTTCACAGCCCATGTACAACTCGCGTCGTTACCAACTAGCAAAAAGAAGATGTTTTCCTCTATAAAAGGGATCCGCTGACCGGGGCACTTCAAATTCTCAGTAACTCAACCTAAGAATAAACTGATAAAGCAACAAATGATGATAAATTTGTGATTTGTTTGGGTTACCTCAATATAAACTTATTGTAGAAACTCAAACGCAAATTTTAAGAAGACCACAACGAAACACGGAATTGAATAGGATGGTCTAGTAACACTGTTCTCAAATACCAACTTAAAATCAACATCCACACCTGGCATCTTCTCAGTCAAAGTGTGAAACAATCAGAATAAGCAATCACCATGCATCAGTCACATTTTTTATTTATCCAACCAGTGCCATATCAAACTTTTAGGTTGACCAGCGATTCTCTAGACATCAGTAGTTCTACAACGTGTATCAACGTAGAGGAGGGAGAAGAGAAAGAAAATATTAATTTCTCTTCTGGAAGAATATCAGGGTGTTTTTTTTGCGGGACTTGGAGAGGAAAATTGGAGAATTTTCAGAGCTTTTGATTTTTTTAGAATTAGAGAAAAATTTAAATGCATTTTTAAGAATATTAAGGAGAAGCAAAAATTTAAAGAATTTTTGGGGCAAATGTGACTCTTGTCAATGTTTGTAACAAGTTTTCGGAATTTTTCACTAGAAAGCTAACAATATGCTTAAATTTTTTTTTAAACTTCTATGTGAAAACCTTTTTTTTTTTTAATTCCTAAAATAATCATTTTGTAGACTTACCTAGAGCTGGTGGTTGTGTCAAGTCCACTTTCGGTGCGATAGGACGGAGAGATAATCTTTTGGACAAGGTAACTTTAGATGCGATAGGATTAAAAGAAACAGATTTTTTGTCTCTTTCTGAAAATGAGTTTTAATAAAAATCAATAAATATAGTATTTAAGAAAATGCAAACAAATTTTAATTTTTTTTAAAATTTACATTAAAAAAAGCAAAAACAATTAAATTTTCAAAGTTAACTTTTTGGATACCGGCAGTAGATATGTAATAGTACAACAGAAACTCAAATTAAAAATAAAATTAACTTAATTACTTATGTTTGCCATCTCCATATTCACAGGGACAAGTTTGGTAAAAAATCAAAAAGCTGAAAACAAAAATCCAAAAATTTTATGAGTAAAACACATTTTAAGCTATACTTTTAAAAAAATTGTTTTTCCATGTGTATTTATAACACTGCACCATCTCGGTCTGTCCGTGAACAAAAATGGTTTAAAATAGCGGCACCTAAACGTAGGGATACACTTTGTGCTGTCATCAGGCATAGTATAGCTCCAAAGCAAAAAAAAAAAATTCAGTGAAAACGACAAAAACGGGCAAAAACTTCAAAATTTCAACAAGTCAAACAACTTTAAGCAATTATAACACATTAATATAACAGGCCGAATTTAATTAAACCCAGTTTTCTAAATTTTTAAGCTACAAATACTAAAAATCTGAAAATCTAAATTTTTATTCATATTGTTAAACTTGTTCAGTAAAGTAAAAAGTAACAAACAATTTTACATACAATTGCAGTTAAAATAACAATTTTAAATACAGATTATTTAGAAAAATTACAATTGTGACTCCTTTTCAGAATATTTTTATACGAAATGATACAAAAAATTTGAAGAATTCTGCATAGATTCAAATCAAACGGCGAAATTTAACCTTAAACAGGCACTAATCACGAATATGGCGGCTATCGCATTAAAATCGCATGAATAGCTACAATTCGGTGTTGAAAATTTCTGTAATAGCTGGTATTATATTAGCGTAAACCTCGGCAAAAATGACCATCACTTTAACAAAAGTATTGTAAGCAATACCGGCGAAAATCTAGGTATCGGCAAAAACGAACATCGCAACAACGCCCATATTGGCGATAGCGTCCATAATATCAGCACAAATCTTGGTAATATCGATCTTTTCTTGGTAATACTTGTGCAAATTTCGGTAACATCGGATGTTACTACAGAATGGCTTTCGACAAAAATTACTCTCACGCCAACAGAAATATCAAAGTTAGAGTTAAATATACCGGTGCAACACTCAACAATAGCGCTATTGGATCGGCGTAACACTTGACGAAAATTACAATCACAACAACGTAAATCTCGACGATAACACAATTCATCACGGTAATATCGACATTCTTTCGGTTACATCGGTGCAAATCTCAGATTTTACAACAAAGTAGCACTCAGCGAAAATTACCATCAAATAAACGTAAATGTCAGTGTTAACGCCGAATATATCGGAACAATTCTCAGCAATAGCGTTGTTATATTGGCATAATACTCTGCGAAAATAAAAACCACAGCTACTTAAATCCCACCAATAACGCACGTCATAGCCATACAAATCTCAGCAGTAGTGGACATTACATCAACGTAACGATTAGCGAAAACGAGCATCACATACACGTACAACAAACGATAATTTCGTGGATGTCAGACTTGAAAGCAAGCACATTATTTGTATACGTTAATAGCGTGAATGAGTATGAAGGAAATTCCAGTTTGAAAATAGAAAAAACGGCACCAAAGGATCAAATTTCGGAGCAGTTGAAACAGTATAAAATGCAAGTTTAAGTGCCAACCTAACTAAAAAGATGCATTTCAGTAGATTTTTCTACTTGGAGCAGGAATGCCGTAGCGTTTCCGTTCTTCCCGATCGGGCGGAAGGGAAGCTGCTTCGCGATTCATCCTTATAAAAAAGGTTATTTTTCTGTGGGATAGAAAAATCGGGAAAAAACAGATTTTTTTTTCAGAAATTAGAAAAGCGGAACTTTCTTTTACAAAGCGGAATTTTTTATTTTTTTTTTTAAATTGAAAAAGCGGAATTCCGCCACATGGCGGAGCAAACTCCTCCCTGTATTCAGTGAGAGATTTTTTACCTTTTTTAAATCGATTTTGACACACAGATATAGTTTGCATCGAAGTCACTTTTAACACACCAATCCAGCTATGTTTCCACATAACTTCATATATAACTAACGTATAGGTACTCGTTTACAGATAGCATTATTTATTATAATCGGCAGACAACTCTTTTTCATTATAATTCCTAACTTGTTTAGACATAGCTCACATGTTTCTATAGGCGGATACAATTACTTGCCCTATATGTAATTAAAGAAATTAAAGTGTTGCATTCGGTTAAAAATAGAAACTTTTTTTTTTTACATTTCTACAGTTTTTGGAACATATTGAGTAAGAAAAGTTATCAAGAATTTTTTTATGCCTGTGTGTCAGTGGTGAATATAACATCCGAAAGGATTGACCTACGATTTCCCAACTTTTACATACTGGTTAGTGGTGGTCATAGGACATGTAATTGGAGTTTTTGTCAAAATTGTGCATATGCATAAATAAGATAACTGCCATTGAAAAAAGTATGTTTTTCCGTAATTGCCAAAAAGGCAGCTCTAACAATTTTGATCAGTATCGTTGTGTAATGTCTTTTAAAGTATTATAAACATCCTCACCTCCAAAATTCCTGCAAAAATTTGATAAAGGCATAAAAAGTTAAAAAACGAATGTCACAGAGTTCTCTCTCCTTCAGTATTGCCCATCAATGGCTGTTTGTCTTCTGTTTCACTTATTACACATTATCACTTATTAAAAAAATACGACCAATTTCACCATTCTGACAATGTTTGTTTTTTTGGCCAATGTAATAATTATCACCGAACTGGCTATTTTTTTTTTTTTTTTAAATAATGAAAATATGAAAATGGTAAATAGCACCAATCCACATCAAATTTAGATTCAGTGACCAGTATATAGTGTAAAAGTTGCAAGAAGTTGCAAGAAGTTCCAAACCCTTAGTTTTTCAATGCTTTTCTTAGAATTATTATAAACGATTAATGTGCCTTATCAACTTGCCCATTAATTGTATTCCTCTATATGGATCTCACAAGATTAAATAAACACATGCATTACCATCAAAACCCATATTGTTCCCATCATATACGCCTTGTAAGTGGAAGTATAGTAAAGTCAAATGTAGGAAAATGCAAATTTTTCTTAGTGTCAATAATCAGGGACCCTAGTAATTTCTAAAATGTGCAATATTGGCAGTAAAAAAACTCAAATTTATATTACTTGCAATGGTGTTCTCAGAAGACCTTTTCAATCTTTTCTCAGGTACTTCATCCTTTTCTTCAGAGGAAATATTTGCTATATTCCCACCTGAAAGAATTTGGTAAGTTTTCATTGTTAATCCTATACTTGTGATTCATAAGTTTACTAGCTAATTTGTCCAGAATATAGTAGAAAATAAAAGAGGTTTATAGAAGTTACCACTTCATTAAAGTTTTAATCTCACATAACTTTCTAAATATTACTAAATTCTTGCAGATATTCAATGGCACTGTTTTCTCAGAATTTAAAGAAATGCTGTTTGTTATCTATTTATTTCAAAAGCTAAAACACAAGCCCATAATGCAAAAATTTTGCAGATTGATCAAGATTTAAACAGATATAGCAATAGTAAATTGAAATGAAAACTTTCCATTTGATTTAAAAGAGGCTTACATTAAAACACAAACAAATAGAAAAAACAGTAAATGGAAACACTTTGGAATTCACATTAACAAGTCAATATCAAAAAAAATTAACATACGTTTCAAGCTAGCGTTTTTTGAAGATCCATTGGAATTTGTTTTTTGAACAGAAGATCTTGTTGGTAATTTGGGTTCCTCATCTTTAGATTCCCCTGTAAGAAATAAAAACAATAATGAATAGATTATGAATTTGTTATTGCATAAACTCAAAATTCTTATGAAAAACTCTTTCAAAAATTATTAGGAAATAAGCTTAAATGTTAAAATTTACTGAATTATGTACTTAAATTTATAATACCAAAAGAAAAACCTTAAGATTAAAATACTAGCAAAAAACCATCCTAAACAAATTTATCAAAAGTTTCAACAAAACATCAATGATTTCAAATAATTCATAAAAAAAAAATATTGTTCCTTCTCATTATCCTTTTTTTGAACGGACAAAAAGTGGTCTAAAAAAAGTGGTTTCTGTTATCAACATGTGGACAAGCGCGCTGTTTTCTCCTTTCGGCATAAAATAAACTTTGTGATTTTGTAATTGGTCCATTTTCAAACAGGAAATATTATGAAGGTTCTGTTTTTTTGACATGTAATTTTGTGAATGGTCAGTTTGTTGCACACGGAATTTTGTGTACAGTCCTCTTGTTGATTATAGAATTTTGTGAAGGGTCCGTTTTTCCCAGAAGCAGAATAATATATAATGTTCTGCAACGGGACTTTTGACAGTTACATATGTTCTGCAGACATTTTTTCAAAATTTCCATTATGACATAAAAGAAAAAACCCATAAAATTAATACTACACATTTATTGCAAAATGACAATGACGAAAAAAATTATTTTTCAAACCAAGGCAGACATTTAAAATTTGTAACTTTATCAATGACTTTCAGCAAGAAAAGCGGTCCAGAACGGGAAACGGACACTAGGGTGGTTCAAAAATATATGGGTAAAATTATTTTTTTACCTAGAGACCAAGACACCCCCTCATTTTTTTTACATCTACCCATACAAATGTTCTAGCAAAATTTCAGAATCCTACTCCAATTAAAAGATGGCGCTCAATGAACAGTAAAATTTCGTATTTTGTGCGTTTTTGGGTATTTGTAGTGGATTTGGTAATAAGTATAATTGAAAGCAATTTTCTTAAAGAAAGTTTTAATTTATAGCATAATTAATTTTTTTTTTAAATAAGTTTGTAAAAGTTTATGAAATAATTAAACTGTAGAGAGCTCTATCCCTGCTCACAAACGCTCGTTAATCCCCCGTGCTACTCCATTATCTTTTTAAATTCTGATAAATTTGCCCCTATAAATTAAGCGGTATAAAATCCTGAAAAGCATTCAAAATAAGCTATTAATACACTTAAATACGAAATGAATAATTAGTGTGGTGTTATGTAGATCAGTAGTGGTGTTTATTTCATCATTTAACCAAGCATTACAGTACTACTTGGCTACATTTTTTGTAAGCCGAAAATGGTCGATCTTAAATTATCTAAATACCAAAATATAATTTCAAATCATAAAATTATCACTCAATAAATAGTGGACTAGTGAGTATAAATAGTTTCTAACTTTCAGCTCTATTCAAAGTTTCTAAATGTATAGCTGTACTTAATGAACATTTTCAAATGACACTCAATCTCCTACCAAGAACAACATCTAATTAAAATCAATCGAATGAATAGTTAATAACATCTAAAAAATATGGGTTGGGTATGGAAATTGTAAACAACATAAATCCTGTAGATGGTGCCATTCAGATTATCGTAACCCACTGTCATTGTAGAGACATGTTCGATAACGAAACATTGAAAAATTACCATATCAAGAGTTCTTTTTGTAAGTAAAAAGTAAATATCAAGAGTTCTTTTAGTTACAAATTCTCCAAGACTGGCGTTATCCTTCAACATTTTTAATAGCTCGCACCCTTTTATATTTCTGGAATCTTTTATATTATTTATATCTGAAATACTTTTTAATTTTTCCTTTGCTGTAATTCTAAGTCAAAATATGGCTTAACCAACCAAATCATTTGAAAGATATCACATAAGCTTTTCCAGCGGCGATTCCAATTTTAAAATCAATTATCTTATACTTTTTAACGTTTTTCCACAAGTTCAGGTCACCACCAGAAGCAAGTGGGGCTTCTATCCATGTCTTTACTGTACAAAAAAGCATTGAACTGTACAAATAGTTGGAGCTGCATTTCTTATCTCTATTAGTTATACGGAAACCCTCTTGCTGGTCTCTGAATAGAAGGATTTAAAAATGTACAGGAGTTATGCTATCCACTGTGCGTAATGAATTGATGAAACTGCTCTGCAATTGATTTTCTCTGGTAATTGCCCCAAACGATTACTTTCAACTCGATTACTTCTTTATAATCATCTCTAACTATTATAGATTTATACACAGATGAAAGAAAGGCTACAGTTGAAACTTTAAACATTTTAATGTCTTTTTACAGTTCTAAATCCTGAAAGTTTGTTTGTGCAATTCTTTTTCAAACGGCTTTAAATCTGTTGAAGAGAGAAACCTCTGTGAAACATGATGGTCCATAGCACAACTAAAATAACTTTGCCAATATTAATTACATGACATGGTGTCAACAGGCTAGCCACAATAGTTCACGTCCGATTGTTTCTCCAAATTAATGCATGCCTCTTATACACAAGCAATAGTCATACTTGTAGTATCAAAACTTTGTCCAAATTTAATTCTCAACTTACCATTGTCTAGCATAAAAACAGTTTTTGGAAATATATTTCGCTGTTCTTCCACTACTCAACTTTGAGACACTAAGAAGTTTTTCAATACCATCTCTTGAAACATATAGAGACAAACGGTCAATCTTTCTTAATCCAAAAGATTTTAGCAGAAGTTTGCCGTTCCATTGAAGGGCTACAGGACTGTCAGATATGAATTTACCCATTGCTTAAATCAGCGTATTCTTTTCTAGGTTTTTTTACCCCTCTTTAAAGAGGAAACGCTCGAGGAACATGCCCCAAAGCTGCGACTACTGGAACAATCAAACAAAATGCTTCACGATCATACGTTGTTTTTGATAATATGGATGTTGCCAGATACAGTAGATAACTGTTGCCAAACTATATTACATGTATTTAAAATCCATAAAAACTTTTTTTTTGTTAAAATGTAGCCATGCGTTCTTATCAGCATAAAACTCGAAAATTATGCGAAATTACAAAAAAGTACAAAAAGGAATGGTCATTGAGCGCCGTCTTCTTATAGGAGTAGGAAGCTAAAATTTTAGGAGAATAATACTATGGGTAAATGCAAAAAAATTAGGGGGTGTCTTGGTCTGTAGCTGAAAAAAAAGTTTTTTGAACCACCCTAACGGACACGTGATTGATCCCCCTATGAACGTGGGGAGTTTTTCTACAAGAAACTGAAGCTCAGGGAAATGTTCTTACGAGAAAATTGAGGGGAAGGGTGGACAATAAAGTCGTTTTGTTCTGCAGAACATGTCATCGTAGGTGAAATTCGTAGGTGAAATTCTCGAACATTTCGTAGGTGAAATTCTTTTTCTCACTCGCGGGCATTTGTTCCAAACTTAAAATTGTTCTGCAAGGACTCTGATTGTTCTGCGAGGTACGTCGCAGTTTGAGGCACTTTCTGCTTTCGGGCCGTTTTTGGACATGGAATTTTGTGAAGAGTCCTTAAAAGGACCCAAATTTCTTTCTGCATAGACCCCTGATTACACTATTATTAATTCCAGTCCTCTGCCGTTTTTTGAGTATGTGCTGAATATCATTTCTGAATGATGGCTAAATCTGATGCAAGTAAGACATACATGTGATTGGTCAAGCAAAAAATGAATGGAATTTTTTTTCATTTTACAACGCAATTCGCAAAAACATATAGCGTACAAAATTCAATACAAATAACAGTTAAATTTTGGATATTGCTTTGAATTATTAAAACTGCCTGAGGAAGTCAGACCAGCTCAAGGAATCAGTTGACATACAAATAGTCTACAACGAGAAAGGGAGAAGAATAAATTTCCTCCCAAAGGAGACCCAAACAGTTGAGGATGTGTTCAGCTGAGGCCTGATGTTGGTGGCACTTAGGGAAAATAGTGTAATTTTTATTTTCTTTAAAGAAGGTAAGACATTTAGGATGGCCACTGGCTAGGCACAAGAGGCTGGTGCATGATTTTCTGTCACATGTGAGGACTAAAGGAAGACTCAGCTGTTCCGTGTGCAACAAAGAAGACCTGTATACCAGTAGTGGGTGGGGGGTTCCAGACAGATCTTCATATTTTGGGATTTAATCCGAGAGTAAAGTTCCAGGTAAGAGAGCTGGAAAGGAATCCATTAGAGGTGAATATCATGTTGAAGGGAAATGAACCTTAAATTGTGTAATATAGAGATACTAGTTTTGTCTCCAACGTGGGTCCAGTTATTGAGATGTTGTGGTGAACTACGGCTATCAGTGAGAATCCATAAGTATCCATAGTTATTTTCGTTCAGAATAGTCTCAAGACCCACTTTGATCGATAACAGTTCGCCTCTAAAAATAGAGCAGAAGTCAGGGTTATGTTGAGAAAGAGAAATTTTATCCTGTGGAGTTTCGATATAGATGCCACTACCAGCAAGATCAGTGATTTTACTACTGTCAGTAAATATCTTGATGTCATTTTTAGAGATTTGATTTATGACCTCCAATGCTAGTTGTCTGAGGTGGTCAAGCAAGATTAATAATAGTTAAATACAGTAAAAGCCCAATTATCCAGCATTCAATCAATCGGATAGCTCGATCAACTAGAATTTTTTGAGTTTTTCAAGTTTGGGCAGAAAGTTGGCGCTATTTCGCCAGATAACGGCGATATGTCGCCAAATGTTTTTTTCTTTCTTTTAAGTTTTATTTTACTTGAGATTTTGGAGGCGAGTGGGGATTTTATTCTTTATTTTGATGGTTTTTAATTAGCAATGGCAAAATAGCTGAATTTGCCCTGATTAAAAATGAATATTATTATAAAAAGTGATTTTTTAAAAAAAAAATTTTAAATCTGGTTTATTCTAAATGGCCAAGTTCTATTTCAATTTACTAGGAATTTTCAGACTACTGTGAATTTAAAGAAACTTTAATATTCTTTATAAAAACTCCATTCTCAGTTTTTATCGTCATATATCTGGTGAGTTGAATTTGATTGTTTGATGCAAGGGCAACAATAGGGCCAAACTGCACCGAAAATTCTCTACGAGTCAACCAGTTAAAAGATTTAAAACGGAAACAGTTTCAAAAAGTAAAAATCTTTATATTAGAAGATAAAACCCAATTTCTAATCTAATAAAAATAATGATGAGATGATGAATTTAAAAGTGTAGAAAATGATGGGTGAACTGAGTTAAAATGATGAAGTCTAATGGAATTAAAAGTTGGACAGTCGGATAAAATATGGACAGCAGTAAAAGAAACACCACAGGAGTTGCATGTGGGAGCACCTTCTACCAGCAGAAGGTGCACATGGGTAAAGCGAGTGTGGCCTATTCTAAAACTGGCCAGTAGTGTGGTTACTTTCCAAATCTAAACAAAGCTGGCTTGTTTTAATTGTATAAAAAAGAAAATTTTGAAATCAAAATTCCATTATACACAGCACTCAGAAAACACATTCCAGCAGATGATATTTCCGAAAAATCAGGTTTATACAAAATTCTAATCCAAAAGAAACGTACACATCTTGCATCTATTTATTTTTAATTTTACTTCAATTATTGCATAAAAAATATGTTCAAATTGTAAATCTGGAATTCATATAAATCTAAGGACTACTTTTATTTTACTGATAGTAAAGAAAGATAATTTTCCCCTTCAAATAATACCCTCAACCGCATCCGGCAAAGAGTAATTAGGAAATTCAAATTTTTTTAATGCTTTAACCAGAATCCTTATAAAATCAAGCATTCAGTTTGTAAGCTAGACCTACATATTGAACATGCATTTCACCAAATTTAAAGTCATGTATAATGGATACATTACATTGTGTTGCAAAATATTCAAGAGTTCCAGGTTTAGAGAAAGCGAAATTGGCGTGAATAAGATTTTACAGTGACAAATATGACAGAAACAATTTCACAAATTAGAAACTGATGATTTAATTCATTTGACAATTTCAGGTACAAGGTGAAAGGATCTATTCAGAGTTCTGAAAAGTCATCCAATCTAAAGGAAGCAAGAGCTGCCATTTTGTCAGCATGGGCTAATATTCGTTCACAATGGTTTCCCCAACTTGTCAAGTCCATGTTTAATAAGAATATCAGCTACCACAGTCATCAAAGCCAAGGGAGAATCAAAGCCATATTAGCAATGTTCCTAATATTTTAGTCACTCAGTTCATTAACTTCGGAAAGGTTTGAACAAAATACAATGAATAGCAGATTAAGCCAAAGTGTTTATTTCAACATGAAATAAGGAAACCACTTTTTTATTTGTAAAAGTGTTTGCAACTAACACACTCCACAATGTTGATGAAACTTAGCAACATTTCCACAGAAAATTATGTACCTTCCTTTTGTGCCTATAATTACCATATTTTGTTTTAGGATACATTGAATTTTTTTTCTAAACCAGGAAAATAAAGTACAATTACAAAATGAATGATATATTTAAAAATAATTACCCTTTTGATGAGATTTTAACAGGCCCTTCTCTTTTCCAAGAACCTCAGATGATTTTGACTTTATCTTTTTTCTATCCCTTACAGGTTTTGTCTCTTCTAGTACTGATTGAATTTCGGACTTTGAATAAAAATCTTTAACACCTTCATTTTCCTCAATTTCCATGTCTCCGACCATTTCCATTTCCTTAACATCTTCCAACTTTTCAAAATGCTCAGTTATATCAGAAACATCATTGGATTCATTACCAGTGGTAATTTTATCTTTCATGGCTGAGTCTTTATCAATCAAAATATCAGGTGGTGAAATTGAAGAATTTTTCTCTGGCCCATCCAATGATTCAATTTCGTCAGATTTGGATTTTTTACTTTCTGATTCATCAAGGCTGACGCTACTATCAGAATTTTCTTTAGGATTACAACTTTCTTGAAGAGCAGATGATTTAACTGTTTTAACATCCTTGAGCCTGTCCGATTTCAAAGATTTAGAAGGTGAATTCGGTTCATTATCTTCAACTTCGATGACCATCTCGGCGACGACTCCATCAAGAGTGAAGCGAGAAACATCAGAATCTGTTGTGCCCTCATCTTTAGTGTTTGAACTCATAGCTAGAGTGATAGTTCCAGTTCCTGTTAAAATAGAAATAGTTGGCATCAAAATTAAAAAATTAGCAACAGTCCCAGAAGCAGAATAATATATAATGTTCTGCAATGGGACTTTTGACAGTTATAAATGTTCTGCAGACATTTTTTCAAAATTTCCAGTGTGATATAAAAGAAAAAACCCCAAAAATTAGTACTACACATTTATTACAAAATGATAATGACGAAAAAAATTATTTTTCAAACCAAGGCATACATTCAAAATTTGTAACTTTATCAATGACTTTGGAAGTTAAATATTTAGACATTGATACAGAACCGCTATGTATAAAATGTTTGTGGTAAGTTGGTCCATGCAAAGAAATAAGGGCTGCTTTAAGATGTTTTCTTAAAGATTTGCATCCAGGTGGAGCACCATTTGAAAAAACAAACATTCTTTTATCAGTTGATCCAGCAGAAATATTATCTCCATCAAAAACATTTGGTCGCTAAGCAACAATTTTATCAATTGTGGATCCCCAAGATTCACAAATTGCTTCTGAAATAGGCACAAAAATAATAAAAACAAGAAATTTGATGAATCTGGGAATATCTGTCTTCAGTTCTTCTATGGCGTGCTTTAAAAGCTCTTTTGGCTGGAAAAAAGACTCACTACTCCTACACTCCTCAAGACATTTGTACACCCAATTATTTAAAACAGTGTATTCAAAATACAATTCAGTAGTTTCTTCTTTTGAATGTTCAATGAAAGGAAAATCTTTCATAAATATTATGAAATTAGGAAGAAGTGCCAATTCTTCTTCTCACTTGCGGGCATTTGTTCCAAACTTAAAATTGTTCTGCAAGGACTCTGATTGTTCTGCGACGTACGTCGCAGTTTTAGGCACTTTCTGCTTTCGGGGCAACAGTTACAAAAATTCTATTAATTCTTTCACTCAAATCAAAAACTTTCATAACAAAAAGCTATTGTAATTTAGCTCAATAAAAAAGGTCTGCCATCTTCGCAAATAACATATTTAGATTTCCAAAAACTTTTGTGTGATTCCATGAAAAAAAAAAGATGCAACTCTTCATTTCAAAAATTCTTGTTTGCCCATTTGTTTAATATCATTTGCTGCAGAAATATATGAATTTATTGAATCTTAACATAGTTTTTTAAATACAATGGCTTTAAAAAAGTCAAGTTCAAAGTCACCATTTACACTTCATGTAGCATGCATAGGCGTAAAGTAGGGGGGGGCAGGGGGGGGGCTGGCCGCCCCACTTTTAAATTCTGGGGGGGGCTGCCTACCCTGATTCTTGCAGGGTGTCCACAGATCGGGAAAACCGGGAATATCGGGAAAAGTCAGGGAATTCGGTATTTCGGGAAAAATCAGGGATTTTGTCAAAAAGTTTAAAGGGATTTTCCGAAATTAAAATGAAACTTTTAATTTTGACAATTAAAGATACACTGCTACCAAAAATACAAAAATCAATTTGAAAAAAAATTAGAAAAAGTTTAAAAAAAGAAAACGTCAAAAATTCGGACCGCAAGACCGACCACGTAACTTTTCGCATTAAAATTTCCTGACAATCACTGAACCTGCTTGCGTTCAGATTTGCCACAAATCGCCGATGGAACGACTTCATTTCTTCCTCATTTTCCTCTTATATTATAGTAATCTATCGGCATTATTTACGTTGGTATTTGATGGTCATTTTTCTGAACGTTACGATGGTAAAATGGCCGATATTTTCGTGATTATAGAGGGCAAGAAACACGTTCTTGCATGCTGCTTATTTTCGTGATGTGTCACTGACGCTATTTCAGAGATTGCATCTGTCAGCCATGGTACAGTTCTGCTGAAACACGGATTTCAACATTTTTTTGTTGAAATTTCCATCATTTCTGAGACGTATTAAAAACTGCATTACAATTTTATTGGGTTTACTTGCTTGTCTGACAACCAAGGAACCTACATACTTTCAGACTTCCCCAAACTTGTGATGTAATGACCACTTTTCTTGCTGATTGCCAGCATCTATCGCTGTTGTTTATGCTGGTGTGTGGTGGTTAGTTTCGCCGAACGTTACTCTGATGTTAAGCTTATTATTGCCGAGATTTTCACTGCTAAGAAGGGAGCTATCACCGAGATTTACATTCTTGTGATGTTCATTTTAGTCCCTATTAATCACTATTCCAAGGTTTACGCCTCAATAGTTGTCCATATCGCCGAGATTTACGCTTGTGATTGTCAATTTCGTAGATTGTGACATCGATAGAATCGTGTCTATTTCAGCGATTTCCATCGATATATTGGATGCTAACGTTGATATTTACGTTGGTGTGATGTTCATTTTTGCCGATTGTTGTGATTTGGTGTGATTGGATGTGATTGCTTCCGCCGATCTTTCCGCTTTTGTGAATTTTTCTTATTTTTCCACCTATCAAAGTTTTCCCACAATTTTTTCATTGATCTCGCGGAGATTAAAATTTCATGACAATCATGGAACCTGCATGCGTTCAGTCTTCCCCAAACCACCAATTGAATTATTATCTCCTCCCCCCCCCCCCTTATTTTTCTGTAATGTTTTACTCTATCGGAATTATTTACATTGGTATGTTATAGCCATTTTGCAGAACGTTACGCTGATGAAATGACAGTTATTCCTGTAATTATGACGAGCGTTATCGCCGTTATTACGTTGCTGTGTGATACTCATTTTCGTCGAGTCTTACTCCAAAATAATAGTTACTGACGTTATTGCAGAGGTTTGCATCTGTCGGACATAGTAAAGTTCAGCTAAAACGCGAATTTCGACTTTTTCTTTTAATTAAAATTTTATCATTCCTGAGATCGATACAAATCTGCATTACAATGTTGTTGGACTTACAAGTCTGACAATCACGGAACCTTCTTACTGCACCGGTATGGGCATTTTTGCCGATTGTTGGTTTAATATAATTGCCGAGACTTGCGCCCGTACGGCGGCCGCTATCACCAATATTTACGTTGTACGTTGCTGTGACGATATTTACGTTGTACTTTGCTGTAATTTTCACTTAGATTTAAGCCGTTTTAACTGAAGCTATTGGCGAGATTCGCGACGTCGTTTTGGTGTCATTCGCCTAGACTTCTGCTGATGTGAAAGCCCTTATGTCCGTTATTAGTGTGTGTGAGGATCGTTTTCACCGTTTGGTTTGAGTTAATGATGAATGATTAGAATTTTAATTTTATTTTGCACAAAAAATTAATCCAAATCGTCCCAGTTTTTATTTTGTATCCTTATTTAAAATTGTCATTTTAACTGCTATTAAATGTAAAATTGTTTATTTTAACTTGAAAAACAATTTTACATTTTAACTATAGATGTAAGTAATAGTTTAAAGTTGAAGCAATTTTTTTTAAGTATAATTGTTTAAAATTTTATTGTCTGGAAAAAATGTGTTTATTTTGTAAAAATTTTGCTTGGGTATTGTACTTAAACAGCGGCTACAGCTGATCTTAAACAAAAAAGAAAATTTCAAATAATGCAATTGAACAATTTGGACAACGAAATTATGCAAACTAAAAAGCCAATGAAAATGGTTTAACTCCCCCAATCCAACTACATTTGAAGACAGGTTTTTTTTTTTTTTTTTTTTTTTTTTTTTAATACAGAAATTGATGTATAATTCATAAAATATAAAAATTTTACTTTACGAAAATATTTTAAAGTAATTATTGATTTTTAAAATTTGATTACAATTTCAAGTATTCAGAAAACAAAAATAGTTCATATAATATATAGAGTATTTGTTAAATGTGTGTGTGTGTGTTTGATCCATTTTGACATGATTTATGGTTTGTCTTTATTTTTAAAATTTTTCTTAAGAAAACAGCTTATTAAATCTGAAATTTAATACTAGAGTCCTCTTTTCTTGAGATTAGATTGTAAAGAAAAAAAAGTGGTATTTTAAAGTATAATTGCACACGCACAGTACAGGTACACTATACATACACTACACTAAATGAAGCAATTAGGTATTTGTGTCATAAATGTGTAAAGATAAACAGTACATGCATCATAATTTTCTTTATGATGGTGAATTTGAATGTTCTCTTACTTGAAAGTTTATTGTTTATATATATTTTGTCGATAACTTATAATCAGGGAAAAAATTGGGTGTTACAGGGAATAATCAGGGAATTTTAAAATAACTTTTCTGTGGACACCCTGTTCTTGTTTCTCTTCCTTTTTTCCCCTCCATTCTCCAAATAAATTATAATAACTGGTTATTGTTGGTATTATATGTGAAGTTGTGACATACCTAGATTTTCGAAAAATTAATAGTTTTCGATAATTTTTCGAAAAATTTCATCTTCCGTCAAAACTCGCCCCCCCCCCCCATGTTTTTTGAAAAGTTGACACCTATGATGCAGAACCAAAATTCTTGATTTTGTTTAATACTACAGTCAAACCACGTTAGCGCAAAATTGCTTAGCATGAAATCCTGTGTAACCCGAAGTAAAAGCAGTTCTCTGTACTTAAAACTTAACGTTAATTTATTCGTTTAACATGAAATTCGTTTAACACCGGCAATTTCAGCAGCCCCATCACCTTCGTGTTAATGGGGTTTGACTGTAGCTAGTTAAAACATGCATTCATAAGATTAAACAGTTTTTAGGCGGTTTACATGAAATTCGATTCAAGCGAAAAAAATTTGGCGATGCCATTGACTTCGTGCTAAGAGGGATTTGACGATACTATATCCACCAAGAGAGGGAGCAAATCGCACCAATATCAACCGAATGCGAGTAGGTGTAACTCATAAAACCATTTAGGAAAAGTAAAAGATTCTTTATACCTTTTTTTAGTACTCTTCCGTTAGACTACCAGTTGGCGCTAAGCCTAAATGTTTAATTGTATAAATGACGTGTAAATGTATAACCAAAGCTTAAAAGTTCACAAATTCTAAAAAGTCATAGTATTCTTCAACAATGCATCAGTTAAAGACCAAAAACGTTGGAAGGAAGATCATTTTTAATGATTAAAGTAAATTTAACATTTGTTAACCCTTTAAATCTCAAGGAGTCAGCATTATTGGTTTCTCAAAAACCCAATGCTTTTTCATTTGCAGAGACTGGGAATGGACTTGTCTTTCTCTTTCTACCTTTGGTCTACACCTGGGTTTACTGTGGGGGGCTGGCAACCATTAAAAGATCAGTACTCTATGTCAGAGAAGAGTCACAGTTTAACCCGCTGCTTCTCAGGAAAATAAACATGAAGTTGTGAACTTTATAACGTTTGGAACTCGCATCTTTATGCAAAAGATATATCTATAATTTAGACTTCTGCAGAGTGGCCACAAAATACAGGAAAAAAGTTCCCCGATAATTCCCTGATAGATTTCTAAAAAATTCCATGATTTTACGAAAACTTTTTTTCAAATTTCCCCAATTTTTCCAGATATGTAGATTAGATAGAACATTTATGCCAAAGGAGATAAATACGTCAATTTTTTAAAAATACTTTTGGCAGTAACGAAAAGTTTAAATTATACCGTAACATGAAACTTCGGTTCTCCGGGAAAATGAGACCAAAATATGGATGGACAGGGAAAGGTACCTCCAAACCAATAGAAAAAGCCCCGATTTTTGCAAAAATTTTAAAAGTTCCCAGACATTTCCCTGATTTTTTCCAGAATCAAAAAGCTTCCTGATATTTCCCCGATTTCCAGGTTCTGTGGCCACTATGCTTCTGTTGCATGAAGTAAACTCTGCTGAAAAAAGCACTTAATTATATATTCGTTACTTTAATAAAATTTCTAATTCAAATATTGTCTAATATTCGTATTACAAGAATCAAATATTTGTATTACAATCTAATATTCGTATTCCTAGGTAATTTTAAGTTATATTTTTTTGCCAATGCGATTCATAAAGAATTTCATTTCAGAATCAATTCAACTTTTAAGATCTAATATTGTGTACAACTTATTTTTCTGTTGAGATATTTAAATCATCTAGGAGTAGAAGGATATAATTGTAAATATTTATAAGTACCAACTCAACATTAAAGATTTTAAAAATTTAAAATTGTTTTTATTATTGCATGAAAGTTTTGCAAAAATATATAAAATTGGAAATTTTTCCCCAAATTAATTTTTTTTTCCACAAAAAAAGGACCCTGTAAAAAAATCTGGATAGACCCCTGACTGTACATGCTAGAATATTGGAATTATTAACCATGTTTATTTATAACCCAACAGCAAGTAAATTAAATGCTTAAGTTTCATCTATATCAGAATAAAATTAAAGTTTACCTAATATATTCGCAATTATAAATGTAAAAAATTTCTACATAAATGTTATTTTTGTTATAAATGAATAATTGTTAAATAATTAAAAAGGACTCATTTTAGAATAATTTCGCATTTTTAACAGAACATACTTTTAATAAACATTAAACAATAAAAAAACACAAGGAAAATTTACTGTGTCAAAGTGGTGCAAAGCAAAGTAATAACACATACAAAGTGATAAAATATTAAATCTCAACAAAAAAATGAGCGTGCACAATCAAAATCTATATTATTCAGACTTAAATTTATCTGTTAAAAATTAAAGTGATAACATGTTACAATATATTCGCACTAAAATTTTTCAATTGTTTTCACTGCGATAGGGCCTAAACCAGCGTTCGCCACTAATTTTTAGAGACGGGCCGCATGACTTATGTTGGAGCTTTTTGCGGGCCGCAGATTTATACCGAATACACCAATAAATATATATTGCTTTACTAATTACGTTCAATGTTAGAAATGTGATAATTACTACAGATTCAATAATATAAAACAATTTTAAAACCCGAAACAATAATTTAACCTTTTTATATTAATAAAATAACAATTGATATTTGATTCTTGTTTCAAATAATTAAAAAAAAAAATTCTTTACATCATAAATCAAAGTCATAAAAGAAGTGAATCTTTAGTGATAATATTACAATATGATTTGACATAAACTCCCAATAAATAAAGATATTTAAACCATACCTCCTAAATCTTCCATTTTAGTCGATGTTAATTGCGAGACGGCCGGTCCGCTTTTCACTATCTACTTTGCGTTTAAAACTAGTCTTCAACGCCCTTATTCCACTGGAGTATTAGAGATCACGATACTTCTTTTCATATCAGAACTCAAGAGGCCAGTATGCATTAAAACACCCAACTCCTGCCCATCACATTCAGAAAAGCAGAAATCGAATTGTGCCATTCACGAATCAAGGGGGTAGAGTATCGTATGTGCAAAACTAAGCAATGCGTCATTGATAATAATTCACACTATTGCTTTTTTTATTTTTACAGGCAGTCACAGAATAAAAAAAGACAAAAAAGGATTTTTCAGACTTACTGACGCGGGCCACTTAATGGAAAACGCGGTTTTTGGTAGTAAACACATACTATTGTAGACAAATTAAAATTATTTCCGCAAAATTTGATTTTTGCTCTTCTGTACTGCCGGCGGGCCGGAGAAAAAGCTGTCGTGGGCCGCCTAGTGGCTGACACTGGCCTAAACCAATATAAAAGAATTTGGCGATTTTTATCACAGAAGTTTAGTTTTCAATATTGAAAATTAAAAAAGTCAAAGCAAAGAAACAGTGACAAATGTCAAAAATATCAAAGGTTTAAATGATGTGGTGTAAGTCGTCTACTATTTATATGGTTCCTGTTTCCCTGTACAAGTACTTTTGCTTTCATGAATTCAAAGGTTGTAGAATGCTTATGCAACGTTCCACCAAAAGGTACCGAGAGTTCTTTCAGATGACAACTTTACAAATAAAGCAGCATGGACGAATTTTAAAATCGTAATGTCTCATAAATGAAAGAAACTTCACCGCTAAGTATAGTGTACACAAAAAAATTCTCTGTCTTAACTCAGTGTCAAAAGGGAGTGGCAATTTGAAAAGTCTTACTCTAAACCCCTCATTAGCCCAACTCCATGCACCACAAAAGCCTATTGTGGAGGAGCTTCATGTTTCAGTAAAGGGCGACTCACCACAGTTTGAAATATCCTTAAATCCCTTGACACGATCAGAAGGTGACTAGCTGGGATTTTTTCTACAGGGCGAGTTAAGGCAGCTTGGGATTTAAGTTAATGATGATCATTACATTGTTTCAAGACAACTTTCTTTAAGGTGAGTATTAAAATTAAAGGAATTGCTTCAAAATATTAGCTTTCTAAATCAGGGTTCCCACTCGAATCACAGAATGAAAATCGATGACTTTTCAATAACTTTAAGGACCTAATTAATGTTGTTAAGGACCTATGAAAAAAAAATTCAGGCATGATGTCTACAGGGTGGCCACAAAACTCGGAAAAAAAGTTCCCTGGTAATTCCCCAATTTCCCTGTCAGATTTCCTAAAAATTCCCTGATTTTACGTTAAACTTTTTTTCAAATTTCCCCAATTTTTCCTTGTATACACCTTGATCAAATAGAACATGTATGCTAAGGAGATAGCATGCCAATTTTTTTTAAATAGCTTTGGTAGTAATGGTAAGTTTAACCCTTATGTTAGTAACCAACTTTACCGACGTCTTTTAGCAACCGGGTACCCGGGTACTCATAGATCTAAATATTAAAAATTTTGTTTATTTTGTTCATAAAAAAAAATTCTAAAGATTTTTTTCTTAAAATATGAATAGTTAGTGACAATTAAACAAAAAATAATAATAATAATAATAATAATAATTTAGAATTGTGAATGAAATCTGAAACCAGTTTGGGGCACTCCAGGTAATCGGCCCGTTTTTATTTTTCGGGGCTGAACAGATGCCGTTAGGGAGAGAATAACTCAAGGTTATTTCTTTTTTTTTCTATCTAGAGCAAGCGCCGAGTATTTATTAGTACGTATTAGATTTTTGGTGGGATCAGACGTGTTTTATTTATGGTGTTCTCTTCACAGTGAAAAATAAAGCTGTCATTCTGTTATCTATAATGCATTCAGATGCATCAGTTGGTGATGACGCTAAGCAAAAACCAGAAATTATAAATTTTTATAATAGATACAAAGCTGGCGTTGACACAATGGACCAAATGGTCCGGAGGTACACAAGTCAATGACGATCTTCGAGATGGCCAATGGCATTGTTCTTCAACATGCTAGACATTTCTTCACTTGCATCATATATAATTTATTACGAAAATAATAAAATGATTGCCAAAAAAACGACAGATCATCGTCAATTTATGCGGAAGCTAAGTGAAGAACTAGCATTGCCGATGATTGAACACCGTACGGCGAATCCGCAAGTAATGCGTCACTTCTCAACAAAGATTGCTGTTGAAAGTATTTTAGGTCATTCACTAGCAGAAACAATCGAGATAAATCCTGGTCCAGTGGTTCCAAAAGATAAAACGGGAAGAAAAAAAGTGACAGGATCTTGTCATGTGTGCAATGCCTTGCCAATAAAAAGACGGCGAAAGACTCGTAAGAGCTGTGCCAATTGTCACCAACCAGTATGTGATAAGCACTCAATTAATCTCATACAATGTGTTAAATGTCAGATTTAATGTCATTAATTATAAAAAAAATGTTATATTTCCTTATTTTTTTAATAAAATTTAGTTGCAACAATTTATAGAAACCATTTTCAATTTATTTTCTATACTTTCCATTGTGGGTACCCGGTTGCTAATGGGGCGATAGCTGAAGTTTAAGCTTATTTAAAAAAAAAAATTAAAAATAGATAAATTAAATGCACTCACAACTAGCTTTCTTTTGAGTTAAAAAACGACGATTCGAGAGCTTAAAATAAAATATTAAATTGTCTTTGAGCTATTCATACAAATACACAGCGGTGGGTACCCGGTTACTAACACAAGGGTTAAATTATTCTGCAACATTAAACTTCTAACGATTACTACAACAAATCTTCGGGTAAGTGGCGTCAAAATACGCAAGAGCGCGAAAACATGCCTAAAAATTTTCCTGCTATTCGTAAAATTTTAAAAAGTTCCCCGATTTTTTCCAAAATTAAAAAGCTCCCTGACATTTCCCTGATTTCCAGGTTCTGTGGCCACTATATCTATATTTAAATTTTTAATAAAGTATATTCTACCAAAAAAGTTAAAGTTGGTGGATACGTAATACAAATATGTGGGAAAATTCTGATACGATGCAGATGAGTGGCGGTCACGCGGGATAGCAAGTCCAAGTCATATTTTTATAAATTTTGCATTTGGACAACATCTGTAAAAAATAAGGACCTCTAAGCATTTCAAGGACTTTTAAGCACCTCTAAGCATTTCAAGCACTTTCAAGGCTTTGAAAACAAGTTCTAAAATATTAAGCACTTTTAATGACTTTCAATGACCGTGGTAACCCTGTAAATACTAAAAATATTTTTTTACAAGTGAATTTTAAATTTGTTATGCATATATTTGGTTAAAATGCATCTTTCATTAAATATTCAAGTATTTATTTTCAAATTTTCCAAATTTTTATCTGAAATTATATTAATAACTAGGAGTATCATTTAAAATATTATTGCACATCTTAATTAGTTTACTTTGAAAGTTATTTTTATCAAGAAAAAACTAGTTGGTATATTCTCAATTTTTTAGTCATTGTAAAGTATAATTGGAACAGATGTAGTATAGGACATTTAACAATTTTTTTCATTATGCATTTAGTAAATTCGTCAAAATCAAAAACACAGTAATTCAAATAAAAGAAATATATAAATAAACTAAATTACAATCCGTTGTTAAAAACAGAATTTTTCTGGAAAAAAAAAAAGCCAAATAAAATCGCGCCAAAGAAATGCCTTATGCTACATCTGTACAGAAAATTCTACAAAACTAAATCGGAGTAAAAATTTTATTTGAAAAAACTGTTGCAAAAAATGTTCCTACGAAATTCAGATGATTTTATTGCAATGGGAAACGATGAATGGGCGCAAATCGCAGCAAAATTTATACTACCGACGTCAAAAGCATTAAAAGTTTAAAAATCGGCATGAACTTCCCCTTTTCCCTAGTCACCGCCGTTGTTTTGCTTTTGCTAAACGTTGAACTACGTAGTTTAAATGCAATTTTTTTTTTTCACCCATTTTCAATATGATAATCGATGGGCATCTTTTTGACAAGCCTCGAAACATACAGTCAAGAAAAAAATAACGTTAGAAAACCGGAAACAAATAAAAGTTCAATTTCATCCCAAATTTTCAAAAAAAAAAAAAAAAAAAACATCAATGTTTACAGTTGCACGGTGGCAACATAGTATTTTTTCCATGTATTTATGAAATAAAAAATAACTATTATTTTTTAAATAAATTTCAAGAAAATAAACAATTGTCAAAATTATGAATTTTATTCAATAACTATTTTGAAGGGGAAATTCAGAAATCTTGAAATACAATATAAGGTGGGAGTAGTACTCGATCGACAAAATGTAAACAAACCCTACATAACAACACATCTATAGCGGTGCATTTAAATGAAACGATCAAACAAAACTAAGGGCATTATTTAATTGAAAGTGAGAGAAAACCACAAAATCAAACAATTATAACTATCCAATATTTACTTTTTTAAGTGAACCCACATCAACATATAGGACCAATGATATTAATTTGATTTTACTCACATTTAAACAAACTAGAGATATACTACAACAATTTTTTTATGAAAATAACAACAAAAATCAATTTTGAAAACTGAAACAACAACTAGAAAGAACTGTACGTACCAGAAAAAGTTACAAGGAAAAGATCTTAGCTTTTCGTGTACAGAGCTGTGACTTGAAATTCAAAATGGCGACTTCCAAAATGGCGGACTTTAGTGTATCACGGTTACAAAATAAAAACAATATGGCGCCTTTACTTAGTTTCGCTTCTGCTAACAAAGAAGTTATCATTGAGATTGAAGCACTTCTGAAAACGGGATATTGCATAATACCCAAGAAAAAGAACAATTCAGGTACGTATACAAATTTCTTTTTAAAGAAAAGCAATACAACTGATCAAACAAATTATCAAGGATGTTCTGAACTCCGGACATTTATATAAATCATACAATAATAGCTGAAATAGCTTAATGTGTTTTCAAATAGTAGATATTTTTCGTTATATATCTGTTTTTAACAGCAGACAATCAATAATTTGGGTCAGTTACTTTCATCCATCCTTGGTGGAATACCTCCCAGGAGGACTTCTGATTTGAGAGATTGCATGATTTGTAAGTTGCATCATTGTAAAATTTACTTAAAATATAGCTTTTATTTTGCCTTTAACTAGTTTAAAACTAATATGTTTTAACAATACCTAATTGATAAATAACAAAAAAGGCACATATTGGGGCAAAGCAATTTTTCTTAATCCACGTGCCTTCCAAATTCGAAAAGGATCTTTGATCTCTTATTGATATAAATATGCACCATAGGTATATTCGTCAGCATGATCAGTTTTTTATTTCTGTATACTGGCCATAAGAAGGAATATTTGTCAATTTTTATCTACTTCTGCTGGGAGTCAACGTCTGCCGAGTCAGCGACATCTGTAGTTGGATTGGTGAAGCAAATTTGTTACCATTTCACCAATAATAATTTCTTCTAATCAGCAGGCATTTTCAACAGACGGTTAGAAATAGCAATTCGACAAAATCCGTTTGCTCATGGATTGGCGGGTGCCGCTTTCCGAAGGAAAGAAATCAAATACCCGTTTCTTGCTATGCTGTTTACGGACAACTCCCCAAGTAGCACAGCAGTATTGGCCAATATCAGCCCTACATTGGCCAATCCCGATGTGGAATGGCGCAAAATCGGCCGTTCGATGCCGATATTGCCCAATCTCGCCCAATATTGGATAGACGATACTCAAAAGTTTGAAAGGTTGATCGACAGTTTTAAAATTAAAATATTTTATGTTTAAGAAAGGAAGGTTTGCATTAATATGTTTTGTGATATTTTTGCCACGGTTTTAAGCATTTTTAAAAAAATCATGTATTTTGGAACGATCTCGACTTACGGCCAAATCCGATATAAAACGATGCGCAGAATTTCTCAAATAGAATCGCCACCGAGTGGCTGAAGGAACTGAAGTGCCCGGATGTGTGTTTACTAAGTTTATTTATGTCACCGGCGCGACGGTTATTTGTAACATTAAAATTGGATCGAAAACTTATTACTGGTAAGTGTTGTCACAATAATTTGTCGATTTCATGGGGTATCTACGTATTACATTATTGGTTTAAGTTGGTTTTAGTTAATTTCAACGATACTTGATTGCCGACTTGGTTTGATCTACAAAAGCGATGTTGACAAAGGTGATTGATATTCACATTAAACTTGATTAGGAATCGAGTTGGTTTCAATTATTTATTTAATGCTGCTGTTTAAAATATAAACAAGATTTTCAGCTTTTATGTCATCTGGACAAGATTAAAAGTGCTTTTAGGAAATCCGAGCTATTATCTCATCCATACACGGATACAAACTAATACTCATTTAGCCATTCCCCCCTACCCCTCCATTGCTTGTTTCAAATTATACTTATACTACATGTTACATTCTAGTTTGTCTTCCTATTTATCATATTTGTTATCGTTAGTTTATATTGCTTCTTATAAAATTCAATATCCAAGCTCCAGCATGATTAGCTCTGTTAATAGAATATATTGTGAATTGGGCATATTGAGGAAACCACATTAAATTAAAACACATCTATTACTCAATCTCAAAGGTGGTGTGGAATAGGGTGCATTATCTCAATCAACCGCTTGGCATAAAAAGTAAATGTTCTAAAAAATGTCAATTTTAACAATATTTATAACTAATGTTATTATGCCTCCTATTTTTGAAAAAATTCAGCAAACCCTGTTAACGCAAAAGTGCTTAGCATAAAATCACATTTAATGCGAAGGAAAAGCAGTTCTTCGTACTTAAAACTTAACGTTAATTTATTTAACACAAAATTCAGTTAAAGCGAACAATTTCAGTGGCCAGATCGACTTAGCGTTAACAGGGTTTTACTGTATATGTACATTCCCCTATTCAAAAGGTCTGTCTTGTGCAAATATTGATTTCTCAGAAAAGAGCAAAATGAATGGAAATTTTTGAAATATCTACAAAAATATATTTTGAATGCCTAACTTCATTTGTGTTAATTTAAACACACTATGCAAAGATGTTGTTTTTATAAAATAAAAATGTTTTGTTCATTTAAAGAAAAGACTTTCCATTTGAAAAGTAAACATCAAATATTGTAATCAAGTATTATTGTTAGTGCTATTTTCTGTCTTGGAATGAAAAGTGTAATAGTTGTAGCCTTCCTTCCCTCGGCAGTAAATTGCCAGTATGGCCTTTTAATAGTTAATTTGTTATTCGGTTCAGTTTAAAATAAAGAAATATACTGTTGTAGGGTTCATTGATGGAAATGGAGAACCCGTAGAAGTAATTCCTTCATCTTGGTTCATCTCAGACAAAAGTTGTCTTTGGTATGAAGGGGGGAATGAACATGATTAAAGAATATATGCCCTCAAGTATAACATGGCAAACATTTAATTTTAAAATCTATTGTACATACAGTAATTAAATTACAATTTTTGTATAGGGTATATACAAATAGTTCAAGGTATCACAAATAATGTTTCATAAGTCATTGATCTACTTATCAGTTCAAGTTTTGATGGTATAGATTTTTGAAATGGTGGACATGAATAACAGATATTTATTAACAGATTTAAATAATATTCTATTTTAATTTCTCAAACTGAAGTTTGTTTTTTTAGTGAGTGATATTATAAGTGCTTTAAATAAGATATTTAATTGTATAAATAAATTGTATATAAAGTTTTGCAACTAGTTTGAGATAGCATATATCCATAATTTTCCTATTTAGATTCATTTTAACAGGCATAAGATAAAGCTGAGCTTGCTCGTTCAATTGGGAGCGATTCTTCAGAAAATGAAAATTTATTAACCAAGAAAAGCCGAACTAATATTCCAGCCCATTTCAAAGACGATCCCCCTTCTTTGGAATCCCACAAAGAAACGAGCAAAAACTTGTTTGTGAACCAAAAAGCGTGAAAACTTCCTCTACCAGGTAAGAATATATGATAATCAATTAGGTAACGCTCCAAGGAATTTCAATTTGATGTTACAATAATTTATATTTTAAAATATAATAAGCAATGGAGAATCTCTGGTCTTTTAATAAAAAAAAAATTATCTGTTTCTTTAAACAATTTTGAACAAATCACCTTTGTCATATGCTTATAATTGAGAAATTAGTTCAGTAGAAAAAACAACAAAAACACTACGTTCTAAATTAGTTCCTATAAATTTTCAAGTGCAACAGTGTATTTTATCACAGACTTTTCGACAACACTTTTTACTATTTATTTTGATTTTATTTGGTGGTTAATTTAACAGTTTAAAAGAGATTTTTCTCTCTTATAAATTATTTATTACAATTTTAAACGGCTTAAGCCAAAAATGAACGAGTTTATAAAAAAAAAACAGAATTAGCATTTATTTCGTGATTGATAGTTTTTTTGTGTGCTTGGTTGAGGTTGGTGCAAACATATTTGCAGAGAACTTTATATAAATTAAATTCATACAAGCTCAATATATACAATTGAAATTTAAATACCAGTTTAAAATGATTTTCTTAAATGTTAGTAGAAAATGTTTTCTGATGTAACAATTTAACAAAATGTTAATAATTTTATGCTTTTGTGCAAAATTGTGTTTTTCATTTTGCAATTCTGTTTTTTTTTTTTTTTTTTTTTTTTTTTAATGGGCAGTAAATGCTGCACTGCATGATTTCTTTTATTGATAACAAATTCCAGTT
The DNA here is from genome assembly GCA_963978545.1 of Linyphia triangularis. NCBI lineage: Eukaryota > Metazoa > Arthropoda > Arachnida > Araneae > Linyphiidae > Linyphia > Linyphia triangularis. The sequence goes on along the minus strand of OZ021725.1, from coordinate 30,616,464 downwards.
CCGTAACAAAAAGAGCTTGGACAAAATAAAATGAGCTTAAGATTAGAAAAAGTTTGATGCAATAATTTGATTTTTAAATTTTAATGTAATCTTAATGCAAACAGAAATTAACAATTTTATATTTCAGGTTCGTTTTCTTCGCCGAGGTAGAAACTTCAAAGGAAGATAAAATATGTAAAATAAAATATGTATTATAATAAACAGCTTGTATTAAATTTATGTTTTTATTATAAATATGCACTGCAGAAAGTGACAATTAATTTAAGAGTGCATGGTTTTTAAGCCATAAAATATCAATTAAATTATATTGGGTTTCAATTATCGGTCATTAAATGCAATTAAAATAGGAATGAAAGTATGAAAAATTATTCATTATATGAGTATTCATGTAAATATTATTGTGGATTTTTTTAAATAATAGATGTTTTTGTCAAACAATTTTTGGATGAAAACTTTTTCAATGGGGGGGGGGGGGGTCTGCAATTTTAATTCACTTTATTGCTTTTACATTTTTACAATATTATGATTGAAGTGAATGAACTAAAGCATTAAAATGAGGTTTATTTACTATCTATTTGATTCTTAATGCATCGAGAAAAATTATGTTTTAAAAATGAAAAGGGACTTCATAAATGAAGTTGATCGGTGCAGAAAAAATATACTTCACAAGTTTAAAATTCAACCTTATATTTTTATGAAACCTTAGCATAAAAAGTTCAATGAGTATTGATTGACCAATAGGGATTTTAAATTCTACTGTTTTCTAGTTTAAAATTGCATGTATCTTTCTAAATCCTTGAATGTCAGACATTTTGTTATCTAAATGGTTTTTTTTTGGTAGGGGATTTGAAAAAATTATTTTAAAAATGTTTAAGTATAACTTAACAAATTATTAAATGTTTTTGGGCAACAATGTGTTACTAAACATTGAACAGCTCAAAATTGAATCTAAACGCATATAAGAATTATCATTTGCAACCACTTCTTCCACCAAAAAGAAAGTTCAGATATGTTGAGTGGCAAATTTACCCTAAACTGCTCTGTGATATAATAAAAAAATAGTAGCTAAAATTGCTCTTCCAGGGTTGGAAAAAAACATGTTTTTTTGGTTTAAACAGAGGTCTTTTTTTTTTATCCTTTTCTAATTACATGTATACATATTTATAAATAAAATTTAACATAAACAAGAATAATTTATGTTTTATAAACAATGAATATTCCTTTTGAAAGTAATTTGAACTAAGTAAATAAACAATTGTTGCTATTTATGGGGACATTAAAATCATATTAAATTTTAATATTTTATTTATAGGTACTATTTTTTAAATTCAATATATACAATAGTAATTGTTTACTACATAATACATAGAATATTACCCTTCTATTCATTTGATACTTATAAAAACTTCAATAGTTTTTAATTGGAAGATTTATTTTAAAATACATTAGAACATATTGTATTTCAGCTAAAAATAAAAGTCATCTACAACATCAAATAATTTAAAAAATCTAATTATAAATAAAAATACAATTTTAAATTATTCTTAAAAAAATATTTCGTTTTTCTGAGGGAAAAAAACAAAAACATTTGGTTTAAACCAATGCTCATCGATATTGCCCAAGATTGCACATCAATACTGGCCAAAACTACTCCTCGATATCGGCCAAAACCGCACTGCGATATTGGCCAATATTGCAAAAATGTTAGCCGTTCGGTGCTGGCCGTTCCGACATTACCCAGGATTGGCCAATCTTCCAGAGCTCCGGTTTCCGACATTGGCCAATACTGCTGTGCTACCTGGGTCAGTACCGCGAAATTTTTCGCTTTTATTTGTGGAAGTCAAGGAATTTTTTTGTGTGGACATTTTCGATTTTTTAAAGTGCTTCTTTTCTAAGAAAATAACAAATCGGCTTTGGAAATAACTTTTTTGTCAATCTTTATTAATATTCTTTATAATTATTCAATATCTCATAGCATCGGGATTGATAGGACAAGTTAAGAGATTTAGCATGCAATGAATAAAATATATACAAATATATATTATAAAACATATTTAGGATTATTTGAAGAGCGAGTGTGGCGGCCCGAGCTTGTTGGTATGACATTTTGAACTCCATCGGCGTGAGATGAGAGATGATGTCTCGCGCGTTGCATAGCAACGGAAAAAATAACTTTCCTGGCGAGCAGTTTTATTTTTATTACTTGTGTTCCATGAATATTTTCTTAGCATGTTGTATCGTTGGTGTTTATTTAGTTAATTAAAGTCTAATAAATTTATGTTAAACTAGAATGGAGTCAGATTACTAATCCAAGGATCACAACATCGCTAAAAATACAATATTTTCGGAGAAACTTTTCCAGGTTCAAGTAAACAAGATGGGATCGTTGGCTAGCGCGCCTCTCGAAATATTTCAAACATACACGGCCAAAAATAAACATTAAGAAACTTCCATAAACCTTTAAATATACTTTTTTCTAGGGATGGAACGGATGTGAGTTTTGCCGGATACCGGATTTCGGATATCCGGGGTACCATGTCGACCGGATACGGATATCCGAAACGGATTTCACCGGATATCCGGCCGGATATTCGGTCTATATACTAAAAACGATAGTTATACGATATGCTATACGAAAAAAATGGTCATGATATGAGTATCAAGTAAATTATAATTAGTGGTTAGCGCACCGCACTGCGTGCCACAGGTCCATGGTTTGATTCGCGGACTGAGCAAGGTTGACTTAGTTGTTTATACCTGAAAGAAATAAACTGAGGAGGACCATGCATGCTTGGGAACTAAACACTGGTGTTCGGCGTCAGAATGACCTTGGAATGAAGTTAGGGCACGAAAGCATAGTTCTCACGAAGGAACTTTTTCGTTTTCTAACTTGACTGCAATTTATGTCCAAGAAAAAAAAATTTAAAAAAAAAAAAAAAGTGTAGGATACGGTGTCCCCTTTGTCGGAAAAAGATCATTATTTTTTGCAAAAAAATATTTTTTGTGGATACCTGGTGACCGGATATATAGCCGGATATCCGAATGAAATTATCGGATGTCCGGTATTTCAAATCGGATATCCGACGGGGTTTCGGATATTGAAAAATCAGCCGGATATGCCGGATATCGGATATTTGCCGGATATCCGTTCCATCCCTACTTTTTTCTAAATAGATGTGTTTCTTAGTTTATATTGTATTTTTTTTTTTCATATATATACAGTCAACTTGCGATAACACGAAGTTTAAGAGACTAGCCAAATTCTTCGAGTTATCGGAAGTCGTTCAGAAGTTGTTTTCTATTCAAGGCATATTTCATCAAAGATGTCTTTTGCTTGTTCATATGGTGTCACTATTGTGTCTTGAATTAAACTTTTCTAGCCATCCTGCACTTGCTATAAATGCATCAACTTTTAGTAAACGGGCAAAGTCCTAATAATGGTTTCGATGTGTCTTACGTAGGAGTAATGAGGGAGGGATTTTGGGGGTTTCAACCCTCCCCCTTCCCCCCCCCCCCCCCCCATTGGGTTGTGAAAAATTAAGTAAATTTACTACGTTTTTTCCCCAGCCAACTCTTTGATGGTTATTACCGGGGCCGCCGCGAGATGGCGGCCCCGTTATTACTCAAAGAAAGTATCCATTAAATTTCCTTAGTATTAATTATTCAGTGTTTTGCTAAGGTAATTAAAAGCTATACCAAAGTGAAAGACATTCATACAACTAATGTACCATATTGAACCATTGAAGAAACTATATGCTGTTCGCAGACAACAGACAACTATACGCGCTACACCGGCTGGAGAAATGGAGTCTTTATCGCGGGAACATAAGTGCTACAGACTTTTGACTTTAGTGATCGACCGCTGATGTAAAGACCATAGGTGTAACGAGGGAGGTTTTGGGGGTTTAACCCCCAACCCATTAATTTGAGAAAGAATTAAACAAATATACTGCATTTTTCCTCAATCAACCCTTTGTTGATTATTACTCAAATTATCCAATAAATTTCATTATTGAGATTATTCAGTGACCAGTATTTTACTAAGGTAATCAAAAGCTATACCAAACTGCAAGACCTATACATAGATTTTTCACCAGAAGAACAAACTTGACATTTAATGTACCATTTGATGATAACTACGCGCTACACCCGTCCGAGGCTGAAAAAATGGACTCTCCATCGTGGGAAACATAAGTTCGTAGAGGATATTGCGCTGAATAGAAAACCCAAACACTAAACAATAACTGAATATAAACTAGGGGAGTGGAACATCGCATAACTTTCAATTACACTATACTAATGGTCAGCACATTTAAATTTAACGTGGAATAGAGTTACAGTCAATCAGGGTAACATTGAACCACATTTTCAGTATTTTCTTCTTCCCCACTTATGTTTTAATAATATTTTCCGACCTAATGGCATAAAATGGAAGAATAAAACCTTAAATTATATTTTAGTTTACACAAATTAGTAAATGCTGATGATGAAAGCACCAAATAATAGGAAAATAACCCGGTGCAAAGTTACCATGACATTCAGGGTAATTTTGAACCACTATCAGAAGTTTCATATAAAATAATTTTTTTTATTCAATTTAGGAGTCTAGACTACTTTGAACGAGTAAAATTAAGTTTCTAAGTATTTGAAACCTTATCAGCTGCAGTTATCAATACCATAAAGTTTGGATATTTTAATTAACACCACAAAGAATATAATAGGTAGGAACAGTGGATGACGAATCACATGAATATATTGCAAAAAAAAAATTATTTATTATTCAGTTCTAACATTCAAATATAGTGAAAAAACAATCTTTAGTTCATTCACTTAAATACAAACTCATTATATCAATTAAAAATTGAGAAAGATAAATAGAAAATAATAAAACTGATAGGCCGCCCTAATGCTATTAGTTAAGTATTATGGTGTTTGTAAGTCACAATGTGGCACAAATATAAATATTCTACTCTTAATGTTTGAAATAGTATGATAATATAAAAACAAAGTTCAAACTTCATAAAATTTCACTTTGGCATTCTTTAGATTAATAGTTTTGCTTCAAAGAAATAATCATTGATCTGGAAAACTTATTCTCGTGTTCTAGCTGGATTGGTTGGTTTGTACGCTTAACGACCTATTTTCATGCACAGTAAAGACAAATCAGTACGGGACCTAGAGCTTAACGTGGATTTCGAACCACAACGAACATCCCTGCCTAATCTGGAATTCGAACCCGGCACCTGTGTTCTAGATGGAATAATAATTTCTGGAGATAATTTTTTAAACACGCCCAATTTTTCATACTACAGATCACCATTGATATTGGGACCGGATTTCTTCATGACCGGATTTCTTCATGAACCACCAACTATCACATTGTCATTTAAGTCAATTTGGTCTGGGTACATTTCTCCATCGTATTGAATAATTACGTGGTCATAAACTTTGCATATGCCATAACCAAATTCTAAAACACTTGCATGCTCAGTGTATAAAATTCCTGCCTCATTGATGTGTTTAACAGCCACCACATGGACAATCTCTGACTTTTTAGTAACATTCGCCACAGCAATTTGTGCAGTATAAACCTCATCATGTGCTTATTGTCCAACTTTCATCTCCTCCGAAAATGACAGTGTTATACATACCTGCAGACAGTTGTACAGTGTCACCTGCATCATCTAGTTCAGGTTGGTTGGTTTATACGCTCAACGACCTACAGGTTAACGTGGATTCCGAATTACAACGAACATCCATGACTAACCCGGGATTCGAAACCGGAACCTTTGGCGTGCGGGGCCAGAGCTCTAACCACACAACCTTTAGGTGGGTCATCTAGTTTAAGACTCTTACTCTTGCTGTCTCCCAGGAATTCATATGGTAGAGGACTTTGGACAATCCCATCATGTCCTTGCTATTCATATTCCTTTACCATTTATTTTTTGTGCATATAGATTTTTTCACTTACTCAACTGAAACGCTTTTTACAACCATTACAGGTGAGCAGATTTTTTTTTTTTTTAGTTCTGTGAACGTTTCTAATATAATTAGGTACTTCTTGAATTCACTCCCAACATTTTCATTTTATCGGATATTGCATACAAGAGAAGATTCTGTAAATTAAATTACATTTGTATGTATATAAATGTATTTAAAAGCAACCAAAAATAAATTAGAATAAAATATAAATTGCATGTGCAGTGTATACATTACACACTGTCATCAGCCTAACTTTGAACCGGCTCAAAGTTACACTGAATATGTGGTAAAATGATAGTGCCTTGGTGTTTTGCTTTTTACCAAATGTTAGTAAATAAATAACCATCAGCTACTAACAATTTAACTTTTTTAGAAAATTATATAGCTGATAAAGTGGTAAATTGATTCTTACTTGCATAAATTAGTTGATTTACATCAACTTCAAATAAGCATTAAAATGGAACTTGAAAACAGTACTTCAGAAAAACAACTGAATGGCCAAATAAATTATGCACTATTTTGCCAATTCATTTTTTAAACTATAAGGCAAAAAGCCAATTTCACAATCTTGCCAGCAGTTTGCAGCAGTGGATCAAGAGCAGCTGTTTAAAACCAAAAATACTGAAAACTAGGAGGTGGCGCAAAGTTACACCCTATGGCTCAAGTTACCCTGAATGACTGTATTAATTTTCATTTATTTGAAATAATGGCCCTTTGTGACATTTTTACAGATAACTCTTACAAGGGCCAAAAAAAAAAAAAAATTAAAAAAAAATACGTCGCTATGGCGAATTTGAGAATGTACTTTTCGAAAATTCTTGCTATATCCTTTCTTGTTAGTGAAACAGAGGAGAGGAGAAAAACGGTTGTTGATGAGCTATCCTGTTAGAGGTTGGAAATATCGATCAAAATAAATATCGATACTATATCGTTGAAAAGAAAAAAAATATCGATACATGATTTTTTTTTATTTGGTTTTCAATTTTGCCAGAAACGAAGTTTTTCAGGGCAAATTTCTACTTTTCACGAATTCATGTCAAATTTGTTTTAATAAATAAATTAAAAAAATTGTTTTAATGAATAAATTATAATATCAATCAGAATAAATGAAATACATTTGGATGTCAATGCATAAATTCACATTTATTTTTAAGGAAAAAATTTGAAAAGCAATTTACCGTAAATTTTTTGATAGAGATGTTTTTAATATTTAAAATTAGATGCAAATTCCAGGCACACGTTGGCAACAGAAAGGCGTTATGTTAATGACTACTAATAAATGATCTTATCTTTCCATTACATTATGTTTTCTCTTTGGTTAGTGTGCCATTTTGACTGTCTCTCAGCCAAGTCCAAACTTTAGTTTTGAAGTTTTTGAAAAAGGAATAAAGAAAATCGAAAAAACACATGGAACTACAAAACAATCATCAAAAACCTAAACGTTTGAAAATATCGATAGATCGATAACTTGTATCGATATTTTTATTATCGATATATATTTTTTAAAATATCGATAAAAATATCGTCATATCGATATATCGCCGACCTCTAGATCCTATCCTCAAGGGAAGAGAACTCTATGTTGAAGACACTCGTTTTTTCTCTTTTTACACCTTTATAACATTTTTATGGGAATTTCGGAGATAGATATGTTTAGAACATCTTAAGAAACATTATCATAGAGATTTTGATCAAAATCGTTAGAGCCGCTTTTTAGTGATTGCTAAAGAACGTGATTTTTTTTTTATGTTTTGCGCATGCGCAATATTGACGACAACCTTAATGGCAGGTTCTATGGCTCCCACTAACCTGTACTCCAAATTTGAACATCGTAGGTCAAATCATTTGGGAGTTGTGCTGACCACGAACACACAGACATACAGGTAGACATTTTTCTATACCATTTTTTTTTTTTTTTTTTTCAGTTGGATGTTCCAAAACGTGGAGAAATGCAAAAAATTCGAATTTTTTTGGATCGAAAACAATTCTTTCATTACCCTATGTTAACAAATGGGTAATTAAAAGTAATTAAAATGATTGCAGGTAGCACACACACAAAACTCAAAGTGAGACACATTTTATTTTGCAAAAGAAGAAAAGATGAAAAATATGGTGAAATTACTTTTTAAGTTGAAAAAGAATCGCCAGAGATAGCGTTGAAAGAATCGCCAAATGAAGATGAAAAAATAAAAATTTTAGCCGCAGATATACAGACTCGGATATTACCGGGACCTCCGTGAAATATAGTAACTTTATATTTATTTCGGGCCTGGTACAACCAGATGGCGCTCTATCTTATGCGTCGCTAAGCGATGGATGAAAATGTAAACAAACTATTCTACGACCTGGATTGCACACACGGTATCGAAATTTATCGATAGCTAAAATGTTTCTTCTTATCCTTTTTTTTATTTAATTAACAAGCTGAAATGTGGAAAGGATAATTCTATAAAAGAATAACTTTCAAATTTGTAAACTTTACAGGTAAGTTGTATCATGTTATAAAAACAAAACCTGATGATGTTTCTTTTCTTAGTATCAAGGAATGTTACAAGAATATATGATACTGATGGAAGAATAGACCAGCTAGAAGAATATACGATAAAATCTAAAAGAAAAAGGAAAGATTGCCAAAAAAGACTGGTTGTTGTATTGTGTGTTTAATTTATTGACTGAACATTCAAAAAGCGCCAATAAGTATTCCACATAATATTTCCATGGAGAGGGATCTGTCTGTAGTTTTTTTTTTTTTTTTTTTTTGAGAAGAAAAAAATAATCACGAATTAAAATGGCTCTTGAAATGTAATGCTAATATAATGATGGTTCATAATTAAAAAATAATACAATAATGTTTTCAAGTCGCTCTCTTCTGAAAAATAAAAGATGTAATTCACTACTTTTTATTTCAGTAGTTAGTTGCATTTATTAATGCTGGTTTTTTTTTAATTATCAATTTTATGAATGCTAAAAAGATATTTTAATAATTTTTTTTACTGACATTTATTTGTAAATATGTATAAAGCATATTCCTAGGGAATAAATTTTATGATTTCATTTTTATACTTATTTTCAAATCAATGAAGTTTTATTTGTTTTCCCATCTGATGAATGTGGTTAGCTCTCTGGCCATGCATGCCAAAGGTGCCGGGTTCGAATCACGGATAAGGCATGTATGTTCGTTGTGGTTCGGAATCAACTTTAAGCTGTAGGTCCCATCCTCATTAGCCGTCATTGTGTATAAGAAAAGGTCTTTGAGCTCATAAACCAACCAACTTATATGTTTAAAAATGAAAATACCTATTTGAAATAATTTATCATGTTCTTATTCTTGAGGAAATACATTGCTTAAAAATGAAATTTTAATCAGAATATTAGGTACTAGCACTTTCAAATTTTAAATATCTATTATATTCAAAGTTGAAATAAAGTTTTCGTATAATAATTTAGTGTTTGCATTTTTGTGATGTTTATTCTTTTAAATACATACTGTTTTAAAGTATTGCTTGTTATGGTATTGAAATTATTTTAGATATGTTAGTATATGAATATATTTCGGAGAATTTTCAACCCGAATAATCTACTATAAAAGGAATATTAGTAATATTGAAAAAATCCTGTTATAATTTCAAAAATTTGCCGCAGTGTTTTAATTTAAATCTCACTCTCGGTGCTTTTATTTCATGAAATTAAATGTTGTATCTGAATAATCTACAATCAAAGAACCTAACGTATTGTTAAGAATTTTTCCACTGAGGCAATGATGGCACAGTTTTTACGGTATAAAAATGTTTATTCTCTCTTCAATATATCACAAAAGTTATTTAAAGACAACAGTGTAATCACTCTCCAGGTTCAACACAAGCTTCAACAAAAACAACTTCGAATACAGCGATTATACAAGCTCACTCCAATAGGTAAACAAAGCGATCAGCTCTCATCGAAGTCCGAAGTCAATCTGAAAACTTTCCCGATCTCCAGTCTTATTTATACTTGGCGCGAGAGAACATTCGCGAAATTTCCAGCCAATTCGTCGGAAAAGAAACATCTTGAAATTTCTCGATTGCTTTAGGTGTAGCCACCTTTTTCTAACCTGTATAATCGCTGTTAATAAATAAAATAAGATAAAAATAAATTACAATAGAATTTTAAAATAATACGTCACTATTTACACTATGTACAGACAATTTGTGCAACATTTCCCCCTTCTTAAAGACTGCACGACAATTCTTTTTTTCTCCATCCGTTAACGCGAGTCCTATACAGTTTTTTGAAGGACACCCCTGTCTGTCTTTTTAAACCATCCATTAGATGCTTTAAAATCTACATCGATGTTTAGCAAATGTTTTGGCTTTTTCCTTTAGAAAATTGCCGTCTATTGTAGGATTTGAAAGGTCCATGAGATGCAACCATTCCACAAGGGCCGTCTCTAAAAGTGGAAATTTTTCATCGCTTGTAAGCACCCTTGCTTTTGAGACGTCGATCTCGTTTGCAGCTGAAATTTTATACCCATTTTTAAGATTGAAAACAGAACACTTTTCTTAGTTCCATCTGGTCAAAACCAAACCGTCAGCTGCGTTGCCCTAGTTAGTTGAAATAGAATACGTTTTCACAAATTTCGATGAAAATATGCGGTCGCTATAACGAAAATTGGCCGGCGTTTCGATAGTTGCAATAAAGTTAAAAATAACTTTCGTTGTCCCTATGAAAAAATGATTAGGACTTTCAACGACGGTCGTTATAATGAAGGGGTTGCTATATCGTGGGGTCGTTCAAAAGAGAGTCTAATGTATATACTGTTCAAGAGATGCTGTTGAGGGAGGTTGCGTTAATGGAAGGGCTGAAGCTACTCCATTTTTGAATTAACATATTTAATAGAAACTTATGTACAACTTTTACAAAGAAGGAATGGAGGAACGACACACACGTGCTTCTCTCTCTGATGATCGCAGCAGTCTAGTTTGTTACTAGGTTCGCCGATTCTGATGATTCTATCACGAGCACGGATCATGGGAGCATAGTAGTGTTGACTGCTTTTGTGCTATGCAACGTGATCTTCACGTTTGCAGAACAAAATGTGCTGCGCTGCATACCCTTCCCCAGTGTCAAAGACAGGATAAAAATTAGGGAGCTTGATCCGATGTCAGAGTGTCCGGCTAGTCACTAATAATGACAGATGGGTTGCAGTCGGAGGTGCAGTCGAGGATGGTATTAGGGGTGAATTGGGGTTTCAGCGTGAAGGTGATGTGTTGGGTGCTAATGATGGTTTCGGTTTCGATTACCGCTAACACCATCGAGTGGTATATGAACATTTTTTATTGCAGATCTGCAACATCCAATATTAGGTTTCGACGTTAGGAAACTATGTATTTTGATCCTACTTTAGGATTAACCCTTTCAGAGGTAAAATCACATGCTATAACGTATTTCATAGAGACATAAGGATGTGTAATAAAAAGCTAGGCGATTATCCCAAGAGAAACTTAAAGCAGTAGAAAAATAATTTAAGGTTTTGAGGAAGCGTGAAATAATAAGCCTCTCCATATGCTAATCATATTCACCCGGAGTTAAATTTAGAAAGAGAAAAAAAAAAAAACTGAGTCTTCAGAATTTGCGTGAACTTCCGCCGTTTGAGCGATCAGTCTTTTTTAGAAGATCGATTTTTTCAAGGCGTATCATATTCATGCAGAGCCTCGTGACATTCATAAAACTGCAGTAATCCCACCTTTGATGGCCTTTTCGAATACATTAAAATATGTTCCGGTAAGCGAAATGTCTGTCAAATATTTCAAAGGTTCAGGGATGATAGTCTGCGTGGTCTACATTGCTTCTATGATACCTACTAGATGACGTGTTGATCGTGTCACCCGATTCTCAGACCCAAGAATCAGATTTTAAACAAATTTTCGAATGTCTTGACAAAAACAAGTTCGAGATAAATCTGTGAAAATACGAACTCGGGAAAGCTGAAATTCGATTCTTTAGGTTTCACACATCTGATAGCGGATTATCACCGATACCGGATAAAATTACAACCCTTTCGGAAATGAAAATTTCCCAAAATGTTAGATGAATTTTGCGAATTCTTAGCACTGCTTAACTTTTACCAAAGGTTAATTAAAAACACTGTTGTTCCACAGGCATGTTTGTGCGAAATAACTAAAAGAAGAAACAAATCATAAGGGCAAAATGCAAATCATTTCGTCAGAACCTGCAAGAGCGGCGTCCGAGGAATCTTTCAACGCAGTCCGATACCAGTCTCAAGTTGAAGCCGTTGAATTTACCCTCATCAAGCAGAGAAATTTATTGCGATGTCGCCGAAGAATTCGTCAAACACGCCCCAGAATTTTTTCGAAGTGTATTCAATATCTGTCACACCCTTTTACACTTAAATTTCAACGCTCAACTAAAAAGACAGTTCAACTGTTCCTTTTCCACATTCACATTGATATTGGTGGCCCTTTGCCACTTTCTAGAGTTCACCTCTTCCGTTATCTTCCACCATATAAAGTACCAGGTTAAGATTTTGTCGAGAACTAAAACGTTTTTTACTAACAAGATAAAGGAATGCTCAACGGAGCATTACCTAAAATGAAAACAATATCTTCTCTTTCTTCGAAAAACCAACAAGTCCATCGTAAATGAAAATGCATGTGATAGCTGGGGCGACGTGGTCCTACCGGGCTGAATTCCCAACACATTTGGGAGGTATACTGCTCAACAATTACCAGTCACAACCAGTAATACCCTAGACAGTATATTGAGAATATATACAGCTATCTGATACTACCGCATCAATTTTAAGTTGGTAAAGTTAAAAGTTTCAATGTTCACCTATAACAGCTACAGATGGATGTGTAGGGCCAAGGCTGGAGGTGTGTTTACAAATGAATAATCGGTATTTCAGTCTGCTTTCTTGTACTCAATGTTTTCTAAAGCTAATCTAACTTGTTCATCAGAATGGAGATGAGTCGATGTTTGTTCTTCGGATGGGTCAGGAAGTTTTCTTGGGAAATAGTTGGCACCATAGTTTCATCAAACATTACTTTACTTGACATCTGTTTTTGTGATCTTCGGGGCAGCTCTGGACATTATCTCCTGCCATTTTATCTTCGGGGTACCCATCAAAAATTGCAAGATGGCTTGTACTTCGAACAAATGTATGTCAACAAACTGATGAAAACGTTGGACCCGTGTTCCACATGACTGTCTAGCAAATGTCCTTCATCAATAACATATACTCAGCTTTCAGTATTTATGTCTTCTCTGTAATGGTTTGAAAGCTTGGAACAAAAAGGAACTAGCACTTTTTGCATTCCACACTCGTCAAATAGATGTAAGGGAAATCGTCATAGAGTTGATAATCATGATGCAAAATCCATCCACTTCCCTTCATCATAGTAAATCAAATGTTGTGCGTGGCAGTGGCAAAAAGTTTTCTATTTCTTCATTTGATCGGCGTGATGCTGATTCACTCGAAAAGTGTTGTAGGGTTGATGGATTACCTTGAGGGATTAGTAAATTACGTCACACAAAATTTTGACATTCCATGTTTCACGTTTCGTACACTTGATGGAGAAAAAAAAAATTCAAGGACTTTTTAAGGATGCATTATCCAGAGTTCGTCCTAGGCGTTTTTCGAGAAGCGGCGCGCCCTGCCTGCCCCTTTTCTTTAATAATAGCGCCTTCCTGCCCTTTTTCAGGAAAAATCATATCCTGCAAGAATTCGAAAAACTTTCGTTTTTTTCCCCCAACAGTACGCAATATGTGGATCACCCCTACTGAAATCGCCTGTCGCGCATGCCCATTCATGTTCAAACGCGCAATGTATAGATCAGGGACTGAAATCATTGAATAGATGCCCACATAACGTGCGTCGTTAGTAGGTGAATTGTAGTGGGCCGTCTTACGATTTCCCAAGTGCTCATTAGTGAATCCAGATGGCCATTTCGTACGTGTTTTGATTAAGCGTATTTCGTCGAATTTTTACCATGCCTCCTTCAAAATAGAGAAGAAAGGAATTTGAAAGGCTTGATTAACTTAGTTAGAGGTGTATAGCCATCAAATGTTTACACTAAGAATTTAAAAAGAATATTTCCGTTTGGACACGCATAATCGCGATGCCCTCTTGTTAAATTTAGGGGGTGTTTTTAGTAATTTGCCTGTTACCAATTAATTTCTAAACATGCATTTTGTATTTAAAATTAAACATCACAAAAATGCAATCAAAATCCCGGATTATTTCCGATTTAAAAAAAATAAAACTTCTATTACAGCCAACATAATAGTGGCATGCACGACAAAGAATCGCCGTTTTAACATTGAATTTGATCCGATTCGAAAAAAAAAAAAAAAAAAAAATTCACATATTTTAGGACATAGTCCAAGTTCTTTAGTTAGAAAACTCCTTGTGATTTCCCACAATGAATAATATTAAATTTGGAGAAACTCTATTTTTTATCTGACAATGGCAAACCTAAGAAATAAAGTTTAAGGTTGATTCATTTAAACTTTAAAAAAATTTGTAAGGGGATACATTGTGAAAAGTTCTTATCTTAACATTCATTACATCAAAACTTTCTTATCTTAATTTTAATGTATTATAAATTGATATTTTTATAAAAAAATTATATTCGATGAAAATTTTACTGTGTAGATGGTTCTTTAATATTAATCTCATTCCCATTCCAGCAGAAGTAGGACTGAAGCATTTTATCAGTATTTTGATATCTTTTGAGTTTCTGAGCAAGTCTTTTGCATTATTATTATTTTTTTTCCAAACAATCGAAAATTTAAAATTATTTATTGTGGTGGAAATGTAAAACAATATTGAAATTGTGGCAGAAAACCTGTATAAAATTTCTTGCAATTTGCTAGAAAAGTGCCCTCGTAGACAGGAGTTGGCCGTTTTTGGAAAATAGCACCCTGCCCTTTTTCATTTCTAGGATGAACTCTGTATTATCAACACAGATACATAAAAAAAAATTCAATTTTTTTTATTGGCAAACGGTGTATATTCAAATCGAATAAGTACAAAATAATGTATTTTAAGTTTTAATAAAAGAACATTTTAAGGTTACATTAGGAAAAAAAAACCTTCCACTATATTAGAAGACATAGCATGTCCCATAAAAACAGAAGTAAAGTAGCTAGTATTCACTTGGTAATTGCACCAATATTGGATGTGAACATTCATTTGATTTTCTTGTTTCATCACATTAAGACTTTTGTCAAATAATAATATAAAAGTCGTATTGATTGAACTGTCAACCAATTAACTCTGAAGGCTTGATTCCAAATACTGCATAATATGTAGTTTTTTTTCTCCATATGAAAATATAGATGCAATCACACTATCGGCAAACATGCAATTACATAATTTATCAATGTTTTCATTTAGTTTGCAAGAGCCATGGTTTTTTATGGTTTACAATGTCCATAGTATTTCAGTATCTAAAACTTCATTTTCAGTTACATGCGCCTCCATCGGTCTGACGATGTTGATTGTTGTGAAAAATCTCCACTTTTGGGGTACTTTTTATCATTAGAAATAGTTCCAAACAATCCTCATCAAACTTCTTATAAAAACTAAATCCATATGCTTTTTGCTCTTCGCATGGCTTTTTAAAGCATCATTGTTTTTACATATTTAAAGCAGGTAAAAAGGGGTAGAGGCCTTTTAGTGTTGCAATACCCAGGAATTAAACAAAATAGAAGAAAAGCACAATTGAAGGACCAAATTTATTATTAATTGAAACACATAACAAACTAAAACTTACCACCTACAATGTAAATCTAAGAAAATGGGTGAATCTAAGTCTAATTTAAACATTGATGAGAAACAAGTGGTTAGAGCTATAAGGAATATAAAGACGTTTTTGCAAATGACATTAATCAGTTGAAATTGTGATGTAAATAAAACACAGAATACATTTTACCAAATAGCATATGGACACACCAAAAGTCATATTGTGTTCCAGGGATGAGTTTGGTAAAAAATCAAAAAGCTGAAAACAAAATTCCAAACGTTTTATGCGTAAAACACATTTTAAGCTATTAAGCTATACTTAAAAAAATTGTGGTTTTTCATGAGCGTTTATAACACTGCACCTTCTCTATCTGTCCGTGAGAAAAATGGTTCAAAATAGAGGCACTTAGATGTAGAGATACACTTTGTGCTGTCATCAGGCAAGTTATAGCTTCAAAAAAAAAAAAAAAAAAAAAAAAAATCCTTTAAAAGCAATGGAATCCAACAAAAACTTCAAATTTTCAACAAGTCAAACAATTTTAAGCAGCTATACCATATTGACAAACAGGTCGAATATAATTAAACCTAGTTTTCTAAGTTTTTAAGCTACATTTTAAGTACTAAAATCTTTACATTTAATTTTTATTCCTACAGTTCAGCTTGTTCAATAAAATAAAAAGCAACAAACAAACAATTTTACGTACAATTGCAGTTAAAATAACAACTTTAAACACAGCTTCTTTAGAAAAATTTTAATTGGGACTAATTTTCAGAATACTTTTATATCATTTTTATACAAAATGATATAAAATTTTTAGTATAAATTCACATGAAACGGCAAAATCGATCCTTAAACAGGCACTAATCACGGATATAGTGGCTATCGCATTTAAGGTAGTCTAGGCGAATGGCTACAAAACGGTGTTGAAAATCTCGGTAATAGCCGGTATTGTATCAGAGTAAACCTCGGTGAAAATGACCATCACTATAACGAAAGCAATAGCGCTTGCAATACCGGCGAAAATCTAAATATCAGCCGAAATGAAAATCGCAACAACGTGCGTATCGGCAATAGCGTCCACGATATCTGAAAAAATTTCGGTAATATCGACATTTTCTTGGTAATACTAGTGCAAATTTCGGTAATATCGGATGTAATCAAAGTACAGCATTCCATGAAAAAACAACTCTCACGCCAACTGAAATATGAAAGTTAGAACCTAATATACCGGAGCAACTCTCAACAATAACACTATTGTATGGGTGTAACACTCGAAGAAAATTACCATCATAAAATCTCGGACATCAAAACATTCCTTCGGTAACATCGATGCAAATCTCAGATTTTACAACAGGGTAGCACCAACGAAAATGCCTATCACATAAACGTAAATATCGGCGTTAGCGCCGAAGATACCAGAACAATTCTCAGCAATAACGCTGTTATATCGGAGTAATACTCCGGGAAAATGGTCACCACAGCAACCTAAATCACAGCGATAACGCACGTCCTAGCCACACAAATCTCGGCAGTAGCGGACATTACATCAGCGTAACACTTAACGAAAACAAGCAACACATGCTGACGTAAATAAACGATAGTTCCGTGGATGTCAGACTTGGAAGCAAGCGCATTATTAGTATACGTTAATCGCGTGAAATCGTAAGAAGGAATTTAGATTTTGAGCAGAGAAAAAAATGACACAAAAGGCTCAAATTTCGGCGCAGTTGGAAGTATACAAAATGCGAGTTTGAGCGCCAATCTGACTAAAGAAATGCATTTCAGTAGATTTTTGTACTTGGAGCAGGAATGTGATGCGACGCCTGAGCAATGGGTTTTCCAATATTTCGGAAATGAAGCTGCTTCGCGGTTCAGCCTTAGAAAAAAAGTTATTTTTCTGTGGGATAGAAAAAGCGGGAAAACACAAATTTTTTTCAGGAATTAGAAAAGCGGAACTTTCTTTGTAAAAGCGGAATTCTTTTTTTTCTAAAAAATTAAAAAAGCGGAATTCCGCCACATGGCGGAAGAAACTCATCCCTGTGTTCCACATAACTTAAAACAGCAGATGGAAAAACAAATTAATGATCTCTATAACACAAGAAATATGTAACCAATTCTTTATTGAACAAATGGAACTTGGTTTTAAGAACACTTGAATTCAAAGGGAGGAAAAAAATTATATAATTATTTTTTCTGGAAAAAAGAAGAAATACTTTTCATTCCTTTCTTATCTACTTTCAGCAATTGCTTCTGAGCTGTAGAAAGCTTGGATTTCTAAAAACATTAAAATTTAATTTATATACAAATTTGGTAAAAACATTTGTATTAATATTTTAGAACTAATTAAATGTATCTTTACAAATTTATCATGACAAATTAATTGTATTCTTATGTAGCACAACAAACTCACCCTTGCCCATAATATAAGACAACCCACAATATAATTTATATATTGATAAAAAAAATTGAATTAATCAGTAACTATCACAAAAAGGAAGCCTTCACATTTTAATTTGCTGTACATTAAGTTGGTTAGTTGTTTTAGAGATTTTCATCAGCAAGAGCTACACTATGTCAGCTTCCATGTATGGGGAAGAATGCCTTCTGAAAAGATTTTTCAAGGGAAATCGCTGTGCAAATTCTTCAAATGGGAAAAATATCTTTAAAAATAGTGTTCATGAAGACTTTTCAGGTCTCGAAAGTACTTCCTCATTTCGTTAAATGACTTAAATAATGATTCCATGTGCTGAATATGGAATTTAAACCAAGTTAATGGAAATAGAGGATCTCCAATATTTTGTCGAAACCCTCCATTTTATCAAGAATCGCTTCTGAAAAGTGCAGTTTCAACACGCAAAATTTAGCTTATGAGACAAGTTGATTAGATTAAATCAAATAGACTTAGATGAGACAAATACAGAATTTAAATTTAGATTATCTCCTTAAAGAAATGCTAACGCCTTCATCAACAAAATAATGGATTTCGAGGCAAAATATTGATTTCATATGCCTCAGAGATATTTCCCTGAGAAGATAATTTAATTATTGATAATTTGTCTATCAGCTCATTTCTAGCTAGTCTTAAATTACACCAATAACATGAAAACCAACTGGATCATTCGAATTAACTTTATTCAACTGGAAAAAGTACACTTAACTACTGTTAAGTTGATGGTTCAGTTTAGCAAAAACTGAGCTATTAAACTAAACACTAGGAATCGTCATTCACCTCCCACAATCAAGCTAATAACTGTTTAAAAAGAATTTGAAGACCTCAAATACTTTAACAAAAGTTACACAGGATTTTCTCACCTGTTTATCTTGTAAGGAATTCATAGAAAAGTTTTTACTGTAATCATCAGTGGGAGACACAGAGGTATTCTGTTTCTGTTAAAAGAAATGGAATGCTTTTAACACATTGATATACATTTCATGCTTTAGAAGCAAGATCATCATTTCAAATAATACAAATTCATTTATTATTATTTATTTTTTAGAATACACAGTACCATAAAGGAATTAATAAAAAAAATCCCCATTAGCAAAGTATTTTGATTTAAGAAATTATATTTTAATTTACAGCCAGAAAGTTTAAAATATATCTGGTTAATTTCCTAAACATCAAAATAAAATTATCTTTTGCTTCCAAGAATCCAAAACTTGTATTCAAGTTCTGATAATGTATGAATTGACTTTTGCTTCATTTATAAAAATTAATCCACACTTTAACTGCAGTAGTTTAACTTATATATTTACTTTATATAAAGGCCAAACAACCTAGCAAGTAGTTTAGTCTTGAAGAAAAAAAATTGAGAATTAAAACAGAAATATTATTTTGAAAATTGATTGCATTAAGAATAAGTTTAAGTGACGCAACCATAAATAAAGTTGGAACATACATATTTTGTCGCAAAAGGAAAACAATACCTTTGCCTTTCCTTGCAAATTATCTTCTTTCTTTGGTTTTTCTTGTTTCATTTGTAATCTGTTTAAAAATAAAATTCATTATGAACTAAGCACAACTTTCGAAAGGACCAACACAACATATTCCTATATTCCTGAACACTGCAAAACTCATTTCAAAACTAAAGATATTCTACACTATAGAGGTAACAACTGTCTTCTAGTGAGTTCAAACTTTATGATTTTTATTTAATAATTTTACCAATTTGTGTTTGGTGTAGTCTATAAACACAGATTGGTGTTTATAGACTACGAAAAACAATCAGTAAGTTTGATCAATAACGATATTTAAAAATAACTTTAGATAAAATTATAGTTTTTAAAATAAGTGTGAAACCTAATAAATTTATTAAAATGTTGAGCCATGAATTTGTTAAAAAATAACATTCATTGCCTAACGGAAAGGGTGTTAATTACTTATATACAAGTACTAATAAGTTAAAAATCGTATAAAAAATATAGTCTGTTTGGGCAAAAATAAGACAAAATTTTAATTTTTATTTGTAACTGGCCTTATTTTAGATGTAGTATAATATGTTGACATGACAAATTAAGAAAGAAAACAAAAAAGTGTGCATTGCTGATCACATGCTCTCCCCAAACAGGGTCTACTATGATTGTGACCTCTTTACAGTAGATGATATCCATATAATTGCTCATCCGTACAGAGTTACGATTGGTTCAAAATTTCATTAAAACAAAGACATCCACAGCGAGTAGAGTAGACTTCATGTTTACCAGATTTAAATTCGATTAAACATACAATATGAAAATATGCCATTCTTAACAACATGATATCCCTAAAATACTTTTCCTTTTCGTACATTTAGAAAGATTCAAAATATATTAATTTTCATAAACTTTCCTTTAATTTTAGCAACTAGTGTATATAGTTAAAAGTAAAATATTAAAATGGTCCTTACCCTAGAGATTTAAATAACTCAATAGTTAACTCTTCAGTTATATAGTCAGATATCAAATGGCATGCATAACTTAACAGTATTTCTGAAAAGATGTAAAAGAAGTCGAAATAGCTGAGAGCTAATATGTACAAACAAGTAGAACAAAGAAATTAAAACTTTAAGAATCAATAAGAATATATAAACTTTCTTAGGTTTGTTGCATTAGATTTTTCAAAGTACAACAGCTACACAAGAATTATACTGTACTAAAAGATTGTAATATCTGTACTGAGAATAGAGTAAATGTTCAAGAGGGAATGCTCCCTTCAAAGTATGTGAGGAAGAACAGTTTCACAATCGAGGGAAGACAACTTAGAAAACTCCCATCAGGCTATATGACAATCGATGCATTTGTTAAAATCGCATTAGCCGAACAAGTTACACAAGTTGATGTTTACATTAAATACTCATCCAAATATGATTTAATTTTTTTACTGTCTAAACTTAGACCCCTAACCTACCAGTAAACCTTCAATGGCCAGCCAATATATAATAATAATGCAAAAGCACATTTGTCTATCCAATAATGGTTTAATGCTATCAACATTGAGATGCTTAATTAATCATCTGATTTTTTTAAACTGAAGATAAACTGCTATGATTCAACTTATTTTACAAGACAACTATACTTAAACTAACATAGAATGACACCGCCAGTTGTTGATTAAAAAGTCAATGCTGCTGAATTTTTATTACAGCTCCCCTACTTTAAGTTTTAGAATTAAACTGACATATTTACCACAATCCTCAACGATTGTTCAATAATGAGAAAGAATGAAATTTGTTGAACATTTTGCAAACATTTTATTCTAATTTGTATTTTTTCCAGTACTGGACCAGGCAAATTTTTTCCCAGTGCTATGACAAACAGTAAAATTAATGAAAATATTGCTAGTAAAATGCAAGTAGGTAATCTTCCCTTGGCATATTTATCAGCAACAAATTGCAAACTCTGAAGACACGAGTTTCCAAACAATAAAATTCCTCAATGGTTCATTCAGTAGCTCAAACTGATATGAAAACAGTAGCATCAATATTTAAAAAAATATGTCTGATGCCACATTTAAAACTCATTTCTGTATGTTAATGATGAGCTTTTTCAAAAATTTTATCAACTATTGGAAGGGTATCAACCACTGGTGGGGTCGTTCTATTTATATTTTAATACTTGGTTAACAATTTCACAAACAAAATTAGATAGCAGATTAAAACACAATAACATTTAGATAGAAGAGTATTAAAAATATTTAAAATTTCTTCAATGCCAAGCATTTTCAGAAAACATTAACAAAAAACTACCTAAAGCTACACTATAGAGATTAATAATCATGATCAAGTAATTTAACAAGACTAGGTTGAGAAGAAAATCTACAACTTAAATTTATATTATTCTACCCAAATGTTTATGATTAAATTGAAAAACATACCAGGGTTTTCCTTTTCATCATTTGTTTGTAATGATGATGCTTTTGAACCATCTGTTAAGCTGATATTTTTAGACTTCAGAGAAGTAGATAGGTATTTGACTTTTTGTTGCAACCAATGTAATGTTTTTGTGTTATTGTAACAAACCACTTTATACCCAGATGATTCTAAAAGAGAAAAGGAAAATGTTGTACCCTGATGATTCTAAAAGGATTTCTAAATTAGACGAAGACTAAGGTAGTCAATAATCAAATAAAAATAGGTACATAACCAAACAGTCACTGGTTAAATTTTAAAATCATTAATTTTATCTTATCAATGCTATTACATCTAAATCTCAAATGCTTCGTCTAACTTTTTACATTGTTCTAATAAGGACAAACAAAATTCTAATAAGTAAATAAATTAATTTTATTTCATTGTATTCAATGACAATTAAAATCATTATGTTAAAAGTGGAAAATACAGATGTGTAATGAATCTAGGTACAGGGGTCAAAGTGACAAAATAAGAATATATAGGATTTTTTCAAAAAAAAATATAGGACAATATAAAACATCAAATAACTGCACACAGTTGCTACTGAACTTCAAAATTAATTCGTTATACATTTATATACTCGTTATATTGAATTTAAGAGAATAGAAAACACACCTTTAAAAAAAGAAATCGCATGATCTTGAATACATGATCCCCCCCCCCCCCCGTTATTGCATCAATATTCTATCCCTAAATCAAGTTTTATTAATTACATCATTTGCAATCATGAGTCTTTTGCTTCCAGCATTTTTAACTGTTCCAATTTCTTTAAGTATTTTCTTTTTATCCCTGTTTGCAGTCTTTTGTTGATTCAGATTTACTGTTCAGTGTCGGCTGGATTGGTGGCGAAAAGTGGGAGATTTATCGCCGAATGTGGCGAACCTGGCACTTGGTTTTAAAGCAACCCTAGTGATCGTTTGGATTTGACAACACAACGTATTGACGTAATTTTCAATTTTGGCGACTTTTATGAAAAATCGTGGCGAATATTCCGAATCCGGTACGAATTCTGCGCCAAGGCGATTTTCGCAAAAAAATGGCAGCCCTGCCATTTTTTAAGAGCAAGATAACTAACTGCCTATGGTTGCCATAATTTGGAGCGGTTTGATGTAAACAATTCGTGGCGCAGAATCCGTACAGGATTCGGAATAAAAAAAATCGCCATCCGACATCATACAGTAAATCTTAACCCTTTTGTTTCATTCATCATCAATTATTGACTGAGCACTCAAAATGTTCTTTAGTAATCCTGCAAGTTAATCCCAAGTTGTTTTTATCCGTTTTTCCCGAGGCAGAGTTCTGTTGTTGCATCTCTCTCTGCATTATGTCAATTAATTTATTACGTTGGAGGAGAAATCATATCAGAAGTTCAAGACCGATTGTTATGGAAATGTTCACATATTTACAACTCCCGCCGGTCCAGTAGAGTTGAGTTGTACGTTATGCAGCACGTGACGTCACAAGAGATAAAACGCCGCGCCGCCGTTACAAACATCGTTTTTGTCAGGTCTTTTTCACCCACGATCGCGCCAAAGAATCCGAAATATTAAAAAATGGCAACAAACGGCGCCGTTATTACGAATTCGAAGAAAATATAGATCGAATCAATGTAGAAATATAGGATATATAGGACAATTGTAAAATATAGGACAATATAGGACGTTTTTACCGAATTTTAAAAAAATATAGGATTTATAGGACATATAGGACGTCTGCGACCCCTGTAGGTACATACCCGCTAATCAACTTCTGCATTGGTTCTAATTATGCATAAATAGAAAATTAGCTAAATAACACATTAAAGTTATTTGTATAAACAAGGGCGCTCTGCCCCCTGCTCCTGAATAGTGGCCAACCCCAAGGATTTCTATGTAATATTTATTGATTTGCTTTGTGAACCACCCTGGCTTTGTTTTCAGAAACATGCCAAAAGAACCAACTTTGGTTGTTACATGTCCTGAGAAAGCAATCTTACTTGATAAAATGGCACTATAACCAGGTGTGTAGTGGAGAAGGAACAAAGTGAAATAAACATCAAAGTTCAACCAAAAAGAAATGCCAAAGTCATGAGTAAGAAGCAGTATGTTTGCCTTGCATGTGAGTTGTCAGAGAACCAGGCCTCGCAGCACTCTTCAATGTG
This sequence comes from Linyphia triangularis, assembly GCA_963978545.1. Lineage (NCBI taxonomy): Eukaryota > Metazoa > Arthropoda > Arachnida > Araneae > Linyphiidae > Linyphia > Linyphia triangularis. The sequence continues at coordinate 30,592,207 of OZ021725.1, read as the reverse complement.
TTTTCAATATAAGTAGTCACACCAATGATTGTGACTGATAAATAGTTACTTGTCAGTTGCGGGGCAACTAGTTGGAAGTTTTTCAGGTTTTCTCATGTTCAAGACACAAATGTAAGGAAGTTTCACATACAGAAAGGTGAAAACTCCTTTGACACAGATTACTCTTAGTCGTCCAGATTTTGGTTAACATAAGGATAACAAATACATATCGAATAAATTAGGTTAAAACAAACACTTTTGACACTACAAATTCTTTTAATTCATCAGAAAAAAATTATTTCAGCACAAGTAATCAAAATAAACTTTCTGTTTGGTATAAGCCTTGAGGACAAATCTAGCACTAACCAAGATTACTGTAAAGAATTCAATAAAAATTAATTTTATAAAAGCAATATCTAATTAACAGTCTTTCTATCAGGAACAAAAATTCAAATATAGTAAAATTTAATGTTAAAGTTTTTGCTTAAGTATCTATACTCTTATACAGCATGCTTAGAAGACAATTCTTAAAATTTCAGAATTTTAAAAGGAATCTATACAACCGAAAAGTGGTAGTATGGATTCCTAGACCAAAAAAAAATCAAAATAAGACCAAAGTAAAATTTGTGTTAAATTTCACAGCTTTCAAAGAGGTGATTCCAAATATACCAACAACTCAATTTTTATATTTTTGGTGCTTTTCTTGTGTTTTGGTATCCAATTATAATGACAAATATATATATATATATATATAAATTGCAAAGGGTATGTATATAGTGTTTTTTTTTAAATATAATATGCATGCAAATAAATACTTAGTATAAAATAGAAACTTTAGAAAATATATATTACTTACAAGAAGTATTCACAATTACCTTTTGAGTCTAAGATATTTAAAAGCTCATTTGGATTAGAACACTCCAATAAATTATGAGCATCAGGAAAGTTTTCATCTACAACAAGATCCTCTAATGGACAAAATCTGGTATCCTACAAAATTAAAACTTAGAATCAATACACAAAAAGAAGTTTTATTCATTTTTTTTAATATTGACAATAGCACATCTAAAATCAATGATGTGTTTGCTCTCATAATGAAAAGCATAATTTCTGATGTTCATTTTGCAAGAATTTTTTTTTTTTTCATTTTGAAGGAGTATTAAAATTTATTGAATATAAAAACTTACTGGAAAACTACAGCATTTATTAAAAATACTTACATGGTTTACGTATGGAAGAAGGAAAAATAAAGGATCTACTACAGTCAATAAATATAGGCTCCCATCTGAAAATTAAATAAAAAATAAAAAAATCGAGGTTCATATATTGCCTTTAAAATAAAATATTGCAAGAATTTTTTTTTTAATTATAGTAGCAATAACAGTAGTATAAATATTTAATAGTGCAAAATATATAATCAATACAATCTTTTTTTTTCTATCTACATTTTTGCTACAGTGCTAAGCTTCATGTTTACCTGAATTAATCACATAAAGGTTTAAAAGAGGATCTAATTTCATGCTGGTGTGTCAATCATGGCAGCAGGTCATAATAACTGGAGATATAATTAAACGAATTTAATTATCTACAATGAAATTGCATCCAAGTTTAGTACTCAGAAAGTTGGTTGGTAGTATTGAAATTCTCGTTGCACAAGTGATTAATAATGTATACTTCAAAGAAGAATGCCTTCAAGGAGGTCTTTTAACAGAAAATTGTTCTATACTTATATCTTGAATGGAAGAAAACCAGGATAAAGTACAAATCGAAAACAAAGTAAAAGGACAATTGATAGGCTGAGATGGAAAGTTCTTGATCTTCTCTTTCCTCTTGCAGAAATATAGTGTGAGCTGAATAAAAAATATTGTATGAAAACTTTTATACTGAATAATAAATGGTTTCTTGGAGATTGAATTCAAACCATTTTTAATAAGCAATGTATTAGTCTGTAAAAGAAATTTCGTTTTTTTTTTAATGAGACAAAACTTTTTGCCCACCCTTTACCTTAAGTCTGCTTCTAAAGTTTTTAACATGAACATCATACATTTGATACTAATGATTTTATATTCCATTGGTAATTGTCTCCCAAGTGACAAGCTGACCATTTATAAAAAGGTGATGTCCGAGTACATAACCAAAGTAAGGTCTCTGGTGATTGAACCTTCTTTTGAAATTTAAATAAAAATTATAATAACAATATCTGGTCTTCAAATTCTACTTATTTAAGTGTTTTGGCATTTTAAACCACTGAAAATATATATTCAAAAGCTGAATTTCAATTAGCTAGAAATTCTAGAGTATAAAGTTAAAAAATAGTTTTAACACAGTTTTCATAGAAATTTAAAAAAAAAAATATTTTCTCTAGCCTTCTTTATAGCTTTAAACTGTTCATGAGCAGTTAGTTTCATGAGCAGTTTACTCTTTTCATGAGCAATTTACTCTTTTCATGAGCAGTTTACTTTTTTCATGAGCAGTTTACTCTTTTCAAACAACTCAAAAGCTAGAGAAGAGTTATACTGCAGCAAAACAACTTAATGTCTGAACTATCAAAAGAAGTCTAATTTTTATGAAACAATCCTTTCTGAGAGGTCTTTCAAAAAGAACTACACACATTTGCATCTTGAATAAGAAAAATATCACAAGAAAATTAGCCTTACAATCAACACAAGAATGTTAGACTTGCTGTCGTCTACATAAATTTATAAAGCAGTTTTTACAGAATATTGATTTTGGAAATCAAATCAGAATCTTCTTATAGTATGTTAGGCATTTGTTCTACACCTGGGTCACGAGTTTGGTAGTTCATGATCAGACTAAATTTGAAGGATGAATAGCTCTGAAAGGAAATTTGGCTACATGTCTGCAAGGTCAAGCATAGTAAACAAATATGTCAGAATTAAGAAACTACTAAGATAATACCATATACAATATTATAATATATAATAGATATATAATAATATATTGGAGCAAAATTATAGCCTTTACTTTAAAATAGATATATAAGAATTATTGAATATCAACATAATTTTACTTAATAATGTCTAAGTTTTATTTTCCCCTTTTGCTTTATACTTATTCATACATTCTCAGAATAAGATTAAAAAAAAATGTAATTCAAAAACATACAAATAATTTGAATAACTGATCTAATAAGAAACTGCAACAAATAAATTACCTACCTTTGTTTAATAAAAAAAAAAAATAGTTAATGACAGGACAGATTCTACAGCTAGTAATTATTAAAAACTATCAATATCTGAAGACTTTTACCTTGAACAACTGAATTATCCACAAACCAAGATGAAAATTCATCCACAAAATGTACAATTTCATACAATCTTTTAGAAGAATCAACTGCACACAAGGTATTGGAACCTGAAGGAAATTGGCAATAAAAATAGATATACAATACTTGTTTTAGGTATCTATGTGTTTCCTACTCTTATATTCACTTTATAAGTCATATCATATAAAGAGAGACAGTGGTAAAAAGTTGTTTACACATAAATATAAAAGAAACAATAGTATTAAGTTGTAACTAAATTATTAAATATTAAATTTTTCATATTTATTAATCTTTTAATGCATAATGTTGCTATATTATTTTATTTGGTATGATGAACAAATTATGATATTAATATGCCTACTATAAGAGGATGTAAGACACATTTAGGGGGAAAATTAAATAAAAAACAAACAGTAATAAATAAAATTATAAAAACCAAAAAATTTTAAGACAGTTTAAAGTTATCAAAAATATTTCAAAAGAATTCATTTTATTTAAAAATATTAAAAGAAAAAAAAATGTAAATTAAAATGACATTTTTTAGCATTTACCTGTTTTAGGATGCTTTAAACGGATGATAGAATATTTCCCTTTAATTTGGTTTTCTGAGGACAAAACAAAATTATATTAATCCTAAAGAGAAGAAGAAAATTGAAAAGCAGTCTTTCACATTTAATGATTAAACAGTCACCTTGACACAAACATTTTCTCAAATACAAAGTTGCAGGGGCGTACTGGGACATAAAACCGGCCCGGTGATTTTAGATTTATGCCGGCCCAAATTTTAATTATAATCATTTGCCAAATTTTAATTATTTTTGTTAATAAAATTCCACCAATTAATTAATTTTAATAATGAAATATTTTGAATAACTAATAAATTTTATTATTTAAATATTTATAATGAATAATTAATTTCGATGATTATATAAATTTATTTATAAATTTTTATAAATGAATTGTTTTAATAATTAGTTTAATTAACTAAATTTTTCTCTGTTTTTAATCCTTATATCCCCTTTGAGTGAACTTGGTTTAATAAGCTATTGATAGTTTGTTAGAAAATAAAACAATATCTCAATTGCAAAATAAAGAATGCTTAGGTTTATAAAAAATGTTTATTAGAAAATGACATTAGAAATTATACTATATACTTAACTTTAAAAGGTATAAAATAAGTAAAGAGTTGTAATACTAGAGATCTTTGTCATTTGAACAAATATCATTGCTGTTTGGTTCTATATCTGCACACGTAGATGAAACTTCTAAAGTTTTGTTTAAATGATTATTAATCTCAGTAGTGTCGATTGCTACGTTATGATTTGTAACAATAGTTTTATCCGTTGATCCATAGAACATGTCTTTTATAGATAAACATTGCTTTGCTTGTTTTACAAGGCATTTTTTTTTACCGTCCATTTTACCAAATTAGACAAAAATCTGAATAAATAAAAACTGTCGTTAAAAAAAACTTTAAAATCCATTTTATTGCAAAATTAATCGAAAACTTGGGACTTTGAAAAATTACGTGATGGAGTAAAGTTAGGCGTAAATTATTCAAAAATATTGAGGAGAACGGAGAAGGAAAGAAGAAGGGCAGAGTTCAGATATAGAAAAATATGTGAGGGATCATCATAACATGCACAAATTCGTGACAATACTGTCATAATTAAACGTATACATAAATTGAGGAACTTGCATATATAAATAGGTTTATCAAGTTTTAATGCTTTGACATTTCAGTTAGGTTTTTAGCAAACATAGCTTAACTTTCTAATTTCTTCAACAGATAACTTTGATTTCTACGAAATATATTTTAACGTGTTATTGGTTAAACTCATGAATTTCTATTAAGATTTTATCCTTTTTTAAATTTACCACTACTTAATTTCTTTTTTTAATAATTACTTTTAAACAGTTCATAATGGAAGATTGTTTGGCACATACCCAATTGTCATTCTACTCTATTTAAATAATTTTAGACAAAATGAAATTGCATTACAACACAAAATAAAATAATACCTCCTGTCTGTGGAGTGAATCAAATTATCTACATAAAATCGTATAATTATGATTATAATAAGAGATGTATCTCTTATTATTTATAAAAATGGTTTAATAATTTTTATTTACAATTAAATCACTCTCAATAACATCTTAATCAATAATACTACATTTTTTTAAAAAAGGATTATACGGACTTCAAAAAATAACTATGAATGGAAAATGTGTAATACCGAAAATTTAATTTTTCTGATTTCGAAAACAAAACGTATAAAAAGCTTAGATTTCGAATTGTACTCTAAATCCACAATGTCAGGTAGATCACTAACACTATGCAATGTTAAATATGTGTTTACATTTGTATCAAAAAGCTATTAATCGACACAAACATGATCCAAATTGGTTCAGTTAATCTGGAGTTATAAGTGTAAATAAACATAGATAAACGTTGAATTTTATATACATATACTAGCAGACCCGGCCACGCGTTGCTGTGGCTAAGGTTTTTGTTATATTACATAGTAGTAAACTATTCCAGGGAAACGGTAGGAGAACACCAGTCATGGGGACCACCATGCTTTTTTACACAGATGCCATTTGTAAAAAAACATGGCGACCTCCATGATTGATTTTCTACTACCGTTGATATTGAGCAAAAATTAATACAAAAGAAATAAATTTAAATTTTTGTATTCAAGTTTGTAACAAATGAATACATTACAAAGTTGTTAGTAAATAACACGTGACACTTAAACTTATAAATGAGGTAGGTAGGGCAGATAGTTTTAAATCTTTAACAATAATGTTTATTATTTTGAATTATAAATACTTTTAATTTCAATTTAATTTAACACTAATCGGTGCACAATATTTTTGGTTAACCTGTCTTTAGCTAACACAAATAGATTCGACGATTTTCCTACACATAAACATACAACATATAGTTGCCCATGAGAAAAACATGGATTTTCCAAATCTAAATCACAAATGAACATTGTTTGGCCTTGAGACTTATTTATAGACATGGCAAAAGCTAAACGAATTGGAAACTGTAACCTTTTAAAGGGTATCCTAGATTCTGATGGTATCATCGGAATACGTGGCAACAGGACCACTTCTCCTTTAAACTTTCCAGTTAAAATGGTAGCTTCAAGTATATTTCCTGTGATCTTTTTGATGACCAAACGCGTACCATTGCATAATCAAGGTGGATTCAAATTACTCAGGAGAATAATAGGTGAACCAATCTTTAATCAAAGATTATGTGGTGGCATTCCTGGTATTAACTATGTGATAATACTTACATGTATATATTTTAATTGAAGATTTTTGAACAATGAAGCACTAATAATTAAAAAACAAGAAGAATTCCACTGTATTACTTTTACTATAATATGAATTCAATTTATACTTCAGTCTAAATAACACGAGGCCGGCTATGCTATTGCTCGATGAAAGGTTCATTGCTGTGTAAGGTCGCTTCACACACTAAAAACTAATTGCAAGGAAAGCCTTAATATTAGAAGCTCCTCCCTTGTCGAGAAACAATAAATAAAAAAAAGCCCTGTTAATAATTATAACACAACACTCCTTTAAGAATATTTTTGAACACGTGATGTTTGTAAAAAGCAAAATTAGAAGGTCAAAACTACTTATGTTGAAAATTTCAGAGCTCTAGGCCTATTAGAAGTCACTTTTTGTGAAAATATTAATTAAAAATTCATTAAAAAACAATTAAAATTATAGCGTTCTTTTTGTCAAAAGTCCAATAAGAAGACCAAAACTATTTGTGTTGAACATTTCAGAAATGTAGCCCAATTAGAAATCGTGTTGTAAAATATTCGTTAATTAATTAATTAATTAATTAATTAAAAACAAATAAAATTTAAAAATTATGTTTTTCAAAAGTCCAATTAGAAGGCCAAAACTACTTATGTTGAAAATTTCAGAGCTGTAGCCCTATTATAAATCGTTTTGTAAAATATTTATTAATTAATTAAAAAAGAACTAAATAAAAATTTAAAATTCTGTTTTTCAAAAGATCAATTAGAAGGCCCAAACTACTTATGTTGAAAATTTCAAAACTGTAGTCCTATTAGAAGTCGTTTTGTAAAAAAAAATTGTTAATTAAGAAAACTAATTAAAAAATAACTAATTAAAATTTTAACATTCTGTTTTTCAAAAGTCTAAATAGATGGCTAAAACTACGTATGTTTAAAATTTCAGAGCTGTTTCTCTATTTGTCTTATGTTGAAAATTTCAGAGCTCTATTCCAATTTTAAGTAGGTTTCTATTGATCCACAGACAGACAGATAGAATTGAAATAAAGAACTAAACCCTTTCACAAAAATAAATTTTTCAGTACTGCGGTAATAAATCAGTTGCGGTAATAAATCACATGCCATTAAATTGCTCACTACCTCGGTGCAGCGCGTATTAATATTGAAATAAAGAACTAAACCCTCTTTCACAAAAATAAACTTTTCAGTACTGCGGTAATAAATCACATGCATTAAATTGTAGTTTATGTGAAACGTTGGTACTTTCAACACAGCGCCATCTGTTAGAATCATTTGGATCTAACAGATAATTGTGACTGTCAAATAATTAACAAATAATTTGCAATAAAATAATATTACGGCTATAGAAATTGAGATGTAAGCTATCCTATCTCTTAAGTTAGATCAAACTGAACATGGTGTGCAAATTTGATTAAAATCGGTTAAGTACAGGGTTCCCACTCTTATTGAAGAAACAAATTCAAGGACTTTCAAGGACCTTTTTAAGAAAATTCAAGGACCTTTTTAGAAAAATTTAAGGACCATAATTTTAAATACTACATTAGATGTAAAATTACAAAACGGAGATTGTCGGTGGTCAGGGATGTAATGGAGTGGAAACACGAGGCAACGGCGATCCTTTACATTTATAGAAGGCGGAATGGAGTTCCCTCATCTAAATTTTTTTTTTTTTTCTCTTTACGTGATACTGAACTTAAAGCCAAGTAAGCAAACAAAAAAGTCATTTCGTGGGAACTTGCTTTCGTCTGGGATCCACAACTTCAGAGCTGAGCAGGCAAGTTCTAGTTTTTTTTAAACACCTGAAAGAGGCGCGGCAACCCACACATGGCCATTTCTCCTTGATTAGAAATGAACTGACATATATGTTTACATCTAGCTATGATTCATTCAATAGCAATTATCCTCTTCAACGAATGATCTGTATTTGTGGAGGAATTCCAGACGTCAAATTTGTATGGTTTGTCGTATATACAGTCTAAAATTTCAATACACAAATTCACGCTAAATATCTACATTTTTAAAGAACAAAACTTTGGCCTAGCACATACAATTCTTTGCGCCCTTTCCTTGAAGAATATTTCGCCTCCTCTAATTTTAATGGGAACACTAACCGATATATCAACTAAAGTTATGTAACTTTTTTTTTTTTTTAATTTTTATATCACGGATTTAATAAATTATTTGTTAACCTCTCAACGTACCTAAGAAATGAATTCGTTCAAGAGGAAAAAACAAGAGACAATAAAAGATGGGGTTTTTTCACAATCCAAAAAAGTTAAGCAACAGTTCTGATGGAATAAACTGGTTAGTGCTAAAAATCCAGATAGGTAAGTGCAGAATGTTGATATTTTGTATTAGCTTTTCAGGTGTTTTGAGATCACTTAATTATGCATTTGTATTTTGTCAGATATTGGGAAATATTTATTTTATTCCCAGTTATTAGGAAAATCAAACATAACTTGTTTGAACATGAAAAATATGTTCAAAATAGTATTTATTTTTAAATCCTTTATATTAACTTCGCTTTTGTATGTTTGTGAATTTGAATATGTTTAGTTCAACAGATAAAATGTTGCTTGAATGTACAGTAAAGAGAATGGCTTCAAGCACTCCGCTACGTTGTTGTGACAGAACTGAACAGTTGTTAACTTTGTTTCACTTTTACTTGGCAGTACTGATAATGCTACATTAGCCAAATTGCAGCCCTTCACAACCCAGGGTTGAAAAAGGGTTCCAAGGCTTGCGCTAAGAGCAGAGGACTACTATAAAAAGTAATACGTAGCAAAAAATTAGTAATTTTAATAACATGCATTTTATTAAATTCTTATGAAAATAATTTTATTACAATTTTTATATTTTATAAAAAAAAATTGAATCTGTGGGTTCCTTTATAAAAGTTGACTTAAAATTATGTTATTTAGTGCAGAAAAAGCTATGATTTTAATAGTTAGCACCCATACCATTTAGAGCACCCTTACCATTTTTAGAGTGTTTTCATACCCATTTTCATTGTAAGGGGCAACAAAACTCATTCTTGCACACATAGCATTTTACTCCAAGGCCGGTCCTGTATATTTGATTTTCCTTAATATAAAAGTGCTAATGGTTTTGTAAATGGGTATAATACATCGAAATTGGGCTGCGAAGAAGTAGGAAAGCAAATCAGATGTACTACTTTAAAATGCAAAATTAAATTGCTTTTCGGTTTGAGAATTGGAAAGTTTTACATTTACAGTTATTACAGAATTTATTCCAAAAATTTAGCAGCAGTTCTTTAAAAAAATCATACAGTGGCGGCAATAAGAGGAGGAAATTTCCCCATTCTTTTTTAAAATCTAGTGATTTTGATGGCCATATCATATATATTTTGCAGTTTGCTTTATCCTCCGATTTATACCCATTTTTGACTATTATTGTCACCTAATCGTCACCACTGTTGAAATGACAAAATCGAACTGGATAAGATAAAAAACAGCCCGAAGCAAATCTGGCAAGTAATGAGTCTACATCGAAATATCCCGTTTAAAATTATAGATGATTGAGATGGCACACAAATTAATATTTTATCAAGAAATTTTAAATCGACAGATGGATTTGAATTTTCCAATTATTTTATTAATGGAGCAACTTTGGTAAAGGAAGATGAACTTCTCTATATTTTTTTTTTGAGAAGGAGAAAAGCCATAAAACTTTTAATCAACTTCTGCAACAATCCCAATCTTTTTCATTCATTTTGAAAACAGATTTCGAGGAGCTACAGAATCTGGGAATTTATCCGAACCCATTGCATGTAAGGCATCTCTGACATTTTGGAAAGTTGTTGTAAAAAAAGTTTAAAAATTTGTGTCAATAATATGTTTGTAAATGTGTTATAATCCTTTATAAAGTGTTAAACAATCTTTTAAAATGGGTTGAGGAAAGCAAATTATTTAAAAATCCATATAACTTAATAGTTTAAAAAAATTATTTGAATAAAAGATTAAGTCGAAACACGCAATTTTTTTTTTTTTTTTTAATTTTTGAGGTGCCCATGAGGTATTTTGAGATTATTATAGTAATATTAACAGAACTACTTAAAGTTGTCATTTTCACTCTCTCTCACCCCCCCCCCCCCACACACACACAGAAAAAAAATATACGTTTGTAACGACGCAACATAGCATTCCCACACTTTTTTATTTTACACTACACCACTGTCATGTCACTTAATAATTCAAGGACTTTCAAGGACCTTATCCTTTTTTCAAGGACTTTCAAGGACCAAATTTCATTAAAAAAAATTCAAGGACTTTCCAGGACTTTCAAGGACCGTGGGAACCCTGAAGTAGTTTAGGAGTGCATAGGGAACAAACAACGTGACACGTAATTTATATATATTAAGATGGAGAGATAATATTTAAATAAAAATCTTTTTTCTACTAAACATAATTTTACGTATGAATTACATTAATTCATTTCAAGTTACATTAATTCATTTCAAGTTTTTAAGAATTAAGAACCATTATATATAAATAATTTAAAACAATGACACTTACTTGAAATGTATATTTGAAGTTTTATGTAATCAGCTGCAACATTTTCGTTTGGTATTGACTATAGTATGTAATTGCTGACAGCTTAGCTTCGTATGGAACCATACCAATTTGTGAAATGGAAATGGCCTCTAACAAAACAACGGTCACTCTTTTTTTAGTGTTGTGACTTGCAAGGCTTATTCTAAGGAAATTTTACGACTGCCCAAACGTCCGATCCCTGCTCCTCCCCCCTTTCTCACATTATTACTCCAAACACAGAATGAAAAAAAAAAAAAAAAAAAAGATTTATTAAAGAGCCTCATGAGGATATTTTCACCTCCTGAATGGAATCACCTCCTGCTCGCTGTCTATCAATAAGTCATTTATACGTTTATAATTTCAGGTCATCCTGATTTTAAATTTAACTCTATAAGTTTTTACAATTTAAACCTAATTATTTAACATAAAACTCTACCAAAATCGAAGCCTTAAGTAAGCGACTCACCGCCGCGGTTCTTCGTTTACAAAAAGGAGTTGAAATTGTTTTGATTACGTCAGATAGTCACTGCCAATTATTGGGTTGCCTGGTGAAAGTTTTTCTTGTTTTCCTCAGTTCGAGACACAAATGTGGATTAGCTTCCTTTCGAAAAGGCATTTCCCTTTGAAACGTATTTGGAACATACATTCAGAGAAGTATGCTGCCGTTATAAGTTAAAAAGCAGTGAATCCAAAACAATTTAATTGCATATATTTTGACACTTTCCGATTAATCCATATAAAATAATATTTTTATTTTATTGAATGGCTCAAGTTTTTAGGTCATACAACAACAATTTAAACTATATACTATACAACAATTTAAACTATATACTATACAACAATTTAAAAAAAATGTAATTTCAAAGGACGAACACAAAAGTATGCAATTGACTTCAAAATATGCAATTGAATTTTTTGAGATTTTGGGCTCTTTGCTAAAGACGGCAGTATAGCCCCAGTATATTACTTGCTTCAAAGAAAATTAAATCTAAAACCTACCTACCAAATCCAATTTCGCTATTTGTAAAAAAAAAAGCATTATTTTATGCCTAAAATATAACTTGAAATAGAGATATTGTACACTTCTTCGGTACAGATTTTTAAGCATGTTTATTCAGAGAATTTTTTTTAACTTAATTACCTTGCCGAAACCTTTAATTTGGTATATAGCACTGTTCTGTAACATTTGTGATTGAGGTTTATGAGTATTCCTATTCCTGTAAGATTTTCATTCCCATTATTTATTTCAGCGTTCGCCACTAACTTTTAGAGGCGGGCAATATGACTTATGATGGAGCTTTTCGCGGGCCGAATACACCAATATATGTTTCATTTATTATTATAAAACTGAAAACAAATATATAAATATATCTATGTATTTTTTTTCATTTTTTTTTTTCAAAACTACAATTAATATTTGCTTTTTTTTTTCCTTCAAATAATTAAAAAAGGATAATTTTCATTATTAGTAAATCCAAGTTTAAAAATTAAGTGAATCTTTTGTTTCAACATGGCAATGCGACTTGGCCTAACTTTTAATAAAAGTATTTAAACTGTACTTCCAGATTATTAAGTTTCAGTTGATATAAAATTGTGCGACGATATTAGTCGAAATCGTTCAGCTTATTTTATGATAGATGTTCTGTTGGAGTATTTATTACAGTAAATTTTAATAAATTGTCCAAACGAGATTCAGTTAAGTTATTCCTGTGTTTATTCCTGATGAAAACCACCTTACTGAAAGCTTCTTCATATAGTTTCTTTGGGCACGTAGTGGAGAACTCTGTTCTACATAGTTAACACATACTATTTCGGATAAATTACAATTATGCGAAAAAACTAGGTACCTTAATTTTTTTTAATCATCTGTGGTGCCGGCAGGCCGCAGAAAAATCTGTCGCGGGCCGCGTAGTGGCAAAAGCTGATTTATGTATTTCTGTTGATTCTCGGAATACGAATATATCTCGATAATATTATATGTTTGCAAAATAATTTTCCTAAAACTCTCAATCTTTGAAAAATTATGAATAAAAATTGTTTTTAATTTATCCAAACTTCGTGTTATCCTTAGCAGTAAATGTCGAATGCCTTTTAAAGATGAGTGAATCAATGATGATATTTAAAATTGTATTTAAATTCGACGTGAAACAATAGTTTCCCTAAATACAAAATTCGATAGGTTTTATAAAAAAAAAACTACTACACTCAGAAGAACTAAACTATCACTTGATAATTTTTCTTCTCATCTAATTATGGTAAAATTAGAAACAAGATTTCTGATACATCGTTATACCCCTAAGAGAGTTAATTTTTTTCTTTTCTATAATATGCATAAACCATTTGGTTTATTCTATAACATTTACATAAAAAAAGTTGGGCATACCTTTTCAATCTCGTCAATACAGAAGGTACTCTACTAGCATTGTAAAAACAATCTATGAACAAACCTACCGTCTCGAACCACTTGTTACCATGAGGTTGGCTGTGTTTGACATTCAAGGACACCCCTGTTAACATTTCTTTTTATGATCTCTAGAAAAGAGGAAAAAAACAAAAAAAAAAACACACACAACGTTTCCACTCAGTTCTGGGAATCCAAAGCGACCTCATGGCCAAAATATAACTGCAAGATAACATTGTTGACCTAACAACCCCTTTTAAAGACTGGAAGTGTTTACCCAAGACCCTGAAGACGATAGGGGGGGGCCCTCCCTTGGCTATTTCTTTTCAAACTGTGGTGGAAGGGGACCAATTAACCAAGTCCAGCTGAAGAAAAGGGGGAGGGCTATTTCAGGCTGTCATCTTCACCACGCTACTCTCTCCCCTTCTCCCCCCCCCCCACTCCCTCTCCTCCTCTTTACAAGTCAATTTTTTTCCCTCACTACTATGACTATCTTGGGAGATAAGGATTGGAAGGACCTGAATGGTGATGGTCATAGGGGATGCTTACAAGAAACTGTCGAATAACGAATTAATCTATAATAGGGTGGTCTATTTTTCAATTTCCTTTTTTCTCACCACCCAATTTTGTTTTACTTTGACTATAAAGAGATTATTAAGTCCATTTTTTAAAAAAAATCAAAGTGGTTTACCCAAGCAGCAACAAACTTGAAGTTCGCATCCTGAAGCCGCATTTTACTGTATTGCGCTGTATCGCTGACCATTTTGCTTGTACGTAAACACGGTCAACTGTCAAATACTAAGAAATTATTGCAGAATGGCATAACTGCACTCAGAATGGAGTATTAAGGGGATGAATTTTACTACACATCTGTGAGTTGAAGGACAGTGGCAAAAATCTAGTATCCCTCGACTATTCCACACTTAATTCAGTGTAGATTTCAATTTGAAGTTGTTGTTATTCTTTGTTTCAAATATGGTGAGTAGTTTTAGAAGCAATACCGGTAACACAGTTTTAATCAGTAATGTTCTTCACTAGATAACAGGTAACAAATTATATATAAATCAGCAGCTTTTGTCAGTCTTGCTATACATCGAACTAGAGATAAAGCTAACGATCGGTGAAAGTCTTATTCGAATTAGTTGCACGAGAGTGCTTAATATTTTGGTGCTCCCATAGCATTTATTATTGACTAATAGCTGATCAAATGGAAAGCTTAAAAATGGAGTGCTTAAAAATGAACTAACTCAAGCCACAAGCAGTGCAGACATCAAGCTTTAAAACATGTACTATAAAATAAAACTATATCCATGAGAAGAATTTTCAGCATGAGAAAACATTTTTACATGAGACTTCCAGCAACAAAGAATTTGAAGAAACGCTTATTATTTTTAAAAAGAACAAGAGTAAAGCAAAATAACTCTAAAAAGAATTTTTGGGAACGCATTGGATTCTGCATAATATTTTTAAGGGAAAATGTTAACTTAAAAATTAAACCACAATGAAAACATGCTATGTGGTATTTTCCCTCACTATCAAAAATAATTCAGTTCACTTTCAAATTTCAGATAGATTAAAGGTAAATGAAAGAAATAGTCACATGTGAGTTTTCGAATGCACGAATTGTTTCCGAGAGTTTACTCTGATTAGAATCACCTTATTCTATAATGGTATTTAGTAGATTTTTTTTTTCTAAACCATAGCCAACTCAATTGTGCTGAGCGATGGTCGTTATTTTATATCTGTAATATTTTAATACATTATTTGTGATGCACATTACGATTGCTTTGAAAATAAGATATTTAAAGGAAATGATTTGAAAGTTAAACACAAATTTGTAAGTTTTAATATTGTTATAAATAAAATACCGAAATAGATTTTTATAAATAATAAAAATCGAATTCACAGGATTAATCTTTCATACATTGATTATTTTAGATTAGAAAATTGTCGTTTGTATCAGTCAAAAGTTTGAATCTGTTTAAGGAACTGTAATAGTATTTTTAAATGTATCGCCCACTTTTTTAGAAAGCAAACATTTCTTATAAATATGTCAAACATAAATTAAAGAGAAAAAAAAAAAACACCCGTGTAGTCAATTACACTAGAAAAAGGCTAAAGTTAATAAAAAAAAAATATTCAAAGGACTCTTATATTTAAAAAAAAAAAAAAAAAAAAAAAAAAAGAGAGAGAGGCGGTGTTTGGATGGTCGATACAAACAGTATGCAAATGTACACAAAAATATCTCTAAATACACCAAATTTATGCTGTATGAACATTATTTGTTAAATTGTATCAATATTTTGCATCTTTCTTTCTAATTTAAGGAAATAAAAATTTTGGACTATTTTCTTTCATTTTTGCCAATTCTGTCCGCTTTTAGCATTTTCAATATCAATGTGGCAGGGGTTAATATTAACTTATTATATAATAAAATTCAATACATTGTCAAAATTAGTCAAAAGGAAAAAGTTTCGTGTGTGTGTAATCAAATCCGAAGAAATTTTGTTTTTCAAAAAATTTCCATTTCTGTTAGCTTTTTTAACAACTTCAGGCTCGTTCTCCCATTTTTTGCAGACACTGACAGGCCCGGTGATTGCACCGGACAACCCTATGGCCAGTACGCCCCTGCAATGTTGAAATATCAAAATAAATAAATCTTTGAATGTGTAGTGTTACAACATTGTTGACATTTTATTCTAACATAGTGTGCTTAGCTAGTAGTGATGTAACTGACGATGCCACAATGCAGGGAGGGGCATATCAGCTCCCCACTAACCGCATGATTTTTTTTGCACGGATCAACAAAATGCATCTTAAAATGATTACATTTCTTTTGTTTTCCTCTGAAAAGGTTATTTGACCATGTAAATATAATATACAATAAAAAAGAAATAAGGAAATATAATATGCAGGCTATAAGTCTCCAACAGAGATTATGGTTGATCACAATGGGCTTCAACTTAACATATAGTTGACCAGTCATGAGTTAACTCGTGTTTTCATAGCCAAACATTGTTGACTTTTTTTGCATCACCATTGTTTTCTCAGTGCGCTGTTCAAGGCCTGACTTGCATCCCTCGAGGGCCAAAGCACATCATGTTTTCGGGGTCCTATAAAAAATTTTAGAGAGGGCACACAATAGTTATATTGACAGTGTTTGTCAGAAGGATTTTTGTCTTTAGCCTGCAAGTTTATTTATAATTATTTTCTAAGTTCAAAATCACACAGCAAAAATCAACCAAAATGTATTCACATTAATTTTACTCTTTTTTCTGAGATTAAGTTGTTTAACAACTGCTACTTAAAATTAGTTTAAGTTTATTGTTTATTTGTGTTCAAAACGTAATTAAAAATGATAAAAAAGAACCCAGTGTTCAATTTAACTACAACAACTTTGAAAATTTTGGGGGCCCCAAGCCTAGCCAATTTCAAAATAATAGCTAGTGACATGAGATAAATTCTCAGTAAAATTGCTGGTCAACAATGTGTTAATCATCAAATGATTGTAACTCAAGCATTCAAACAACTACTTGAGGTTAGGGGTGCATTTAGGAGAAAGTGATCATAATAATATTAGATTTTAAATTTTACCTGAGACATTTAGATTTGATAATAAGAGAGCAATTCCTAACTTTAGGAAGGCAGACTGGAAAAAGATCTGAGTTACGAAATAGTTTTAAAGATGAGTTGCAGTCGCATCATGTTGAAGGTCAGTGTGGGGTGAATTTAAAAATACTAAAGCAACTAAACAGCACATTCCGTTCATTACAAGAGGACAGCTCAGAAACGATTTCCAAAATGGGTCCGAGGCAGAAAGAATGAATTACAAAAGTGTTAGACATAACTTCAAATTTATTAGTAGAAAGCAGAAAAAGGAACTAAAAGAAAAGCTAGCAAAGGACATAAATATTAATCTAAAGGGATTTTTTGCATATGCCAGGGGAAATAAAAGAATACTCATTTGGGACCACTTGAGGATAGCCATGGTAATTTAATGCACAATGATGAGGGATGGCTAGCATTTTAAATGAGTTTTTTATAAGTGTCTTTAAAAGGATTTTAACTGTGGGACTCTTACTGAGATTAATACAAGTTTGGATATGCATGAATTTAATTTTTTTATGTAAGTTATTCATCAGCTAAAAAGTATTAAACCATTTAAAGCTCTTAGACCTGACAACATTTATCCAAAAGTCCTTACGGAGTGTGCTGAGGAATTGGGAGATTTTCTGTATATATTCGAATGTTCCTTTAGTTCGGGTAGAGTACAATTAGATTGGAAGTTAGCTAACATGACTCCACTGTTTAAAAAGGGATTGGAAAGTGATGCAGTGAATTATAGACCAGTCAGCTTGGCAACAGTTATCTGTAAGAATTTGAGAGAATTGCAAAAAAATTACAATATGAAATTTTTGGAGACTAGAGACTTGCTTTCAAGTAAACAGAATGGGTTTAGAAAGAGAAAATCTAATGCGACTAATGTTTTAAATTTTTACGAGGAGGTTGCTAGGGAATTGGATAGAAGGAATTTGGTCAACATATTCTATATTGATTTCCAGAACGCATTCAATAAATTCTGACATGAAGCATTATTACATAAATTAAAAAGAATTAGAATTCATAACACTGCTTTAAGTTGGTGAGAATTGGTTAATAGAAAGTAAACAAATCCAAGGTACATACTCCCAGTGGGAAGAGTTAAAAGTGGGATGCCACAGGAGTCCGTTTTGGGGCCACTTCTGTTTATAATTTTTATCGATGATATTTGTGAGGGTCTCTTGGGTAAGGTCATTTTTTTGCAGACGATTTTAAAAATTATGGGAATTGTTAATTCAGTGAACAGATAGAACAATTTCAATTAGATTTATATAGGATATCAGACTAGGCTATTAAATGAGATATGTCATTTAATATTAACAAATGTCATGTTTTACACATGGGGAACCAAAATCAAAATACATCTTAAAATTTACAATGTATTAGAAAAAATGATGTCAATGTTGATGGTGATCTTGGGGTATTGGTTAGTAGAGATTTTAAGATGAGGCAACAATGTAGGTCAGCTAGTGACAAGGCAAATAGGATTGTAGCGAAGTGAGCTAATGGGGAGTAGAAACCGGGACTCCTAGATCAGAAGACAAGCACGCTAACCACTAGGCAAAAGTGATCACTAGTGCCTAGGTGGTGTATCTGTCATTTGTACACGAGACTACCACAGGATGTTAGGTTATATCAAGAAAATTGTTCAACTAGATCGAATGATATTACATTACCATTTTGGTTAAGCCGCATCTTGAGTATGCAGTGCAGTTTTGGTCATCTTTTTTAAAAAAGGGCAATGATTTGCTAGAAAAAGTTCAACACAGAGCAACAAAAATAATTCATATTACTTTGGGCATGGCATATGAGGATAGACTGAAAAAAATTAAACACTGCAGGAAAGAAGGAAAAGGGTTTTTTTTATTCAATTGTTTAAACTTATTGCACAAGAGGAAGTTAGGGGTTTAGAATTTGTCGCTGACAATAGGACACAAGGAAATGGGAGCAAATTGTTAAAATCTCAATTTAATAGGGAAGCGCGAAAACACTATTTTTAGATTAGGATAATCAAAGATTCAAAATACAAATGTTCTAAATTCTGTGAGTGTACAGAATTTTAAGAAACAGTTAGATATGCACTGGGACTGGATTACACTGGCTAGGTAAGTAACTTATATTTTTGCACTGCAAAATTTATATGTACTATTTAATTTGGATTAGTTAGAGAACTAAATCTGATTATTTAGTGATAAAAGTGTAATTATAGTTGCGTATTGTTGAATTCTATAAACTTTGTCTTTATATAGAATCAATGTCCAATAGGATTGTCAAACGCTGTGTCAACTTTTTTTAAGCATTTTTTAAAATTTTGATAAAAACATTACACATGTAGGGGGCTAAAAATTAATTTGCAGGTGGCCTCGACCACCCATGTTACATTACCAGCAACAAGGCATTGAAGCATAACTTTAACAAAGCTACACTTGAATTTTAATAGCATACACTTTGATTTTCTGGCAACACTGAGGAGGATTAACTTTAAACTGCAAAATTTTTTTAAATTTATAAGAAAGATAATACATTTACTTTCCTAAAGAGTATGTTTAAATCAATGAAAACACTTACTAGGAAGAAGGAAGACTCGCTGTGACACTTCATTTGCCATCCTTGACAGTTTAAAAAACTCCTTCCTGAAGTTGCAATAGTGATAACTAGTGAGAAAAAAGATTACTTATTAGTAATTTCAAATACAAGATATACACAAAAATCTAAAATTGTTGTGGTTGGTTGTTTTCAGATTATCTGGCGCCGTCAGCAACACGAGGGCTATAATGCGCCAAAACATTCGTCACTTGACAAGCCAACATACATTTATAAACACCCATGCCTTACACATGATTCGAACCCGCCACCTAGCTAAAATTGTTGTGAGTAACTACCTTTATTGTTGAGTTTTGTATGTTTAAGAGAAATTATGCTCCAAATTTTTTTTTAGAACACCAAAATAAAGAATGTTTACATGAATTTTTGTACAAGTAAATTGATTTTTACATGAACTTATTTGAGAGAACAGGTAAAATCAATAGAAGATAACGACATGGAAAGTAGTAAGTAGAGACAAATTTTTTATAAGAAAATAAATTAAAAGTCAAATAATGGGTGGATCCTAGTACAGCCCACCTCTTGGCATCTTTTTCAATTCTCGCCAAACAAGTGGCAATAATGTCGCCAATGTAGCAACATAGACGGATTATGGAGGAGAACTATCTAGAATCTTATAATGCCTACATGGATTTTATTCGGCAAATCATTAACATGTACCTTCCGCCAGCAATGGATTAGCAAACACATGTATGGCAAGTGTTAATTTTTTTTTTAAATATTATTATTATTTCTGGCTTTCAAGAATCGTTTTTTAATTGAAAAATAATAATAATAACAAATATTCAATTAGTAGTCAACTTGGCGAGATTTCAAATAAGTCGCCAAGAGGCCCATCTAGGATTTTACCCAAACAATTTGTCTCTGATCTTCTCTGAACAATGAAATTTACAGTAGCCCAGTGTACTTATGAAGCTAATATGTTTTTAGTAGTAATTCGAAATAGTAGATTGTATATCGTTCGATATCAACTTTGCTCCTTGTTGATAAATCATTTGTTTTGTGAAATTGTTTACTAAAATTGTATAATGCAATTGTCTAAAATAAATCCTAATCTTGACTCAATTTTAACTATTCTTTAATCTTGAGTTATCCGTGTTTGAATGTTTTAGGAATATTGACTAATACGTATGGAAAAATTTGTTAACACTTTCAACATTGGGTACAAATAAAAACAATGAGTAAAAAAGGATTATAATTGATTAGAATTTGTTTAACGGGTCCCACTTTTTTTTTTTTTTTTTTGGCAATTTTACGGCCAAGTTGAATTGAACCAAATTACAGGTTTGCCAAAATGTATGCCAATCTGGAATTGAACCATATTAGTACCGGGTTACCATATTTGAAGCAAAATCGCCAAATAAAGTGGGACTCGTAAAACACATTCTAACCATAACCAAAAAATATTGCGACTCTTTAATTTATAAAAGTCGTATAAAACTAAAATGATTTTCATGACAAATTACGATTCGTCTGAAAGCCCACCTTTAAACTGAGAATAGCAGGAACAATCAAGAGTAAAATCTTTAGAAAATATAGTGTTTTTTTTTTTTACTTGTTTACGGTATGAATTCCCGCTAAAAATAACATGAATCCATTTAACGAACACTAATTAAATAATAAGATATATAGAGTTGTACAAGGTTCATCAAAGTCAACTGTTATATAAAACGAAATAATGTGTTTGTATTGTGATTGGATAATGGTATGTGAAAATTCCTATATTTGAGTTCTGATTAGTCACAAGCATGATCACTTTTTTGCAAACTTGAGATCACTGGAATCGCAATAAGCCCATTACAAAAATCGTCAAATTTTAAGAAAGTTTAAAAAAAAAAAAAAAAAAAAAAAAACCAGCAAATCTAAAGTTTAAGAAAAACGCCAAATGCAAAAAATGTTTTTAAATCCTTTGTTTCATGTTACTTGGTGAACCCTTTTTCCTGTACTTGTGGAGCGAGAAAATATTACGCAATATTTACAAAAAGGTTCGGATTTTTCTTCAAAATAAGCTAACCACTCAAATTCTTCCAGCATTTAAGTCAACTCAGTTGCAAATTGAAATACAAAGTGTACAGTGGGGGCATATGCGAGAAGAATGGAGTACCATTAGTGTGCTGTTTACAATAAAAATCACGCAACTCAAGGAGTTGACCCTAATATAGTGGGAAATGTCATCAGTGGCACTGTATTTTCATACTTAACATGAGTTTCTTGATGAATTCTAGTGGCTAAATTGCTCGTACCATCTTTTGAACTGTTTGCAAGTGACGGAAAGTTCCCAATGCATTAAATATTTCAACAATACATATCGTAGAAGTACCCCACACATGTTTGATGACATTTGGATTCGAGGAGTATTCTGGCTATAAACTTAAAGGGGCAATATTCATATTTTTAATCTTTTATTCAAAGTAAAAGTGGGATAAAGTTTGCTATAAGTATCAATAAACACGATTTAAAAATGGATATTTCACAATTTAGACTTGTCTAGATCAAGTTAATTAATTACAATGAAAAAGTGAAATTTTAGTATTCTCTTTTGCGCTCTTGGGTAAAGAACGAAACGTGGTAGTTGAGGCGTAAAAGTACTACAGCTCTGTACCATGCGAAAAAAAAAAAAAGTATCTGAGTGAATGAGTAAGCTTTAACAGCGTGCTTATATAGAGCTGTGAAAATATTTACACATGCGTACCACCACAAACTCTTTTTACCAGAAAATTGAAACGCACTTGCATAAGATTTCAAAAAACATGAGCGAATTACAATTATTGGAAAGGCTAGCCGTTTACGTTGTATAAAATGGAGTCAAATTTTTTTTTCTATCGTTCTGATTTGTTGTTATTTGTGCGAAATTTATTTGAGAGTATAAGTAATAAAAGTATATAAAATATATATAACCCTCGAAATACAATAAAAATTTCTTAATTGTTTACTACACAGCTTGACAATTGTTCCACTCCTCTCTCATTGCTATTTTCAGCTCTTGCACGGTTCAGGGTGGGCGAGTTCTTTGTGAAACACATCTGTAAGAGCATCCTCAATAGGATTTAGGTCTGGGGAGTACGCAGGCCTTTGCATATTGTTATAATATCTTCATTTTGTAGTGTGTCCGATACCTCGTCAGTGCTCCTGTGTGGGCGCGCATTGCCGTCCATAAACAAAAAGTCTGGACCTATTGCACCCCTAAAAAGGCAAACATAATCCAGAATAATATCTGCGCAATACCACTGTGATGTAACGCTACCTAGCTCAGAGATATGAAGCGGTATTCTATTGTGGCGACATATCAAATAACAGATCAAACTTCTGTGCACTGGAGTACTCTTTTGCACAGGGGTAAAGTATCTATTCCGAGACATCATATGGTCCTCGGTTCAAACCCCGTTCTTCGCCCATTGAAAGCTGCATACGCTTTATTGGTGACTGGACTAAAAAAAAAATGATTCATGCTGCCATCTATCGGCGCTTCTGAAAGGAGACACTTAATCGCAACCAGCCAACACTCACACAACGATGCAACAAGCATCTCAAAAACCTCCAACTCCGATCAGACGTTGATCAACAGCATCGCTCCTTCGTCACTGGGAGGGGGCTATATGTGGCGACATCAAATAACAGATCAAACTTCTGTGCACTGGAGTACTCTTTTGCACATGGGTAAAGTACCCAAGCAACGCAACCATGTTGTTTCAATGTGGTGTCAACGTTAAATACCAACATGCACAATGTTGTTTCAACGTGGAACTGCAACGTTGTTTTCAAGCGGAAGTGTTCACTTAAAGGAGCGTGGATTCAACGTTGAGTGCCAACGTTGTTTCTACGTAGATATATCACACTGCTTCCACATGCTAGCTTTTGCCCACGTGGTTTCAATGTTGAATGTCAATATTGTTTCAACGTGGATTTGTCACATTGTTTCCACATGAGAGTGTTCATTTTTGCCCATGTGGTTTCCACGTTGAATGTCAATGTTGTTTCAACATGGATGCATCCCATTGTTACCACATGATAGTGTTCACTTTTACCAATGTTGTTTAAACATGAATCTTCCACATGAGTGTTCAATATTGAATCTTGCCAATGTTGTTTCAAGACACACATCCCATAATGCTGTTTTTGCAGCACTATATAGTTCTCGAGCCCAAGAACTAGTGCTGTAGAAACAGTTTTTCTGGAAAGTATGTCTTGAAACAACATTGGCAAAAATCAAGATTGAACACTCATGTGGAAGATTCATATTTAAACAACATTGGTAAAAGTGAACATTATCATGTGGTAACAATGTGGAACACCCATGTTAAAACAGTATTGCTCATATTTTTCATATTCACATACATATATACTCATATTCATATTGCTCATATTTTTCGGAAGAGGTTATGAAATTAAAATTCAAAATACCATTTAAAGTTGCAATTTTAAGCAAAACAAATTATTGATTTTTGTATTTTAATAGATAACAGAAAAAATTTGGAAGCGAATGTATCCTGCCTACTTTCCTAAGCGCTTGTTTTGACACATATTTTTTTCACATGAATGTGTTTAGTTTTATTAACACTGTAAAGTTGCATTATAGAAACTCTCATTTAATGAAAAGAAAAAGTTAAAACTAGGATATTTTCCAAGTATTGGCTTTAAGAGTTTCCAACTACTGTTACACTATGTATCATCTTTTAGTAGGTAGAATATCATTTCGTGAAAAATTAAACTTTCCTTTTATATGCCGAGGATTATTCTGTACAAAAATTTAATTTTGCTCCAATGAACCACAATTAAAATTACTTATAATATCTGCTACTTAATTATCTCTGAACTAATCAAATTTGAATAAAAATTATATATATATATTTTTTAACTGTAAAAATAAATCATTACATAATGTTCAAAATAATTTTATTTTAAAAATAGCACGCACAAAAATAACATTAAAACAAATGTTAATAAAACAAATATTAATAATTACATGTAACAGTAACCGACATGGTCCTAACACAATTGCATAGGTACAAATACCTTTCAAATTGTTTCTAAGTTCACACTTTAAACCAGCAAATAGAAAATTATAAGATGATTAAATATATATGTGCTAATTTTTAATGACATATCCCATTCAGAGCAACAGTAGGATCTTAACTTCAAGACCCCATTTAATGACAGTAAAATAAGAAAGGAGATACAAAACAATTATTTAAGTTTATGAACCATATGTTATAATCCATGTTTACAATCCACAATATCATTCCCAAAAATATTCCACATCTCTGTCACAATCAGCAGCCTTAATGTCACTCCACGAGCTTCTTTCGCCTCCTCATTGATTGTTTTCATAATCTCTAAAATAAAATTACCTTTATTTAATACAATAAACCATTCAAACATATATTTATATAGATATAACTGTTTTCCAATTTTTAAAAGTAGACACCATGCCAAAAATAATAATAAAGAAATACGACGTGTAAAAATGCTCAAATCCAACTCTGCTACTTAAATCGCCAACCAAATTCAAAGATTGAATATATTAATCAAAATAATATCCCTTTTTTATGACTTAAAACATCCCTCTCTCGCGTTGAAAGCTATCCCCTTGTTTTGGATGGTTTTAAGTCAATGCCAGTATGCAGAAGCACCCTTCATATTATGGTTTGCACATAGGACTGACCAAAGATCACACGACCATTTAAGGCAATAACAGACTTATTTCAGAATATCATGCAATGACGATACACAATATAGTTTAATCAAAAGTAGATTATGTAAAAAAAATTTGAAGGCAGATGCAGAATACCAATGTTGCCTACTCCCACCCCAGTATTTGAAAACTAAAATGAAGAGTAGAAAAATTTACAGGAAAAACATACAATATAGGTTTTTAATGAATGTTATATTTCAATAGGAAACCAATTATAATTTTTGAAAATTCTAGATTGAAACAACTTAGTTGCCTTTTACTCTTTGGTATACTTTTAGAAAAATTTACTGTATCATACAAATTTTGCTTTAAATTCAAAAACACTCTTTACTACTTTGAGGATAAATTAAATGAGCTGCTGCAACCAAGTTGAAGCCATGCTTTCTATTGGTTTCCAGTTCAAAGTTAGGAACCCTTTTTTCATTACATAGTTGCCTGGAGGTTAAAATAGTCAATTAGGATATTTGGTACTTACGTATTAACGCCACCGCAGCTACAGATTTGGCGGTTTTTAATTACTTACAAGGAATTACAGTTTTATACTTACAAGGAATCCAAAAGATAATTGCATGCAAACAACAAGATTGCTCTTTATTGGCGGCACTTAAAAACTATCAAATTTGTAGCTGCGGTGGCGTTAATACGTAAGTACCGATATTTTTCTTACCAAAAAAAAGTTTTCTGGGGGCTAAAATAGTCACTTTAGTAAATGCCACTAGCAGCCTTGTTATAATAATACTGCCATAATTCAGACATCTTCACAACAGCAAAACTAATTTAAAAAGAATAAAGACATTATACACTTAATATATAAATTATAGAGGACTATCAAAAGAACTATCAGTGTCATTTAACATGGAGGCCACAAAATTCAGGAAAAAAAGTTCCCTGACAGATATCTAAAAATTTCTCTTCTTGCAAACTTTTTACAATTTTCCCAGATATGTCGACACACTGATTGAATAGTGCTAAAGAGATAATATGCCAATTTTTTTTAAAAATAGCTTTGGTGGTAATTAAATTTTAAATTATTCTGTAACATTAAACTTCTAATGATTACCACAGCAAATCTCCAGGAAAATGGTACCAAAATAGGGATGATGGGAAAACATGCCCTAAACAATAACAGTAAATTCCCCTGATTTTCGTAAAAATTAAAAAAATTCCCTGATTTTTTTCCAGAATCGGAAAGTTTCTTGTTTTCCAGGTTCTGTGGCCACACTGTTTAAGTACAACAGCTCTAACAAAGGGGAAATAAGCAAGTCCACTGAACATTGGAAAAAAAAAATGTTCCATCTTAATACAAGAAATAAATTTATTCTAAAAAGTATTCCCAAATTTAACTTTGGTACAGTCAAACCCTGTTAACTTGAAATCAGTTAACCTGAACTCCTGTTTAACGCAAAGTAAAAGCAGTTCTCTGTACTTAAAACCTAAAGTTAATTTATTCGGTTAACACGAACAATTTCCATCGACTTCGCGTTAATGGGGTTTGACTGCAGAGTTGGAACCCCCCCCCCCCCCCAAAAAAAAGGTGGGGTTTTTTTTGTGTTTATACTGGTTTTTTAAAAAAATTCCTTTTCTTATTAAATATATACATATTTATAAATAAAATTTGACATTAACTAGAATAATTAATGTTCAAATAACAAATAATATTCCTTCTGAAAATAATTTAAACTAAGTAAATAAACAATTGCTACTTATGTGGACAATCAAATCATATTAAATTTTAATATTATATTTAGAGATATGTTTTTTTAAATTCAATGGAAACAATATAATACAATAGTAATTGTTTATAATTGTTGTTACATGGAATATTGCTCTTATATTCATCAGTAATGGTGATAAGTTGCACAAAATTATATTTTTAAGGCTTAGAAATAAGTTATTTAAGCACAAAACCTCTATTTCACAAATAAATTTAAAATGCAGCATATAATTTAATTAATTTTGAATAATTATGAAACAGTAATAAAACGCTTAGATTAATATAAAAAGTTATTTTTGATACTTATAAAAACTTCTATAGTTTTTCATTATAAGATTTATTTTAAAAAAGTTATTTACAACAACAAATAATTTAAAAAAATCTAATTATAAATAAACAAATAAAAATACAATTTTAAATTAGTCTTTAACCCGAAAGCAGAAAGTGCGCCTAAAACTGCGACGTAAGTCGCAGAACAATCAGAGTCCTTGCAGAACAATTTTAAGTTTGGAACAAATGCCCGCAAGTGAGAAAAAGAATTTCACCTACGGGATGACATGTTCTGCAGAACAAAACGACTTTATTGTCCCCCCCCCTCCCCCCCAATTTTCTCGGAACAACATTTCCCCGAGCTTCAGTTTCTTATAGAAAAACTCCCCACGTTCATAGGGGGATCAATCACGTGTCCGTTTCCCGTTCTGGAGCACTTTTCTTGCTGAAAGTCATTGATAAAGTTACAAATTTTGAATGTATGCCTTGGTTTGAAAAATAATTTTTTACGTCATTGTCATTTTGCAATAAATGTGTAGTATTAATTTTATGGGCTTTTTCTTTTATGTCATAATGGAAATTTTGAAAAAATATCTGCAGAACATTTGTAACTGTCAAAAGTCCCGTTGCAGAACCTTATATATTATTCTGCTTCTGGGGTCTTTAAAAAGAGGAAAAAAAAAAAAACTATTCGGTTTAAACCATGCCAACCTTGTTTGACTGTATAACAAAAAGGGAGATCTAAAAAAAAAATTTAACAGAATATTTTTTGTAAAAGAACGGAATTACACTTTCTAATTTTAGTTTTTTAGAAAGTTCTTAAGCATTTGACAAGTTTACCAGGTATAGATATTTCTTTGCCTTTTTTTCCCCCGGATAAATGCTGTTTCCGGCAACAGGTTTTATTTTAGTTACTGTGTTTTTAATTTTTGTAAATTTTTAAATGCCAAATATCCTAACCTGTACTACATCTGTTACATTTATCAAATTACCTGAAAAGGGTAGTATTCAGTTGTTAGGAGCCAGCGATCAGATTCCAGACACTACCCGTTCTGCATTCCACAGTGTTGTACATGGTGGCAGTAAACTGAAAATATGATAACTATTATAAAATGTATCATCCTTATGTACATGTATATATTTACACTGATGACACAGGTAAAATGGACTAACTAGCATGAAGACATCTTTTTAAAACCTTATATTGAAATATCGATTTGATTACCAGGCGGGATAAGGAAAAATTCTCAATTTGTTATCCGTCGCTGCTTAAAAAAAAACCCGAAAGAAAACCTTTAAGAGGCATTAGCCCAGCGATTTATTAAAATCATTAGAGCCGTTTTTTAGCAATTACTGAAAAACATGATTTTTTCAGTGGCAGCTACATTTTGCGCATGCACGATTTTGACGAAAACATTAATGGTAGGTCCCTGTGCCACCACTAACTCGCACACCAAATTTGAACATCGTAGGTCAATTTATTCAAGAGCTATGCTTACCACGTACACACAGACATTTTTTCTAGACCACTTTTTGGAAATCAGTGTTTCCAAAATGTGGAGAAATGCAAAAAAAAAAACCTATTTTTTTTTTTTTTTGACCGAATGCTATACTTTCCCCTATGAATACATATGGGTAATTGATAGTAATAATATGCCAACTTTTTACAAAAAATGTTTCGGTGGTAATGAAAAGTTTAAATTATTCTGCAACATTAAACTACTATTGATTACCACCACAATTATTCGGGTAAATGGCGCCAAAATATGGATGAACTGGGAAATGTACATTTAGAAAAAATACAATTTCTCTGATTTTCGTGAAATTTTAAAAAGTTCCCTGACAATTCCCCGATTTTTCCCAGAATCGGAAAGCTCTCTGACGTTTCTCAGATTTCCATGTTCCGAGGCCACTCTGTTCCACATAGAGCTATTTTCACATCTTCATTATAAGACTATATTACCACACTAAATGCTGTATTGGAAAACAACTACGTTCCTGGTGAAATTAATTTGATTCTGAAGTCTTTCAGTTACAATTACAAATGACATAGTGCAAAGACAATTACGACAGATATGGTCTCGGCTTGATAAACAGGTTATCTAGTGGAGCGGAATTTCTCTTATTTAAAAGTGGTGTCCTGTAAAATACGTCTACGAAAATGTTTCCTTGTGAATTCTAATGCAAACCCAGCCTAATTTGATTTAAAACAATCATAATTATTAGTATTGAGACAGCGTTGTCTTTTTTAAGATTTAACATAATCATATAATTAATAATTTTTTATTCTCCTTAAAGGAAGTTGAGAGAAATTCCCACGTATACAATTATGAATTATTTTTATTGTAAAAAAACATGAGAGAATGAATTAAAAAAACTAGGTTTTATATTTTATAAGCAAAAAAAAAAAAAAAAAGATTTTATATTCCACCTGAAATAAATACCTGGCCCTGCATTTGTAATATTACGGTGGAGTTTTTTTTTTAACTTAATTAGTTCATTTAATTACCGTAAAAATTCTTTCAACAAGTATAGAAATAATATTTATACAGCATGTTTAGTTCTCAGTGATCAATCGTTTTAGAAAAACATACTTTTACAAGACAGCCCATTCAGTTTTATAGCTCATACAAAACAAGTGAAATATAACCTTAGGTTTATTTATGTCACACGTGTGTCCCAAAAATCAACAAACCTCACTGATAAGAACATCATTCATTATCTAATTTCATTTATAAATAGAAAAACATCTAATTTAGAAAAACGCAAATAATAGAGTACAAATTAATAATGTAATGAAGAAAACTTACCAGAAAAGGCATAAATCCATTTGTCAACAGAACAGACAACGTCAAGTTTCAATATCGATGAGTTTCAAATCAAATTCAAAAGTGACGCTAGCTACGTCATCACTGAAAGGTAAAAGCGTATTGCGCATGCGTCGGATGATGGAAATCGTGGATCAGTGGTGAATTGTTGAAGTATAGTTGAATTATCACATTGATGCAATATTATAAAACCGCATTCAGTAAACGGATTTTTTTTTTTGCTTTCATAAATTGCTTTTACCAAAGTTTTTAATTAATATGATTCTTGGACAGGATTGGGGTTTTCCAAAAACCAAAGAAGACACTTATTTCATGACTGGTTGAAATATCACATTGAAACAACATCGTGATATCACATTAAAAAAGTGAAGAAAATGAAATTCTGACTTTATTTTTACTACATAATTTAAACCCCTCAAAAATATACGAAATAAATTGATTTCTGCTAATATTTGCTATAAAATATCAGCTTCCTTAAAAAATGCATTGGAATTGCACATTGATACAATATGGTTACAATGTGCATTTCTCACTTTCAACGTATCCACCAAAAAACCACATAGAAACAACGTGAGAGTGTTGCTTGGGTATCGATTCCGAGACATCATGGTCCTCGGTTCAAACCCCGTTCTTCGCCCATTGAAAGCTGCATACGCTTTACTATCATTGTGCATAGTGCCTGCCCACACTATCACGCCTGGGCCATACCGATCACTTTCATGAACATTCTATGGTGTTCAACGTGTTCCCCTCTTTCTACACAGTAACTGGTGCCAGAATGACTTTTGTCACAGTGAAACAGGACTCGTCGGAGAACATCATTGTGGACCACTGTTGTTGACCCCAACCAATATGTTCCTAATACCCACGATGGCATCGTTGAAGCGGGGTGCATTGAACAGGCTTCCGTGCATATAAATCAACTTGATTTAATTGGTGTGAAATGATTTTGGCAGAAACATGTGTAACGGTAGCGATTGCAAGGTCTGCAACTATCTGACTAGGAGTGACATTTCTGTTCTTTTTGTCACTAGGGATACATATTGATCCTCTTGAGGTTAGGTGAATCCTTCCACGACCACCAGCATACTTTTGTAAAGCACCCTTACTAAAAAAAAAGGTATTTTAAAGGTATTTTTAAGGTTTAAACTAGGTATTCAAGGTTTTATTAGGTATTTTTGAGGTTTTAACTAAAAATACCTCATGGAAAAATACCTAACTCAAGGTATTTTAAGGTATTATTTTTAGAAACCTAAAGAAACCTGCGAAGCTTCAGGTATTTTTAAGGTTTTGGAAAGGTTTGTGATAAAAACCTCCAGATTCTAAAGGTTTTACTAAGGTATTCAGGTGAATACCTTTTAATACCATGACTAAGGAAGGTATTTTAAGGTTTTTTCTGTAAAACCTAAAGAAACCTGTGAAGCTTTAGGTATTTTTAAGGTTTTGCAAGGTTTGTGATAAAAACGTCCAGATTCTAGAGGTTTTACTAAGGTATTCAGGTGAATACCTTTTAATACCATGACTAAAGGAATGTATTTTAAGGTTTTTCTTTAAAACCTAGGGAAACCTATATGAAGCTTATAATGTATTTTTCAGGTTTTGCATGGTTTCTGATAAAACCTCCAGATTTTAAGCGTTTTACTAAGGTATTCAAGTGAATAAGTGAATACCTTTTAATAACATTACTAAAGGAATAATAATAATAATAATAAATAATAATAATAAATAATAATAATAATAAATAATAATAATAAATAATAATAATAATAATAAATAATAATAAATAATAATAATAAATAATAATAATAAATAATAAATAAATAATAATAATAATAAATAATGATAATTAATAATAAATAATAATAAATTTAAAAAAAAAAAAAAAAACTTTTAATTTCACACAAAATGCATATTGTTTTAAATTAGAACAGTAAATTGTAAAATGCATTCCGCATTTAATTTTTTTTTTTTTTTTTTTTTTTTTAAAGTACATGATAAATTATAATTTGAAAAATGATTTAATTTTTTTTGCATGAGGAATGAAACAAAAGCAAAATCAGTATTCAAGTGCATAAGAAAAAAATCAAAACACTTAAATTAATTGGTTTAATTTTTAGAAACCTAAAAACACCTGTGAAGCTATTAAGTATTTTTAAGGTTTCGCTAGGTTTCTGATAAAAACCTCCAACGTTTTTAAGGATTTGCAAGATACTTTAGAGGATGACGTAAGGATTTTGATTGGTCACGTGCTATCACTATCCAATCAAAACACGAGTGTCCTCTGCCTTCATCCTGTTCCAGACCAGACGTGTTATGAAATATAAAATGGCGATGCGAACATGACCACGTTGTTGTCATAATTATATGAAGCAACTTTCCATTACCCTGATACAAAGTAAGAAAAGTTTTGTAATTCGAAAATGTGTACTGTTGTATAAAATTTGCAGCGTACTGGTTGTTTCGATTTTTGTTATTCATTTGATATACTTCATTGAAATGTAGTGTGTAGAGTTGAACGTAATGCAGATGAATGCTTTTTGTAAAATATAAGACATTAAATCATTTAGATTTCTCCTGTTATTTACTGGCTAATTTGAAGGCTAAAATTCAAAAAGTTGTGTATTTCAAAAAGTAATTTAAATGAAATTTGTTGTTAAACATTACGATATTTATCTGAAATGGAGTAGTTTAAATTCTGGTGATTGATGATTTAATTAGTTGCAAATTTTAAATTCCAACAATTTTTGCAGGATTGCATTGTATTTTCTTTTATTTTTTGGAGTTAAGTGCTTTTAATCCCTTTGACATCTTGTCCCTTCCTTGTTCAGTATCAACCATACAATGCTGTTTCAAGTACAGTTGTTATAAGTTTAGCATTAAAAACATTTATTTTATTTTGGAAAATTATGCTTTTGATGTACAATAAAGAAATTTAAATATATTTTTAGGCACTCTTTACTGACT
This sequence comes from Linyphia triangularis, assembly GCA_963978545.1. Taxonomy (NCBI): domain Eukaryota; kingdom Metazoa; phylum Arthropoda; class Arachnida; order Araneae; family Linyphiidae; genus Linyphia; species Linyphia triangularis. The sequence goes on along the minus strand of OZ021725.1, from coordinate 30,559,011 downwards.
CCCCTCTTGAAGGAACATCCTGACAGAATAGATTTTGTCCATCATCGATGTTGTCTTCAACAACAGTGGTTAGTAAGGAAAGTTCAAATACTCGCCACTTCCTAATGACAGGGACGATTTAGTGCTCCAGAAGAACACTGTTCAAAGGTAAAATTCTTTCAAATTGAAATTTAACATTTTCAGAATTAAATTAGTCGATGTGTCACAAACGTGCCTCCCCTTTTCCCAAAATGAAAAATGCGCTCCCTCTCTCTGAAAAAAAAAAACATTTTTAATTTTGGCTGAAAGGGAAAAGCTATACAATTTGTGGTTTCCCTTTCCTAATTCCTATGCTAACTTCGTCCTCCGGTCAACACCTCAGCTGTAGAATTAAACAGAACTGAAATTATATGGAGCTTGAGTTTCTTTTTTTAGCAAGGTTACAAATCAATTGTCCCGTTTGTACATATTGCAGTCAATTATTGTTTGCCCAGATGTTTATTTTTAAGAATGCAAAAATTAACTATTCTAGTTGCACCATGTAAAATAGCGGTGGAACTTAAGAGAGGAGGCAGCTTCTCCCCCTATAAAATTTTCAAAGGTAAGGCACAAAAGGGAAATTTCGATAATTAATCACTTATAACTCATTTTTTAATCAAAAAATAGTTTAATTCGGTGTTTATTATGGAGTTATTTAGATGCTTGATGACACTTGAAATATTTTAGTGGCACTTTATACTTAGAGAGGTTCCCATAAGCACGATTTCTCCTCAGGGACTCATATTAACATATTTAGGGGTCCAAAAACTCAGTTGTAGAGAATCATTTATTACTATAGTTGTCAAATGATATTTAAGTGTTCAGGCACTGAACTTGACGGGGCCTTAAAACTTCAAAATTGTGCCTATAATCATCAACGTTGGAATAAATTTTGTAAGGCCCCTGCATGTAAAGATGTTTAACTTGAAAATTTTGAATTTATGTGAAATTTTTTTTGTATTACATTTTATAAATACTTTGCACTAATCTATTAATTAATCCTATTTAATTATTGAAATGATGAAGCACTTGGGGCCCACACACAATTCAAATATGTTCTATCACCCAAATTGTTATCAAGAACTGCTTATGACCCCTGGAAATATTTAAGTATAATAACTTATTACAAATCCAAATTGAAAAACTTGCTTTAAATTTAAAAAAAAAAAAAATGTATGTCGAGTATGGTGAAGATGCCAATTGTTTTTTCGTCCCTGTCTTAGCAGTTTTATACAGAGAAATACCATTTTCTCTCCAAATTTTAAATTCATTTATTAACTTTTTTTTGGAAACCTTACAACTTATAATCGGAAAAGAGGTTGTTGAATTAAGACTTTCGTATTACACATGACTTTGCAATAAATTAAAAAAGGATATCACGACTATCACATTAATATACAAAATAAAAAAAGAGGTCCCGGTAGCCTAATGAATTATGACTTCGAGTTTGTGATGGAAGACTCGCAAGTTCGGTCTGGCCTCACCGAATAACGGTGTGTATATTAATGAGGGCTAGTGAACATAAATCCATTGTAACCTCTATACTCTATTGCTTTTGTGTTGGGATTAAGGTGAGAAGTGCTCACTCAGGTATTTACTTCATTATTTGATCAGAGGTCATTGTAGCAGAAATAGGTGACCGGAATAGATTTCCCAAATATTCAAACAAAAATATAAATATATATGATGCAATTGTCAAATTAAAGGTATTATCGTTGTTCTACAACTTGCAAGAATTTAATTAGAAATATTATATAACGAATACACCCTGAGCCTGATGCAAATACTCGTAAGAAATATGCTGATAAATCATTCAACGGAGGAAGGACTATTTATAAAAAAAATTGTGATTGTGATAGACATACATTTGTTCTTTTTGTATTCCTTTTGTAATATTTTTTGTTACCTCGCAAATTCTGAAAACTAGATATCTGCTCTCTGACTGACAAAAAAATGTATATTAATAAATAAACATTCTATGTGGAACACTTCAAAATAACAATGAAAATCATTGCTCTTTAACTCGTGCCCTGTATCTGTACTTGTCTCTGGAGAAATCGGTGATGCAATTGCCCAGGCCACAGGAGACAAGTTTGGAATGTTTTATGTGCAGAAAAAATGGCAGCAAAGAAATTATCTGTTGATTATACTTGATTTCTTAAATTTAAATTTATTTGTATTCTGTTTTGCTTCTACTAAAATTATTGTTACATTATTGTGACATACCTAGTTTTATCATTGTACATTGTTGTCTCTGTATTATTCCGATTGTCTGTGGACCCAGACGAATGGTCCTTTTCAGGGCCAAAGTCTGACAACTCTCCTTGACTTACTGACTATTTAATGCTTGTTTTAAAAGAAAATTTCCCTGCCCATTTATTTTTCAAGATATTATTTTGAATCTGATAATTTCATATCTTTTTGAATATTTTAGTTTTTCATGAGATGGATGGGGAATTGGGGGTCCGGGATATATAAATATTTTTAGATATGTGAATAAACAGGGGAAAAGGTATATTAAATTGTTTTATGTAACGATGGGGGGAAGGGGTTGCAACCTTGTCCCTGACATATAAATTTTCACACCGGAAATTGTATTATTATACTTAACCAATTATGAAGTGAAATGTAAAAGGCACATATTATTTTAAGAACTTTTGCTAGCTTCTCTTGATGGTGAGAAAGTAATCTTTCTTTATGAGTTCTTAGATAGGTTGGAATATTGGAAGAGTGTGACAGGGTTTTTGATTTTGAAAAAAAAATTATGATTTTATCGTTTGTTTCTGATTTCGAAACAAATCACATATGACCTGGCTAAAAATATCAAACTATTATTATGAGGATTTAAAATTGTTATTCATATTAAATAGAAATTTCAAATTGACGCTTTTATCTGGACGAGCGTAGTTGATTGTTTTCCCATAAAATATTTCTTTAGTGCAGGTCTTGGAGAAAATTGAGAATTCGTTCACATTATGTGTTTGATAATGCAAAAAAAGTCAATGTTTCAAGAACTGATCTCACTAATATCGAGGAACTACTTCCTCACTTAACTTATGTTACAAAATATTGCACACATTCTGCTATAAAAAAAATTAAATATTCAGAAGGTAAAATAAACACTTGAGTATATTTTAAAATCCAGAAATAGAAATGTAAGAATATACATATAGATACAATCATGATTTTCAATGGGTATTCAAGTTTTCAGAGTAATCTTTTAAATGTGTTCAGGGTTGTTTAAAAAATATAAAATTAAAGGCTAATATTAAAAATTAATTCTGATTATCGCTTATTTCTTTGTATTTTCTCAAATGAATTGTTAAATTAGTACCCTTCGTGTTGTTAAATTAGTAGCTATACTCTTCATAATTTGATTTACTACCTGTGTTAATATATGGGAAGCTGTTAAACAAATACGGACTTGACGCCTAGTTAGTTTCTTATAGAAATCAAAATAAGCATTATTTTGTACTACTTTTAGAGCCGCTTTGAAATGAAAATATTTCGGAGGCAAATAAAGACGGGTTGAATTTTGTAGCCTCCGAATAACTTGTTCTTTTGAATATGTATTGTATGCCTCATTTTATAGCAATTTTATATTTTTAGGGCTTTTTAACAAGTATCATCTGAAGTTTCTTGGGGTGACCGGTACAGTAAACCATGTCTATTCTTATGCAAGATATAGGTGGAAGATCCAGATAGGACAGCCTCAATCTGGAAATTCTTGCAAATTTACGCCGAAAACAAAGTTGCAGAGAAAAGAAGAAGAAAATTTAGAACAAACAGGCTCAAGGCCCAACAGGGTTGGTTGAGTAAAAAATACATATCCTAAAAATGATTATCCTAATGTAAAATAGTGTTAAGTACATAAATAAAAATTATTTGTATGATAATTGTGTCAAAGTTATTGGTTCTCTTTTATACACAGTAAAATAGAATGTAATACTTTTCCTAGGTTTTATTAGATTTCTAAAAATTCCTTTTGAGGTCTATTAAAATATGTTTTTAAAAAATATTGTGGAAATTTTGTCAAAAAAAACTTCTCCATATTTTAAAATTATTTGTGGTTTACCTTTTAGGTTTATTTTAATGTACTTCATTGACAGATGTTCAAGGAAACTGTTTAGGTAAATACCTTATTGAAAGGTATTCTAGAAAAAACCATTGAGGTAACCATTAAAAAGTATTCTAAAAAACCGTTTAGGTTTTTATAAAATACCTTATTAAAAGGTATTCTATTGAAACTGTTAAGGTTTTTATAAAATACCTTGTTGGAAGGTATTCTAGGAAACCGTTTAGGTTTATATAAAATACCTTGTTGAAAGGTATTCTAGGAAACCGTTTAGGTTTATATAAAATACCTTGTTGAAAGGTATTCTAGGAAACCGTTTAGGTTTATATAAAATACCTTGTTGGAAGGTATTCTAGGAAACCGTTTAGGTATATTTAAAATACCTTGTTGAAAGGTATTCTAGGAAACCGTTTAGGTTTACATAAAATACCTTGTTGAAAGGTATTCTAAGAAACCGTTTAGGTTTATATAAAATACCTTGGGACAGGTATTATGGAAAACCTGTTTAAGGTTTTAATCTGCACCATTTAGTAGGTAAAAATACCTTAATAAAATACCTTAAAAATACCTAATAAATACCTTGAAAAAAAAACCTAGAAAATACCTTAAAAATACCTTAGGATTTTAGTAAGGGCATGTCCACCTTCAGCGGCCTTTCTTAATCGCGAGATGACACTTTTTGAGACTCCCATTGTCGTGGCCACAGTGGTGACACTTTGACCTGCTTCCAGCCGTCCACTATTGTAAGCAAGCATTCAAATGATGTCTAGCAGACATTTTGCACTTAATTATTGCAACACCACCCTGAATTTCACAGAAATAAATTCAACAACCTGTGACGCTATTTTGGACAAACGCCTAACAGCATGAAATTCCGAATGAATGAAGAGCTTGGGTTCATTGCCATTTATACAGATAACAGGTCCTGCTCTACTACGCCCTGTTTTTCATTTTACTGTTATTGGTCAGCTGTCGGGAACGCTACTAAATAACAGTGTTAGCGCCCAATATATTTGCAATAGAGGTGTTTATATCGACGTAACAATCTACGAAATTGTCGATCGCAACCACGTAAATTTCGGCGATAGCGACAACTACAGAGGAGCAAATTTTCGGAATAGAGGCTATTATGCAACTACCCAACACTGACTAAAAATGATCATCACAACAACGTAAATCTCGGCGACAGCAGCGGCCGTAGAAGTGCAAATCTCCACGCTTTACGTTAGCGAAACTAATCACCATACACCAATGCAAATAATGGCGATAGAGGCAGGCAATCTGCAGGAAAAGTGGTCATTACATCGAAAGTTTGTGGAGTTTTGAACGTAAGCAGGTTCCGTGGTTGTTAGACTTGCAAGCAAGCCCAATAAATTGTAATGCAGATTTGTATCGATCTCAGGAATGATCGAAGTTTCAGGGGGAAAAAAGTTGAAATCCGCGTTTCAGCTGAACTGTACCATTTCTGAAAGGTGCAAATTCTGCAATAGCGTCAGTGACTATTCTATCGGCGTAAAATCTAACGAAAATGTCCATCACGCAACAACGTAATTCTCGACGAAAGCGTCCACCACAATCACGGAAATAGAGGCCATTTCATCACAATAAGGCTCAGCAAAATGGCCATCACATACTAACGTCAATAATGAAGATTAGAGGCTATGATATATATATAAAATATGGCGGGAAAAGTACTCTTTCCATCGGTGGTTTGGGGAAGCCTCTGAAAGTATGCAGGTCCTGTTTTGAATCTTGTGTTAGTAATTGAAAAACATGAACTCGAATGCTACTTTTTCAAACAAAGACATTTCCGTAATTAATTATAAAACTTTATACGGAAATCCGTAAAAATACTGAAAACATTCACCCATGTAGAGATATATAATTTTTTTAAAAAAATAGTTTTGGCGGTAATGAAATATTTAAACTATTCCGTAACACTTCAAATTATTACCGCCATAATTCTCCTGGTAAATGGCGCCAAAATGGGGAAACGTAACTTCAGAACAAGGACAATTTCCCTGATTTTCGAGAAATTAAAAAAAATTCCCCGACATTTCCAGGTTCTGTGGTTACTCTGTAAAAGATAACTGAAATTAAAAAAAAAAAAAAAATTCTATATAATAATTACTCTTCTGGTAAAGGCCTAGGAAAAATCATAACACAGAAATCATGCACAATCAAGGAAAGTTATTAGGATACAGCTGCATAATAATAAGGAATTTCTCTTACAACTGTTTAATTCGTTTACAGGATCATTTGCTCTGTGTATCTTTGAGTAGAATGATAAAAAAAAAAGTCAAGTGTGATTGCTCACAACAGTTCCGTTCTTGATCGCTGTGCATGTGTAAGGAACAGGTTGACACTGAGGATATAGGAAGTAGCTTTGTTAGTCAGTAATTATTTTGTATAAACAATTCAATAATGCGATTAATGAAAGGAACAGATACATTATTTGCTCCTTAATATAGATTTCAAAACTAGTAGGAAAAAGTAGTTTTAAAAGAAGTAGGATAGAAAAATATTGCTCCGAAATTTAAAAATGAAGTAGTTTTGGTATGCGAATATGATTTTCACAACCAGAAAATTAAAATTTTAGTTGTTTTTTTATTAATTTTCTAAATTTTTTTTTTACAAAGTCACTTTAAAGTATGGATTATTATTTATGAGGTTGCAGGTCTCATACGTGGAGAGGAGGAGGGTCTTAAAGCGATTAAAGTTTTTATTTAAATCTTGATTCTTAAAAAATGATTATTGAATGCCAACTAATAGTTGTACATTAATTTTCTGTTCAAATGAATAATTTAAAGCCAAATATTAGACTGTATTTTTCTGTGAATTTTACCACTTTTCTCTATTTTTCGAAGCCCTGGTGTGTATCATCTTGATTCTCGCAAGACGAGATCTTTAGTTAGCTAAGGAAGGAGGAATACTTTGCCTACAGCCAGTGATTTAACAAAAAAAGTACCTACTTTATTTAACAAAAAAAGAACTAGTTTTTTTTATCAAAGAACTTGAGTATCAAACAATAGAATTTTTTTTTTGAAAAGTCCTTATTAAGAAAGTTTTTTGATAATAAAACTAGTTCAATACCATGCTTTGCTACAACAGGGTTCCCACTCTTTTTTTTCAAACTGAAAATTAAGGAGTTCTTAAGGACTTTTTAAGGATCCACAAATATTTATTAAGGACCTTTATAAACATAAGAAAAATTACATTACACCTCCACAGTAAATCACATTGGGAGAAAATTATTAAGTCATAAAATATAATAAAAGACTTTATCTTCGACTATCTTTTTTGGCTTAGGACATAAGCATGGTTGTCATGCAAGGCGTCTACTAAATATCTGTAGGTTTATTTAGACTTTTTCGGGGCTTACGAAATAAATTTATGATACGACTTTACGCAATTATGTGAGAAAAGAAGACTCTAGTATCAAATTTCAACTTTAATAAACTGTTTTCTAAATAATTTTTTTAAAAATAAAGACAAACCATAAATCATATCAAAGTAGATGAACATTAAACAAATACTCTATACTATATTCACTCTTTTTGTTTTCTAAATACTTGAAATTTTAATAAAAATTGAAGAAATCAACAATTTATTTAAAAAACATTTCCTAATGTAATTTTTGTTTTTATGCATCAAATGAAGTTGGTAAAAAAAATTACATATAAATTTATGTATTTATAAAAACAGTCTCCGAATGTGGTTGGATTGAAGGAGGTTCAGAATTTTTCATTTCTTTTCAGTTAGCATTATTTCTTTGTCTAACTGTTCAATTTCCTGATTTGCAGTTTCCATTATTTGTAATTTTTTTTTTTTTTTTTCATTTGCTTAAGTTCAACTACAGCCAGAGTTCATCCTGGAAATGAAAAAGGGCAGGGTGCTATTTTCCAAAAAAAGGGCAATTCCTATTTACGAGGGCACTTTTATGGCAAATTGCAGAAATTTGCATATGCGTTTTCTGCCACAATTTCAATATTGTTATACTTTTTTACCACGATAAATAATTTTCAATATTCTGAAAAATAATAATGCAAAAATCCGTGAATCAAAAACTTGCTCAGAAACTCAAAAGATATCAAAATACTGATAAAATGCTTCAGTCCTAATTCTGCTGGAATGAGACTGCGAAAATTATTAAAATTAAAGTGCAATATACACAGTAAAATTTTCATCAATTAGTAATTTTTATAAAAATATCAATTAATCATACAGTAAAATTAAGACAAGAATGTTTTAGTATAGTGAAAATGTGTTAAGATAAGAACTTTCCACTGTTTCAAAATTTTCTCAAGTTTGAATGAATCAACCTTAAACTTGATCTCTTAGATTTGCCATTGTCAGATAGAGAATAGAGTTTCTCCAAATGGTAACATTATTCATTGTGGGATATATAAGGAGTATTCCGACTAAAGAACTTGGACTGTGTCCTGAAATTTGTGCATTTTTTTTTATTTTCTAAATCGGATCAAATTTAGCGTCAAAACCGCGATTTTTTTTTTGCTGTGCATGCCGCTATTATATAAGCTGTAGTAGAAGTTTTATTTTTTAAAATTCGGAAATAATTTTGGATTTTGATTGCATTCCTGTTCTGTTTAATTTTAAATATGAAACGGATGTTTAGAAATTAATTGGTAACTGGTAAATTAGTAAAAACACACCCTAAATTTAACAGGAGGACATCGCGATTACGCGTCAAACGGAAATATTCTTTTTAAATTCTTAGTGTAAACATTTGATGGTTATACACTTTTAACTAAGTTAATTAAGCATTTCAAATTCCTTACTTCTCTATTTTGAAGGAGGCATGGTTAAAATCCATCGAAATACACTTAATCAAAACACGTACGAAATGGCCTTCAGAGTGAACTAATGAGAACTTGGAAATTGTAAGACGACTCCCTACAATCCACCAACTAATGACACACCTTATATGGACATCTACTTAATGGTTTCAGTCCCTGATATATACGTTGCGCGTTTGAACATGATTGCGCATGCGCGAGAGGCGATTGCAGTGGGGGTGATCCACATATTGCGTACTGTTGTGGGGAAAAAACGAAAAAATTTCGAATTCTTTCAGGATGAAATTTTTTCTGAAAAAGGGCAGGAAGGGTGCGCTGCCCCTCGAAAAATGCCTAGGATGAACTCTGCTACAGCCACCTTTCAGTTACAAAATTCAAGCAAAAACTTCAGATTTTCACAAAATTGCAATATCAATTAATTTTAAACAATTGTATAAAAAAAATTGCATTCCATAGCATTTTTTATATCAATACAGCATAAAAATTTACATCTATAACTAAAATGTAACATTGTTTTTCAAGCTAAAATAATCTATTTTACATACAATAGAAATTAAAATTACAATTTTAAATAGGGATATACAATAAAGTTGGTCAATGTGGACTAATTTCTTAAATAAAATAAAATTTTTAATAATTCAGCATCGATTCAAACCAAACGGCAAAAATAATCCTCCTACTAATGACGGGCATAAAGGCTATCACATCAGCGGAAGCCCAGGTGAATGACACTAAAACGGCATAACAAATCTCAGAAATAGCTGCTATTAAAGGCTTAAAATTACCAATACTCCAACGTAAATATCGGCGATAGCAACCACTATATCGTCGAAAATCTCGGCAATTACATTAAAACAACAATCTGCAAAAACAACCATCACACCAACGTAAATAATAGCGTTAGCGCCCAAATATATTGGTGGAAATCTCTGCAATAGAGGCGACGATTTCAATGTAACTCTACGAAATTGACTATCAGAACCACGTAAATCTCAGCAGCAGCGACAACTATAGATGCGCAAACCTTCGGAATATTGGTATACTTAAATTGGTGTAACATTTGCTGAAAATGAACATCACAACAAGGTAAATCCCAAAGATAGTTATCGTCTAAGCAATGTAAATCTCGGCAATAGGAGCCCATACATCAGTGTAACGGGCAGCATTTTTAAGCACGATGACTAATCAGGTTGGTATCTACAACTTAACGTGAATTCCGAACCACAACGAACGTTCATGCCTAATCCGGGATTCGAACCCAGCACCTTTGGCGGTAATCTATAAGAAAAGTGGTCATTACATCTGAGTTGGGAGAGTCTGAATGTACACATGCTTCATATGGTTGTCAGACTTGCAAGCAAGCCCAAGAAAATTGTATTGCAGATTTGTGTATATAAAAAAAAGAACTGAAATCCACATTTCAGCTGAAATGTATCATTTCTGACAGGTGCAATCTCCGCAATAGTGTCAGTGACTGTTCTATTAGCGTAACAATCGACAAAAATGAATATCGCGTAACAATCGATAAAAATGAATATCACGCAACAACGTAATTCTTAGCCGATAGCGTCCGCCATAAGTACGAGATCAACAACCATTTCAATAGCGAAACGCTCAGTAAAATGGCCATCCCATACCAACGTAAATAATGTCGATAGAAAAATGCGAAATAAAAGTAGTCATTCCATCCATGATTTAGGGAGATTGAACATATGCAGGCCCCGTGGTTGTTAGAAAATGTACATCAATCTCAAACACGATTGAAATTTTGGTCAAAAAGCCCGAAATTGAACCATGTGTAAAGAGAGAGGAAGCAGTAATTTCTCTCTATCTGCGAGATCAATGGGAAACTTGTAGAATAACGTCGATTTTCTTTGACATTTGCAAAAAAAAAAAAAAAAAAAAAAAAAGCGGAAAAATTAAAAAAAGGTTGGAAGTACGCCGGTCGGCGAAAGGAATCACAACCCTGGAAGAGACGCTTTTTCGGGACAAAATTAACGATTTCGGTACTCTTTCAGAGCCAGTTTTCCATTTTCACATATTTTCGTGACATTCAGGACCAATAGACACCCTGTCATAAAACTTCAGTTTTTGCTCCTATCTTTTACCATTTGTCTGGGATTTAGACATGATGAATTATGAACAATTGTATCATTTAATGATGATTTAATCATGAATGTTAACAACATCTATAATAATAAAAAAAAAGGCTGTGTGTCTGTCTGTGGCTCTATAGAAACCTACTTAAAATTGGAGTAGAACTCTGAAAATTTCAACATAGGAAGTTTTGGCTTTCAAATTTTATGTACGTCAAACAGAATGTTCAAATTTTAATTGGTTCTTTTTTAATTAATTTTTTACAAAGTGACTTCAAACAGAGATACAGCTCTGAAATTTTCAACATAAGTAGTTTTAGCCTTCTAATTGGACTTTTGAAAAACAGAATGTTAAAATTTTAATTAGTTATTTTTTAATTAATTAAAAAAAATATTACAAAACGACTCTTAATAGGGTTACAGCTCTGAAATTTTCAACATAAGTAGTTTTGGCCTTCTAATTGGTCTTTTAAAAAACAGAATTTAAAATTTTAATTTAGTTCTTTTTTAATTAATTTTTTAATTAATAAGTATTTTACAAAATGATAACTAATAGGGCTACAGCTCTGAAATTTTCAACACAAAGAGTTTTGACCTTCTAATTTTGCTTTTTACAAACATCACGTGTTAAAATATTCTTAAAGGGGTTTTATTATAGTTATTGGCGGGGAATCTTTTTATTGTTTCTCGACAAGGGAGGGGCTTCTAATATAAAGGCTTTAAGTAGCAATTAGTTTTTAGTGTCTGAGGCGACCTTACGCAGCAATGAACCTTTCATCGAGCAAAGCGAGCTCATGTTTGCATAGCAATGAACCTTTCAACGAGTTAAGTAAGCCTGCGCTTATGTGTCAATGACTTTTTCAGCGAGCTAAGCGAGCTCGATTTTGCGTTGCGATAAACCTTCCTGCTAGCGAAGTGCCAAAAATTGGGGTCTATCCACCAATGACGGATATCGGCAACGCGAGGCCTCACAGCTGGTTAAATTATGCACATGGTAAAATTTCGTGGCGAAGCACGGGTATTTAGCTAGTTTTTACAATAAAACTACAACAATCTCTTTTTAAATATAGGCCTTCATCTGCACTACCATCATTTGTTTTCAATTTTTCTTTTAATAGTTTATTAGCATAAAACCCATGCTAATTTCATCGGTAAATGAGTAACAATTATAATCCTCAAAGTCAAACGTACAAAGTTTTAATACTATTGCAGTAATTTTACGGTCTTGATTTAGAACATTGAAATATTTCATGCCCTGTATGACGAGTTAAGACTAGTCATCTTCATAAAAGGGCAAGAGGAGTTTATCATTTTGAAAGAATTTGAGGAAAGGGCATAGTAATTTAGCAACAGATAAAACAAAATTAAATTTGGCCACTGCTGTTTTGTCTCTTGTTGCTTCACGAATAGTCTGATAGGATTTGCAACTTGGTTTGCTTAAATTCCCTTTTCCTACCTCTTACATTTTCAAATGCGAATTATCATATTATGTCTTATTGTCTTGATTATTTTCGTATTCATTCGGTTTTCAGTCATTGTTTAGTATTAACGGCAATTTTTTATTACTGGTGGATTTTGAAACACCCACCATAATAAATTGGTATAAATTTGATCTTGTTGCCAATTTTTCAAAAAACCCACCAACCCATACACGTAGACTAGGATTTTATAAGGGGATATCGTTTCCGGAATGTGGCCTAAAATTTAAACACCACTCAGTTGGCAAAAAAAAAAAAAAAAAAACTGGCTTAGAAGAAAGATTTAGTGTTCTAATCACTATATTTTAAGCTTTAACGACAGATTGGCTCTACTTCATATTTCGCTAATGCAGTTTCGAAAACCGGCAGAAAATTGTTATCTCGCATAGTTTTAGGGAGAAATTAAGAAGTTTTTAACAACCTGATTTATCAAAATAAGGAGTTCTTAAGGGCCCTTAAAAACTAAAACCAAAATTAAGGAGTTCTTAAGGACTTTTAAAGACCCGTGGGAACCCTGTACGAAATTTTACCACATGCATTTTAGCGATCAAGACATTCACAGATTCCACGTTTTGGACATTTGATCACAGAACATTAAATTGTCAAAATCGGAATATTCCTCATTTGGAAGATTTCAACCTCTTAAAAATTAGTTAAACAATAATGGAATGACTTACTTTTTCTATACTTGCCCTTGTAGACATTTGTATTGACAGGGCTGCCACTGACTGTAAGCTTTGAAAATAGTTGCTTTAGTAGCCTCAGATGTTAAAAATAGTAGCCTCAAACATTGAAAATAGTAGTCTCAGACGTTGAAAATAGTAGCCTCACTTTTCATAACGATTGTTTTTTTTAAGTCGGTAAAGACCTTCCTCTTGTTTTAAAGGTTTTAAGTTATCATCAAGATCGGAATAAAACTGTTGATTTACATAAACACGAAAACCCAGAGGCACTCTTCTTTCAGTTCAAAATAGTGTCTAATACATAACATCCAATATGGTAAAAGGCATGTGTCGGGGGGGCTATCATATTTACATACTACGATGGAAGTTGGCAACTCAACCTTACTCCAAGACAAAAAAGCTAAACTTCACGCAAAAGCGACGGTAAAAATTGACTGGCAAAACAAGTTTATTTTTTTAATTTCCAAAGTCAAACAACTTTTTGGCAGAAAAACCAGTTTTATGTTTAAACAATTATACTATATATTGACAATGACAGGCGAATTTAATTAAGACCAGTTTTTAAATTTTTAACAAGATAGCTACAGAATTTGAGAAACAAAATTCCTCAACATTTCCCTAATTTCCAGAAACTTCCCTGATGTGCATCTTTGTCGACGTTATCATTAAAAAAACGAAGAAAATATGACCAGTTTAAAAATATATAAATTTGACTATTTACAATTACATTTACTTATCAAAGTATAATTGCGCCAAAATATAATTTTCTGCTAAAAATCAAAACAAGCATCTTTAAAACATTAAAAAAAAAAAAAAAAAAAAAAAAAAATTTTTTCACATAAACCAATTTACAAACTACACCCATACTTGCTAACTTCAAGGAAAAAGAAACTAGCACAATACTTTTCTTTTAATTTAAAAAATAACACAAATAAAACATTTTTTTAAATATATGTCATAGGCTGTATCCTGTTCATAACATAATTTTTAAACTGTGTCCTACATATTTACTAAACTTGGGCATGCATGAGCATGAAACTTAAATAATCAGCATTTTGCTATTCAGTCACAAATTTCACTAGGTATAATATTTCATAAAAAATTATGTCCTTCGGATTTTGAAGTTGAAGAAGGGCTTGAAATTAACAGCTTCTTATAAAAATTAATTACTCATAAATATATGGAAATAAAATTTTGTACAACAAAAATATTATTTTAAATCACTAAAGTACGTATTAAATGAGGCAAAAAAATCGTTTCCATGAAACATGACAAGCATAGCATTCGGCAGGGGAAAAAGATGCATGGACTTTTTAAAAAATTCCATGACCCTTTGCCTGAAAGTATGCAGCAGCGCATTCATATTTTTTATTTTTTGGAGGGAGAGGAGGATGTTTCAATTCTTTGTTTGATTTATATTAAACATACAAATGAAAAACACATACATCACTTTCAGTTAATTATGTTTAGTAAAATGTCAAAATTAAAATACAAAAATTATAATAATAATAATCAAGTACAGGATCTAACCCTTTTTGCTTATTAATGCCTATAAATTTGTTGCACATCTATAACAGTGCTATAAAGGGTTAATAAAAAAAAAAAAAATATGATGGAATCAGTTTGAAATATTAAGGAATTTAGGGTTCTAATATATTCTATTGACAAAAAACATAAGACATGAAGAAAAACAATCATGTCTGTAAAGGATGCAGTCAGATTTGAGGATTTTTTTAACAATAATGCACCGTCGGTCGCGAAGCTATTAGATAGCCAAAAATCTAACAGAAATAATGTGTAAGTAATTGTTCCCAGAATAACAGTGATTTCAGGAAGTAAAAAAAAAAAAAAAAAAAAAAAACGGAACATGATTATGCGATTGTGAGCCGAGGACAGGGGATTGGCCAGTTTGGCTCAGCTGCTGAGAGTAGGAAAAGGTCGAAAACTTCGCACTAGCAAATCGACCAACTAGTCAGATAATGAGAGACTTACGAAAAAGCACATGAAAAAACTTGGTGTTATTCAACGCACCGACGACACGGCATCCACTTCTTGTGACGCGAACCTGGATAGATGTTCGCACCTGCACGGGGAATGCGAGAAAGGAAACTCAAAAATTTCAAAATTCCTTGACTAAAGAGTAATTTTACGAAATACCTTGACATTTGCCTGAATTCTCGAATCTGTCGCCACCCTGTTTAAGCTACATTCAAAGTAATTAAATTGCCTCAAAATTTAAATTATTTTATTATTTATAAATTTAGCTACAACATTGAAATTCTAATCATTCTGCATCAATTGACCTACACGGCGAAATCGTCACTAATCTCGGACATAACGTCTACATAACATCAATTCTGTCCATACTGATAGCATTTTCTTCAGGGCGCTCATCACAAATTCATTTTTGTTAAGTAGAGTAAATAAAGCGAAATAATTTGATATTGCAGAATATAACAGTGTATGATCTTGCGCCTTGCATGGCGAAAGATAAAACATTGGAACAACAAGCAGACGAAATGGACCGCGGTTGCCGTCAAAAACAACTATCTCGCGTGAGCGGTAACTATCGTCGAACTAGCAAAATTACCACTGTACCCGCGAATATAAACAACTATTTCGGTTGTATTTGCTCTCTCCTACCTTAAAAAAAATCACCGTTTTGAGAAAAATTATAGTACCTTAGTGCCGATTTTTTTTTCGTGTTACCATCGGACAGTATCCAATTTCTTAAAAAATAGTCGCCTCAGTTCAAAATAGTTGAAGGTTTTGTTAAAAATAGTCGTTTTAGGCCCTTTTTTCATTGAAATAGTCGCCTGGCCACTAAAATAGTCGCTTTAGTAGCCTTTTTAGTCGCCTGTGGCAGCCCTGTATTGAATATCAGAGTTCTGACAATACTAAAGTAGGACATTTGAATATCCTTTGTTTGGAATGTTTGACCCCTTTTCATCTTAAAGTTGGTTAATTGACATTAGTATAGCTTATTTTTTTTTAAGGCGATCTCCTGTTGACAATTGTACTAAATTTCAGAATTACATTGGAAGTAGAATATTTGAATATCCGTCGTTTGACTCCTTGAAATTGGTTAATTGAGAATGCAATAGCTGACCTTTTCTATGTTTGTCCTTATTCACATTCGTAAAATTTTTTAAGAGTTGTGATTATATGGCAAGTATGAGAATTAATGATGAGTCAGTGAGTAAGGGCAGTGCCTTTTATATATGGTGATATAGGACAAGAAAGAATGTAATAGATCAATTTTTACAAATGATATGTACACAATTATCAACATTGTTAGCCTCGTGAAATTATCCTGTATTACAATTTGCAAAAAATCAACATCGATTTTCCAGGTAATCTCCATGTTTTGGAATGGTCAGAGTAAAAAAAATTTTTTTAGACAATTATGAGGAAGTAACACAATTTGAGTAATTTTTAAAAATGTATAATCTTAAGTTTGTGAGTAGATTTAAACATGCTCTTTTGTAAAATATCAAAAAACAAAACAATAAAAATTACAAATATAAATCAAACAAAGAGTAAAACAATCATTTTAATCCGAACAGGTCAATACAGTTTTTCTCAAATATATGCATACAATTCCAATAGTACATGTCCTAATTCCTTTTTTAAAGGTACAATAGAAAAGTGAAAAGAAACAAGTATAGTGTCTATATTTACATACAGCATTATGATCCAAACAACCAATATTAGCAATAGCATTTGTGCAAATCTAGTGAAATATCCTTCACACATTGCTCTTACAACAGAGCAGTCAACATAACAATAATAAAAAATCTTCATCCTTAGCAATAAAAATATGATAAATATAAAACGTACATTTTTTTTCAAAAAGAACACATTAGAAAGTTAAGATATATTGAGGAGAGGAAATAATAGACCATACTAAGCAATGTTGATAAATGTTTAAAAGAGTTATTTTTATTAGAAATTAATAAAACTTCCCCTTAAATATCAGGATTTGATTGCATATTGACTTAGTTGTTTGTTTGAGACTTCTAGACACATTTAATGTTTAAGAATCATAATAAATGAAATATTCTTTACATTTAATTTACTTTTATCTTATTGTACAGAAAGCCATTTTTGTTAGAACCAAAAACTTAGTTTGAAGAGGAAAAATTCAAATATTACATTTAGTAGTTTAAAAAAGGTCTCAAATAGTTTTTTGATGTATCCTTCCCTTATCCATATGATAAAATTTTTAATCTTAAGCACTTTTAAATACTTCCATAAAGAAATCAGTTTGAAAATACAAAACACATATAAAGCAACTTTTAATTTCACCTTTTACTGTGGCATGAGGACAGTGAACTACAAAACAATACAATCATGGAATGAGTTCTTCAAGTTGAGGAAACACAAATATAATTATGGACAGAAATAGGTTTTTAACTGCATTCCATAGCAGATTTTGAAGATTCTACTGAACCACTATCACAGTCTTCAGTTGTGGTAACAGAACAATCAGGACTATTGGTTTCCCGTTTGTCAGTCACACCCGATTTCTTTTGTTCGCCAAGCCTGTAGAGCATCTACAAACAAACAATTTAAATGTGATCACACTGAGCAATAATAAGCATAGGTAAATATATTAATTCTACATCCAATTGTAAACAAGTTCAAAACAAGTAATACTGATTGAATAAATCTGTTTTGACCTCTGCAACAATTTAGAGAGGAAGTGAACGATTTCATAAAATGAAAATAATGCATAGAAAGAGATAACTATAAATTAACATTGACCAAGGACTATTTTGGAGATTTCTAAACTTTCAACGGACATCACACAAATTATTACTTTCATAAGAGTTCACATGGATTTTTAGAAAGTAAAAATAAGCTTTAACACTTTCAAAACATTTTTTAATATGAAATGAAATCAGTTTGTCTATCAAAGCAGATCCCTTTTGCTAGAGTATTTACAATATGTGCTAATTTTAATGGATAGTGAGTGGATTTAGTTTTAGCATAGCATAAAATCAACCTTGGCAAATATGAGTTAAATCCAAAGTTATAAAATAATATATATAATAATAATATTATGTTATTAAATAATATCTAGATACTGTATTCTCACTTAAAAATGACGTTTGAGCATATTAACTGGTGCAATTGAGATTGATCGAATGAAAAATTACGTTCACGAGAGATCCCATGTAAGCAATAATATCCTTGGTCTTGTTTCAGATGAAGTTTGAACATCGATTCATTGTAAAACAAGCAAATCCCAATTACTTGAAATCCTACATCGATACTACTTTTGATGAGAGAAGCATATTTTTCAAATACTCAAACACCTTGGATAAAAACAAGCATACATGAAAATGCTATGTAAAATTGAAATGAAACCCCATTTAGTGGAAGAGTACATCTCATCAATGCAAATTAAGTTGTAAAAAGATTTCATGGGTAAATTTAAAAATACAACAGGAGCCACCTACAAAATTAAATTTGGGTTCCTTATGTCTGACAATCTCTTATGTTCCTTATTGCAAACAGTGTTTTTGAGAAATTCAATTTGCAAGATCACCTAATACTTTGAGCATCAGCAGTTTTTAAAATCTTAGAATTTTGATGAATTTTTTTCAAACGCATTTAGAAAATAGCAATATACCTACTAAATACAGTACACTTAAATTCTTCTGCAACTGTAAAATTGAGTTTATTGACCAAACTGCCTTAAAAATACCACTTGTCGCTGCCTCTTGTAAAAAAATAGAAGTAAATGTTTGTAGCTTGCTTCGAAGAAAAAAAAAAAAAAAAAAAAAAAGAAAAGAAAAAAATACAGATGAAATTCACATAAGTAAACATAAGGAAATGTAATGTGACCTTTACCTGCAGCCAATAAATCTTTTATTCAAACTTCATAAATGAAAAAAAGATTTTTCTCAATATTCAAGAAAGGGGCTAAATGAAGTAGTTGCTGAGAAATTTAATGATATAATTTAATATTTTTTATTAATATCATTATAAATAAATGTAGGATTTTAGTTTATATTAGTTGTCAGCAAGTTGAATGGATGTAGGTATGTTGATTACCATTATCGAAACTGGCAGTCTGTATATACTCAATGGAGAAAACGAATTACAATCACAACATTAATAACAAGCATTGCAGTATTCCGATTTTATTCAAAACTGGGGAATTAGAAAATGTTCATTATTATTTTAAGTGTTTCAAAGGACTCTCAGAAACTATTATTAAGTACTTTACTATGGCTTAATTACCTAAGTACTTTATAAGGGTCTTTATTAACATTAAGTGGAATTAAGGAGTTTTTAAGAACAGTGAGTTTTTATGGACATAATAAATAATAAAATTGTTTGAAAAATGAAGAATATGAAAATAGAAGTTTAAGATTGAATTATATATCAAGATTACAAGCAAAAATTAAAAACAATACTTACACTTCTTAAAGTAGATTTAATAAATTCTTTCCTATAGGATAGATCAAACTTAGGGTACATGCCAAAGATCTGTAAAACAGAAAATAACGTATCATAAGTATATAAAAAACATACCTACATAACATACAAAATAATACTTATAAAACCAATAAACTACACTTTGGTAATAATCAGGTAAGATTGAAAATTGCATTCCTTTTTTATTTATTATGAATAAATTCACTAATTAAATAAATTCTCTCAGGTTATAGTGTGGTTAGGATATCCTCAAATTAATCAATTCACTGCACATCTTTTATTTATACAATATGATGATGTAAACATTGCTGTAGCTTCCATTCAATTAAAATGTAATGGGTATTTGATTTTGCAAAGTGGATTCTGTTTATTTGGCCTAAACCTACTTTTAGGCTTGATGTTTTTTACCAACATTCCAGAATTGGCTGACTTTTTGGTGCAAAATTATCCCTCGCAAGATGCTCACGTAACTGATTGACGACAAAAGTGTGGTCTCCATTTTGGTCGAAAATCAAACGATCCAGGACAAAACACTAGAATGTCTTTCATCTCAACATTCTACTAAAATGGTCTGTGATATTCTTACAAACACAGGAATGAGCCTTTAAAATAACTGATCCACATTTTCCTATCATGAGCAACTTTTAACCATGCTGCAAAGTTTTTTTTATCTAGTCATGACGGCTAAGATTGGTCGCACCCCTTCCAGCTCATGATTTTTGAAGTAGCTCACTTTACTTTTTTAAAGTTTTATAGTCTCTCTCTCAACTCATACCATTAGGAAGTGCCCATCTTCTAGATTTCCTCAGAACTAAAGCCCAATAGATTCTTTCAACGCGTACTTGTGAGTTGTTCCTGTGCCGAACCACTGCCTGATGTTTGCACACCATTATTTAGTTTCAGAATAGGAGTTCCTCTCGGGTAACTCTGTAAGCCTGATAGAGAGATCATTGTTCTTTCTTTGATTCATTATTATAAACTTTTGAATGTTTTAGATTATTTTATTTTTTGCCAGTTCTCTCAATTCCCATATCCAAATTTTAAACCTAACTAAATTTTCTTCAAAACCTGAATTGGACACCTTAAATAATTTAACTTGGTTGTTTTAACTACCTTGAAGCTCTTATTGTATAATTGATTAATTTGATATATTAATAACTTTTACTTGAATTCGTCCATTTTTACATAATGAGATCGCTTTATTGTACGACGATTTTCTTACTTAATAAATCACACTTATTTACGGCAACTTCGGTTGAGTTAATTTTACAACTTTTGTTTGCCTTTTACTTTTTTAGAATTGACGTAGGACTCGGTAGTTTACTGGTAATTAAATATTGTTCATGTTTGAACTGTATGATCATTTTAAACTTGTTGCGGATTAATCGTTTAATGCAATTTTAATAATTACACCATGACAATATTTAGAATTTTTAAAGCAAAATTTTAATAAATGTAAAATTGTTTATCCCATAAGGTATAAAGACTTCAACCAGAAAATAAGACAGTAATAACACGTAATCGAAAAATATTATTAAAAAGCAAAAATTAGAAAGAAGGTTAGTTTTAAAATAAATTCCATATATTATTAACACTAAGTAATTCCTCTTCCCCCTCATTAATTTAAGTTAAATAAACCACTTGTTTCAGATGAGTTATTTACAAGAATATCAAATTGAAATAAATTAACTGGTTTTAGATTTCAACAATGACATTTATAAAAAAAAAAAAAAAAAAAAAAAAAAAAACACCTTTTGGATCACTCCATTAATAGTTATGCTTGCTAGATCAGATTCTTCAACAATGTCTACTATATTTTTCTTCAAAACACTATCCTGTAAAAAATAAACAGATATAAATAAAAAAAAAAACTTTATTACTTTACTGCACCAATGTAAGACATTGAATTAACTTACAATAGGATGCCCAACTAAAGAGGATAATGGTTTATCACAATCTTCATCGTCCGAAGTTATGGCGTCCCCTGAAAATGAAAGTATGCATATTTTAAAGACAGAACCAGGAAAAAACAATGAAAACTTTATAAAGGTATTATTTACAGGGTTTCTGCCAATCTTAAATGTCCCAAATCCCTGACTTTTCATGACTTTCCATGACTGAAGCAAATGATTTTCCATGACTCAAGAAATCACATTAAAAACATTGAACCTGGCTCAAGAATTTTATTATTTTACTAACACAATGCAGTAAATTTTACTAACGCAACATAGTAAATAAATTATTGTATATGATTGTAAAATGATTACTATAAGTTTTATATTGAGTAAAAAATCCTCATTTCATGTAAGTAAACTAAGCATAGAAAAATAATACAGTAAAGGTGTATAAAACAGAGCGAGGTTTGTAACAGAGCTATTAAGGGTAAATAAAACCGAAAAAAATCTGATGGAATCAATTTGAAATATTAAGGAATTTAGGCTTCTAATATATTCTGTTAACAGAAAACACAAGGCAAGAAGAAAAATATTCATGTTTGTACAGGATGCAGTTAGATTGAAGTTGAAGAATTTCTGTTTATGGATGCGAGCTGCAGCGCTGCTAAGTTATAGAATAACTAAAAATCTAACAGAAATAATACGTAAATAATTAGGGTTCTCATACATACTGTTGACAAAAAATAAGTTTAAAAATAATCATGCTAGTAAAGGATTCAGTCAGATTGAAGTTATATGAACGGCAAGCGTAAGCGACTGTCGGCAGAACAATGGAGCGGCACCGCTTGCGTTAATGTGAACATTGATTACAACGGAAGTATGGGTCCGGCCGGCAATGATGAACATGAGCGACTGGGTGAAACATTTTGCCGCTTCATTTTACCGCTACCTCCAAACATTAATTTTCGTTCACCGTCCAGATGGCAGAGAAGAACATAGATCTCCGTGGCTTTGATTTCAGAAGTTTAATACATTCCATGTTTATGGAATGACAAATATAATGATTTTAAAAATATTGTTTTGATTTTACATTAATTCAAAAATGTTTTATTTGGACGTATAATTTGAGAATTTTGGTATTAGATATATCATCTTGTAGATGATAATCACTTAAAATGAAGCGCGTTAGCTAGTTCAAATTTTACGCAATTCCTTTATTTTTCCAGAATAGTGAAATTCCGTGTTCTGTCGCCACCCTAGATATCTACAAGAGACTTTTCCAATAAATGCAGAGGAATAGGTACTCACCGTATAATCAGTAACGAAGATGCGTCGAAACCAGAAGAAACGGCGAAAAATAATTTTCCATTCTTTGATATTTCAGGTGTTAAAAAAGCTAATCAATCTTTAATAATAAATAAATATTTGAAGAAGGAATAAGAAAATATAAGTAAATTAAATAATCAAAAATCAAATGTTTTGATATCAACAATGTAAACCAGTAGCATACAGAGTCAAACCAAAAGTAAAGATTATGAAATTAATTTTTTTCAGTCTTACATTATGAATTTTTTTTCATTGAGACCTACTTGTGTGATGTCACAAGTTTGGAGTTCAGAAATTCTTTTCATTGGCCGGAGTTTTTAAATGCAACCGTTATTTCTATCAATAAAGTAAATAAAAACTCAAATGAATCATTGAAGTAACAACGAATCGCGATCATGGCGTTTATGACGTCATAGTCACATGATTTTCCGTAAGATTTTTTGGAATCCATGCAATTCACTGTTTTTCCATGACTTTTAGGCTTTTTTTGTTCAAAATCCATGACTTTCCATGACAAAATTTACCCTATGTCTAAATTCATGACTTTCCATGATTTTCCCTGACTTTCCATATGCGCGGAAACCCTGTATTTAAGCCTCAAAGCCATAAAAAAATCCAGTGAAATTATACTTACTGATATTGTTATGGACAGATTTGCTATCTTTAGGTGAACTCTAAAAAATAACACATAATATTACTATGAATAATTATACAAATTAAAACAAAACTATTTCACAGGCAAATTAAATAATGAGGAAGTCACAAATTTTTTTGTTTCACATTAAACAATTTTAATTAGAAGGTTATACAAAGGTTTTGTCCACCTGAAGTCAAGAATCCCAAACAAAATGATAAGTGCAGTATGCTAAATGAAAATTCCAAAACCAAAATAGAAGTTCCGGAAACAAGGAGTTCACTAAACCTGTGTAATGTTTCAGATAATAGTTTTAAGGTCTCAATCATGCATGTAACCAAGGGGAAAGATACTCTGATTAATTTATCATTATTCAGAATAAGCCTACTTATCATATCTAAGTCACTGGAAGGTTCCAGAAACAAAATAAATAATGGACATGTTAACATAATAACATAAAAAATTCCTGTACATTTTTTTGTGTAATTAGGTCTGATGTAGACTGTTGTCCAGGGAAAAAAATCAATGAAATATTTTATCAATTGTAGATCACAGATGGAAAAATAGTAAAAAGTATTCATGATAAGTATATCTGGCACAAGAAAATCCTGCTGGGATATTGTATTTTTTACAGAGAAAAACAGGAGCAAACTTGGTGCTTGATTAAACCTCCCCTACCCCAAGAAATTACCTGGTTGCGTCCCATGTCTCTTGTTAATTAAATTAGAAGGATTACATAAAAATCAAAAGGAAGTTCTACCGCAAATGCTTCCATAAAAAATCAAAACGAAGTTCTACCGCAAATTCTTCCATAACAACTGTACAAAAGTTATTTTGGCTTTACAAAGAGACATTGCATTAGAATTTATTTATTTGTTAACAAGTTTTCTTGTTAAATTTGGCATCAAACTTGGCAAAATTTTATTTTTATAAAATAACTTCAAATGCAGGATCACAGGTTGCCAATATAAAGAGGGTGGTAATCAGTTTCAGTAGTTAAATTGCAACAATAGCAACTGATAGGTATTTATAGAATTCTCATTTATGTAATATTCCATGGTGAAGCCATAGTGATGTTATGATCTAATGTACTATAACAGAAGCTTGTATATAATGGCCTTTTGTGACAATCACAATCCAACTTGTTTTATAAGCAAAAGAAGTTTTTAGCAACATGAAATTTAGCTTATTTGAACTAATGTAAAGAGTAACCCAAAAGGGTCTTCCTGTTAAAAATAAACAACTTGACACTGGTCACTCACTGGGGATTAAAACAGTCAAACCTTGTTAAAGCGAAATTGCTTAATATGAAATCCTATTTAACGTGAACCCGTATGATGAAGCTTAAACTGAACATTAATTTATTCGTTTAATATGAAATCGCATAACATAATACAACGAAAAAATTTGCTCTTTAAAGCACTTTTTTTAGATGGTCTTCATTTATTTAAGACAACATTTAAAGGTATCACAAAAAGATTCCTCAAATAGATGAAATAGAAATAATGCCTACGATCAAATTATTTTGGCTCTAATTTAGATAGCCTTCTCTGTAAACTAATTTTTTGATTTCACATACCTCTCCATTATCCAACAGTAAGTTAAGAAACTAAACTCAGTCACATTTGCATGTGAAATCTTGTCGATACGAGTCGGAAGCAACAATCATTATTCTTTAGGAGCGAAGTAGAAAATTTTAAATGAAATTGATAAGGTCTTTAAAAAACAGAAATTGCAGTCAAGCATGGTATCGCCAACATCACTTTAAGCCTGAGGGGCAACTTAAACAAAAATTTCCATAGTCTTTTGTGCAATCAAAAATTTTTATTCATAAATACCTGTTTTGTTTTGGAAATTAAGATAAAACTAATCAATTGGATTTCAAGCACATATTTTATGTGAGAAACTGAAAATGTATCTGTCAATCATGCATTTTCATATTCTGTAACATTGAAAACTTTAAAGGCAACTTTGTACTTTACTTGAGGACAACCAAAATCACTTTAGTGGTTGCCCGTGGCAACCATAGAAAATCCCAAGATTCGACCTTTGTTAACATTATTCAATTTTTACTTTCACTTAAACTTACTGTTGCGAATTAGTATTTTTTAATAAATAAAAACAAGTGGGAGGGAGATTTATCACAAAAAATTTTAAAGAACTAAAAGCTTGTAAAGAGCTTTTAATACTTATTTGAAATAAAGAGAAATAGTACAGTTTTTTTTTTTCATAATTTAAAATATTTAAGTTATATTAGGGGGTTCTGCCTCTGCTTGTTATCGCTTGCTAACAGAATAAGATGTTTATATTACATCTTAATACCAAAATTTTTTTCCGTCATAATCAATACAAAAGTAATACTTCATATTCATTTGCATATATCACAGATGAATTATTTTATTTTCACTAGAAAGAACAAATTTCCTGCATAGAACCAGTATTGTTTTTCAACAACATTCCCGTTGCAAGCTAAGCTGCTTCTACAATATCTTTCAGATTTTTGTGAAGCATTTTGCCTTTCAAAACTTATATCTATGCTCTTATTTTTTTCTTTGAGCACACATTCCTTTATTTTAAACAAATGCTAATGCAGCACGATCTTTATTAACTTCGATCGAACCGTTCAGCAATAATTAATTCCTGTGTTGCAGATCCAAAAACAGCCTTTTTAGAGCACGTGTACTGAACAATGTTATAAACAAAGCTGAACAATGTTATACTTATCATGTTATACATTTTGAAATAAATTACAAAGTCAAACTTACAACTTTTGCTTTTTTTGAAGGAGGAGCCTCATCGGAATCGTTAACAACTCCAGGCACTATGATTTCACTATTTGTACTTGGAACTATCAATAATAAAAATTTAATTTAATATAAACAATTTTAAGTTAAGTTTAGCAAATTATTTAAGAAAATTCATTGATTATTTCTAATAACCATACGTAGATTGATTAAAAGTGATATAGAAAACTTCAAATTAAGTACATAGAAAATAAAGTTTGAACTAAATGAAGATTTGGTTCATTACAGTAATTTTAAATTCAACACATCAATAAAAAAAGTTAAAATATCACCTTAATTCAATAGTTAAATTAAAAGCATATAACAAAGTAAAATTTTAACTTTTTGAGCATATAAGGCCCATTATCATTTTTTCTTCAAATAAAAAATAAGGATAAAAAAATCTTATATTTTTCATTATTTACAACCTTACCAAAGTCAGAGTTTTTCAGGAAAGGGTAAAAAACAGTGTAAAAATGAGAAAAACTTTTCATAGTATTACCTTTAGTTTGAAATTTAGTAATTATAAATTTTGCGTAGTAGTAATTAAATTATAATTTAGAAAAAGTAATTTTCTTTTTTACCTTGAGATACTATTGTGGTCCCAATATTTTGTGACAGTCCTACTATTTGGTTTGGTTGAACTTGTTGGGGATATGTAGTCGCTCCAGGGATTCCAATTGTAGCCACATTCATTGGATCTAAATGTTTGAATTAAAAGATAATTTGTAAATTTCGATTACATTGATATACAAGTTTTTATATTGAACTCAAATATGATAATAAATTGAAGGAAATAGAACTTAAAATTGGAGAATTTGTGTCTTCAGTTCAAAATCTGGTTCCATATTAAATGTTTTTCGAGTATACGATTTTTTGGAATAAACATCAATTAATTTCAATTTTTAAAGCAAACTCTTTAAACTCTGCTACACATAGGCGTTATGGAGTTCAAAAGCACTATATAAAACCACTTAATACTAAACATACTTCAACAAGGCCAATTGAAACATACACAGGGATTCTTGAAATCAACAGATTTAATATAATCAAAGGTTGACGGTATTCATATTATTGAAAATTTCTAAATGATTAATATTGAGAGATTTTGTAGTGATAAATACTATAACCCATAGAAACAAAGTTTTTCATATAAATCCTTTATATGTATTGCCAATTTTTATATCCATTAACAAAGCACCGTTTCTGTTGCCAGAGTGTGCTTGTTTTTAATATTTAAAATTAGATGCAAACACCATCGTTATCAGCAAAATATATGGTAAACTACTTTTCAAAATTTATTCATTAAAAATGAATGTGAATTCATGCATTCACAACCAAATATCTTTTATTTATATTCTGATTAGAACAATTTTACTATTTATTTATTAATAAAAAAATTTTGGTAACAAGAAAGTTTCTTCAATGACCGGTTAAATGTTATTTCAGCGTGAATGGATAATGGCAAGTTGGTTTATTAGTATTCCATAAAAGCGAAAATTTTGTGAGAGTCAGAGTGATAGGCGCCAAAATTTGCTAGAACACATTGTCATTGAGATCGAATCTATCTGCCAAGTTTCAGTCCAATTGGATGACGGCAAGAGGTAAATTAGGCCTCCGAAAATTTGCCCGCCATCGACAAACATACAAAATCGAAGTTAATATAAAGAATTTAATAATAATCATAACTGCTAGTAATTTTTTCAAAAACTTGTATTGACAAAATTGTTAATAAAGGGCATCATTGGATTTATTCAACATTTTGAAAAAACCAGTTCTACCAGATCGATCATTTTTGTACTCCCATAGATGACAATTTCAGCGTAATATATATACAATGTTGAAACAGAGCATAGATTTTACAGAATGCAACATTTTGTATATAACATGCATCATTGATATAATACATCAATTGGTTAAAATACTGTAAGAGAATTAGAGATGGAATAAATTATAAGGAAATCTACAGATTTTAGAAAATAGAAACCAAGACAATAATAATCGATATTATTTTACTTAGTAAACGATTTTAATTAATTTTTTTTTGCTACAATATACTATTGATTTATTTATTCTATTTCTTAAAAATACAATTTCAAATACCCAATGTAATTAGGTCATTTATACTGATTAGCAACTGTTATAGAATGGGAATCGAGATATTGCTCTGCTATATGTCACATTTGAAATTTTTTTGTACGATTCATTTTATAATAACTTAAAAAAAAAAAAAAAAAATTTATTAGTAATTTTTTAATGAAAAAGAATGAAGAGAATTTCATAATTTATTATTCTAGATGACCAAAGATAAGTAAAGAGTTAAACTGAGAAGTCATCATGTTTAAGTTCTTTCAACTTTTAGAATTTTTTTTTTAGTTTTATTAAAAATCAATAAATTTTTTTTAATAATATTTGTAATAGATTTTTTCTTCTTTTTTTGATTTGGCACATTGAAAGACTACATTCTTATTTCTATTCAGTGATAGCTATTAAAAGTCTAAATTCTTTAATAGCAAATGAGTTATTGAACACTAGTGATGCCAGATTCCTATGATTTAGATGAGAATACAAATTCTGGCCATACAACAACTACTAACACATCATCGGCTTAGAGAGAAAAGGTATTAACTCCACTTTTGGTTTCAAATCGCTTCAGGATACATTTAGAAACAGGACAAGGTTTGCAAGTTCCGATTGCCAATTTCCGCCACTAATGTTGTTGTTGTTTCTAATCTCCCTTTTGTCTGACGAAGTCAGACAATATCAGTGAAGCCATTGACATTAATGAAGTCTGACACTAGTTGTGGACAGTTATAAATGTCCTCCCAGTCCAGTCCAAGGCAGTCCAAAATGTGCTGAGGTGATGCTTGTTCTTTTTGGCATTTAGGGCAAAGAGGAAATTTTTTGCTTCCCCCGGAATATGTGAGGCCTTTAAGGTGACCACTAGCAAGTCGGGACAGACGGGTATTGGTGTGCCTATCACAAGGAAGAGATAGGGAGTGTCCTGGCTTTTTGGCTTTATACCATTCGTGAGATGGAGGTATATGCCATTTCGCTTTATTTTGAGCTATTTTCTTTGAGTATAACTCTTGATATGCGAGTTCTTGAGTAGAGAGGACAGGGTGTTCTAGTCCCTCCTTAGCAAGAGTGTCAGCCAATTCATTTCCGTGGATGTCTACATGTGACGGGATCCACTGAAAGTGCACTTTGTGCAGTCGGGATATGCTCTTGACTTTGCGTATTATGGATAGACTGGTTTTGTCTCCCACGAGGGCCCAGTTTTTAAGGTGTTGAATGGAACTTCGGCTATCGGATAGAATCCATAAGTCTCCGTAGTTGACCTCGCCAAAGATATTCTCTAAACCCAGGTCAATTGCTATTAATTCGCTTCGAAAGACAGAGCAGAAATCTGGATTACGTTGTTTAATGGAATGTTTCTCTACGGGCGTTTCTATATAAATTCCACTGCCTGCCTGTATATCTATTTTGCTGCCATCTGTATAGATTTTGATGTCAATTGAAGGAATTTGATTAATAATTTCCAATGCCAATTGCCTAAGAAATTCCGGACAACATTCATTCTTATTAAGTGTGGTGGGAAGGCAATCAATAAAATCAACATTGGAGAGTCCATCGTAAGTGTTCAAATTAGTATTAAGACAGTGGGGCTCTACATTATCTGCCATTAACTTCTGTGATTTAACTTGGCTGAAAGGACTGTGTTTCTTAAGTCTTTGATTGCTTGTCCAGTTATTTAAGTAATAGGCCGTTTTATTTTCTTGGTTTAAGCTGGAAAGTTTATTGAAATATTTGACCAAGCCTGCCTGCCTTCTGAGAGAGAGTGGTTGCAGATCCGCTTCGTAAAGAACAATTTCTGAAGGACAGCTACGTTCAGTCCTGTGATTATGCGGGCAGCACTCAAGTGAATCCTTTCCAATTTGCCACTAATAAAGTGCTTAACCCAGCAGTCTTGTAAATTTGAGCATCTAGAAGAATACAAGATCGAAATCTTGTAGTGTAAACCTTTCTATCTGACCACACCACACTGAGAGGATATTGGGATCACGACCTATTTATTGTGCACCAGTCCCCATTATTATACACTGATATTTGGTGGCTGCAAGGACCAAATTCATGATATTCCGATCATGAGCTCGTTACTCTTGTCACCGGGCTAACAGAGCCCTGCAGAACAAGGACACATATCAATTACTAAAAGCTACAATTTGATCATGGAAGTAAATTTGTGGTAAAAGTTGAATAAGCACTTGATAAGAATTTTCTGCTTTACTGAAAACTTTGACAAATTGGAGTTAACACCTTTTCACTCTAAACAACGATGAAGAAACAAAGTAAAACTTGTAACAGAACATACATATATTTAGATTTTGACTATACAGCACATTGGGTTGTGATTGCTCTTGCTGTGGTGGCTTTGGCTTAACTCTCACAGGAACACTCTTCCTTCGGCCAGCTGAATTAGTAGTTGTGGAAACAGATGGAGAGTTCACAGAGCGAGCATCTACAATGGACTAAAAAATATTCAAATAATTAAATATTGAAGAAAGGCTCTAAGCACTTCAAGATCAGATAATACAAATATAAGATGCAGATGTACAAAACAAGGTTGCTCATTTGTACATTAGTTCAACATATGTATATCAAAAACATCTCGGCAAATAATTTTAAAATTTGAAATCGTTGGATAAAAAAAAAAAAAAACACCTAAAATTAAGGACCACTATTAATCTTTTATGCAAGTATTAAGTTATACATGGTAAACTTATGTTCGATTGAATTCATAACTGAATGGTAATCAAATGCTACTTCAAACATTAACATTTTATATCTATCATGGTTTAGAATTACTTAGTGAAAATTAATGTATAGTTAAAATAACTTACAATTGCAAGACGTGGTGTAGCATTTCCAGTCTCAATCACAGGAATGTTGTTAACAATATTTGAAGTAATGTTTGGCACATTGTAAACTTCCATATCACTGGGTGGATCTGTTACAAGAAACACATATTTGATATATATAAAGTTTAAATTTTAATGGACGATATGCCTTTAAACAATGGAAATTGCTAAGAAAGGCAATTATTTCTTTTACAGTAACAATGGGCTCTCCCTTCTACTTATCAATCACAAAATAAGATATTATTGAAAAAAAAAGAAAAAAAAAAAAAAAAGAAAAGAAAGAAAAAAAAACTAGTATTAGCATAAATATTTGACTTAAATATAAAGTTGATTTGCTTTAATTTCATTCTTATATTCTGGAAAAAGCAAATACAAATACTGTTAGGTGTTGCCACTCAAATAATAATAATAATAAAAAAAAACAGTGCCGTACTGGAGGAATGTTTCATAGAAGAATGATAAAAATATATTGTTTAATAACTTTTTTCTCCACTTTTGGTACTTCCTTGATAAAATACAACAATATGATGGGTTTAAAAGTGAC
The DNA here is from genome assembly GCA_963978545.1 of Linyphia triangularis. Taxonomy (NCBI): domain Eukaryota; kingdom Metazoa; phylum Arthropoda; class Arachnida; order Araneae; family Linyphiidae; genus Linyphia; species Linyphia triangularis. The sequence goes on along the minus strand of OZ021725.1, from coordinate 30,527,290 downwards.
TGTAACAAAAATAAATCTTGTTTATTAAATACTACTAGGGGGCTCTGCCCCCTGCTGCTCGCCAACCCCCTGGATTGCTATGCAATCCCCTTGGCTCGCTTTGCTCGCCTCTAAGTGAAGCATTTAAAATATGCCCTAGCAAAAGCTATTTCAGCTGCATAATGCCATGAAACTGAAAACGTTTTGTTATATATGAAGAGCCAGAATACTTGCCACGTCATTATCCTACTGCTGTCGAGACGCGTTAAGCAGGGACAGTGTGGCAACGTATAAACTACCTTGGAAAACTACCAAAATAAACAGTATTGTACATATATTTAAAAAAAGATCTGTTATTTCATTGAACAATTAAAATTTACGGGCTGTTTTCGTATGAAGCGCCAAATTAATTAAAGTTGCTTATCGAAAATTTCTTAACGAAGCAATCGTATGTTCGCATAATCTTTTTTGTGAAACTTAGAAAATAAAATAAAACAGTGAAAGGCCAATTATCCGACATTCAATCTACCGAAATTTTTTGAAAATCAAATTTGGTGAGAAAATTAGCACTATTTCGCCCAAAGTTTTTTTAAAATTTCGTATGAGATTTTGAAGTTGGGTGGATGGTTTTATTCGCTATTTTGATAGTTTTCAATTCGTAATAGCTGAATTTGCATTGATTAGAAATGAATAAATGTTCAGATTTACTGCACAATGTCTCTTAGCAATTTTTTGAAAGTTGGCGATATAGTGCTGAATGCAACCCGACGACCTCCGAAATATGTTCCAGCAGATAACTTTTCCGAAAAGTCTGGTTTATCCAGAATTCTAATCCAAAAGAAATGTACACATCTTGGATCTATTTATTCTTGCATCATCGTAACTATTAAATCTATACGTTTTAAATAGGCAACAATTTCTATCTGTAGACGGTAATAAGAAAAACAAAATATAAGGAATCCAAGTTGTTGCTGTTGCCAAATGTATTAATCAAATTTCAAAAGATATATTGTGATTGGCTGGATTGCTGAATTTGAAAATTCGTGCATATAGTACATTTAGAAGATTTGTGATCGGATGTTTGAAATCGTTGCCATTCTGCTCACAGAAATACAGCTGAATTTGGACGTTACGCAAGAGAATTATATATATAGATAGATTTAGACAATGTAATTTTCCATGCCAAGTTACATACTATAAACCACAATTGAAAGACATTGCAAAATACTGTAAACCAATAAATAATCAATCAAAATTAAAAAAAAAAATTGAAAGAACATGTAGTCCTGATTAGTGTTTGCTCAAGGGGTTTGAGAAAATCAGAATATTGTTTCTAGTTGATCCTGTATATTTTGGTACCAAAAGGTAAGATAATTACAACTGTAGAGTGTTACTTTGATAGAAGAAAGTTTTAAGTTTACATACTTGCAAAAGACGGGTCAATGATAGGAGTTACAACAATATTTTCTACAGCAGGAGAGCTTGATGTCTGAAAGATGAAAAACATAAAATAGGGGTGCCATTTAAATAAATTAACAAGATTTTCTAATTAAACACGAAAATTACATGTTTAACTTTCTATCATATGTAAACAAAGCAGCAATAAAAGGCATTAAAAAGGGGGTATTAAATATAGATGATAAAATTGCTTACAATTCAACATCTTTTTTTCAAAAGTATTCGTTGAAATTCCATCATAGAACAAGTAAACGCTAACACGCTATCCTAACGTGACTAACATAATTTCGAAACATAAGATAAAAAAATTCAATCAGGACTGATTAAACATTCTGCATTGGTTATAAGTACAGGTAAAAAAAAAAAAAAAAAAAAAAAAAAAAAAAAAAAACTGTTTATGAAAATTGGCAAAAATGTTTCATTTGTCATGAAAATGAAGAATCATTAGGCTTTTATAACTGAAAAATTAATTTTGGAATAATCTAGGCATGTGATGTATGTTTTTAGAGTATTTTTCTAAGCTGAATTGAAAGAAAAAAAAAGTAAGATGATAAAACAAATGTAGAAAAATATAATATAGGTAAAATACAACATAAAGAAATAAAAAATTGGTCTGTTCATGGAACTTGAATTTTGGTATAACTTTGGCATGTGACACATGCGAGTGGAGTGTTTTTTGACATTGAATCAAATGGAAGGGAAAAAAAAGTGCCAGACAATATTACTATCTTATAAAAAGTTATAGTCCATTTAAAAGACGAAAATACACATAGTATAAAAGTGCATGCAATGAATCAAAACTGATTGGAAAAAGTTAATAAACAACCAAAATTTATCATAAAAGTACCAGTTAGTAATCAAATAAGTAAGCAGTAGTGAATTATTGAAATTTGAAATAGTAAGTAAGCAAAACTATAAAGGAAAAAGAACAAGTAATGAAATAAAGTATAGTTTTACAAGTACTTTCGTTTATTAAGATAACAATAACTTTTTATAGAATAGTTATATCGCTTTGCTTTTTCCTTCATTCGATTAAGTGTAACAAAATACTCCACACACATTTGTCATATGATATGCAAACCAAAATTAATTTTCAGTTTATAGTTAACATTTTTTTTTCTTATAATGCAAAGAATCACCATAATGCTTAGCCAAGCTACTACAATGTTTATTATCAGTTCACAAAAAAATTCCATGTTCATTGATTTGAAACACATCAAGAATCTGAGCAATCCCATCTTCACCTGCCACAGTTGTAAAGAATAACTGTCCGTCATCGGTGAAAGAATTAATGATTTTCTGCGTAATCTTTACTACACAGATAAATCTTTTACTGACTGCCTGAAATTGGTGATTAAAATAAAAGGTTAAGGGAAACAACAGGGTTCCCACTCTTATTGAAGAAAAAAATTCAAGGACTTTCAAGGACCTTTTTTAGAAAATTCAAGGACCTTTTTAGAAAAATTTAAAGACCATAATTTTAAATACATCAGACGTAAAACTACAAAACGGAGATAATCGGTGGTCAGGGGTGTAGTGGAGTGGGAACATGAGGCAACGGCGATACTTTACCTTTATAGAAGGCGGAACGACATTCCCTCATCTAAAAATTTTTTAACTTGTATTTTTTTTTTTTCTCTTTACGTAATACTGAACTCAAAGCCAAGTAAGCAAACAAACGAACTTGCTTTCGTCTGGGATCCACAACTTCAGAGCTGAGCAAGCAAGTTCTAGTTTTTGTAAAACACTTGAAAGAGGTGCGGCAACCCACACATGGCCATTTCTCCTTCATTAGAAATGAACTGACATATATGTTTACATCTAGCTACGATTCATTCAATAGCAATTATCCTCTTCAACGAATGATCTGTATTTGTGGAAGAATTCCAGATGTCAAATTTGTATGGTTCGTCGTATATACAGTCTAAAACTTCCATACACAAATTCATGCCAAATATCTACATTTTTATAGAACAAAACTGTGACCTAGCACATTCAGTTCTTTGCGCCCTTTCCTTGAAGAATATTTTGCCTCTAATTTTAACGGGAACGATAACCGATTTATCAACAAAAGTTATGTAACATTTTTTTTTAATTTTTATATCACGGATTTAATAAATTATTTGTAAACCTCTTAAAGTACCTAAGAAATGAATTCGTTCAAGAGGAAAAAACAAATGACAATAAAAGATGGGGTTTATTACAATCCAAAAAAGTTGAGCAAACCTGCGGTTCTGACGGAATAAACTGGTTAGTGCTAAAAATCCAGATAGGTAAGAGCAGAATGTTGATATTTTGTATTAGCCTTTAAGGTGTTATGTTTTGATATCACGGAATTATGTATTTATATTTTGTTAGATATTGGGAAATATTTATTTTATTCCCAGATATTTGGAAAATCAAACTGATAACTTGTTTGAACATGAAAAAATGTGTTCAAAATAGTATTGATTTTTAAATCCTTTATATTAACTTCGCTTTTGAATGTTTGTGAATTTGAATATGTTTAGTTCAACACATAAAATGTTGCTTGAATGTACAGTAAAGAGACTGTCTCCAAGCGCTCCGCTACGTTGTGACAGATCTGAACAGTTGTTAACTTTGTTTCACTTTAACTTGGCAGTACTGATAATGCTACATTAGCCGAATTGCAGCCCTTCACAACCCAGGGTTGCAAAGGAGTTCCAAGGCTTGCGCTAAGAGCAGAGGACTACTAAAAAAGTAATACGTAGCAAAAATCAGTAATTTTAATAACATGTATTTAATTAAATTCTTATGAAAATAATTTTATTACAATTTTTTATAACAAAAAAAAAAAAAAAAAGTTGAATCCGTGGGTTTCTTAATAACAGCTGACTTAAAATAATGTTGATTAGTGCAGAAAACGCTACGATTTTAATAATTTGCACCCATACCATATAGAGCACTCTTACAATTTTTGGAGTGTTTTCTATACCCATTTTCATTGTAAGGGGCACCAAAACTCATTCTTGCACACATAGCATTTTACTCCTAGGTTGGTCCTGTATATTTGATTTTCCTTAATATAAAAGTGATAATGGTTTTGCAAATGGGTATAATACATTTGCGAAGAAGTAGGAAAATAATTCAGATGTACTTTAAAATGTAAAATTAAATTTCTTTTCGGTTTGAAAATGGGAAAGTTTTACACTTACAGTTATTTTAGAATTTATTTTAAAAATGTAGCAGCAGTTCTTAAAAAAAAATCATATAGTGGCGGCAATAAGGGGAGGAAATTTCCCAGATCTTTTTAAAAATCTACCGATTTTGATGGCAATATCATATATATTTTGCAGTTTGTCCTCTCTCTCCTCGATTTATACCCATTTTTGACTATTATTGTCACCTAACCGTCACCACTGTCGAGATGACAAAATCGAACTGGATCAGATAAAAAAAACAGGAATGTCCCAAACAAATCTGGCAAGTAATGAGTCTACATTGAAATATCCCGCTTAAAATTACGAGATGATTGAGATGGTACACAAACTAATATTTTATCAAGAAATTTTAAATCGATTGATGAATCTGAATTTTCCAATTATTTTATTAATGATGGAGCGAATTTGGAAAAGGAAAGGAAGGATCTATCAAGAAAGAGAAACTTCTCTACATTTTCTTTTTGAGAAGGAGAAAAGCCATAAAACTTTCAATCAACAATCACAATCTTTTTCATTCATTTTGAAAACAGATTTCGAGGAGCTACAGAATCTGGGAATTTATCCGAACCCATTGCATGTAAGGCATCTCTGACATTTCGGAAAAAATGTTTAAAAATTTGTATCAATAATATGTTTGAAAATGTGTTATAATCCTTTATGAAGTGTTAAACAATTTTTTAAAATGGGTTGTGCAAAGCAAATTATTTAAAATCCATATAACTTAATAGTTTAAAAAAATTATTTGTATAAAAGAATAAGTCGAAACACACAATTATTATTATTATTATTTACTTTTTGTAGGTGCTCGTGAGCTATTTTGAGATTGTTAAAGTAATATTAACAAAACTATTTAAAGTTTACATTTTCCCTCCCCCCCCCCCCTACACACACAGAAAAAGATTCATACGTTTGTAACTATGCCACATAGCATCCCCACACCTTTTTTTTTATACTACACCACTGTTGTTGGTCACTTAAAAATTCAAGGACTTTCAAGGACCTTATCCTTTTTTCAAGGACTTTCAAGGACCAAATTTCATAAAAAAAAATTCAAGGACCTTCCAGTACTTTCAAGGACCGTGGGAACCCTGAAACAAGCCTATGACAGATTTTTTACGAAATCAAACAGAAACTTCAGTATTGATGCAACTTAATTACAAACAGATAATACAGGGTTCCCACTCAAATCACAGAATGAAAATCAATGACTTTTAAGGACCTAAATAATGTTAATAAGGACCTTTGAAAATTTGTTTTCAGGTATCATGTCTATATATAATTTTTAATAAAGTATATTCTACCAAAAAAGTTAAAAGTTTACACACTGTGTAATACAAAATTGTTAGAATTCCGATATGGTGCAGATAAGTGGCGGTCAGGCGGGGATAGCAAGTCTGAGTTGTATTTTTATAAATTTGGAGTTGGGCATACAACATCAAAAAAAAATTAAGGACTTTTAAGGACCTCTAGACATTTTTAATGACTTTTGAGCACCTCTAAGCATTTTCAAGGCCTTGAAAACAAGTTTAAAAGTATTTAAGCACTTTTAATGACAGTGGGAACCCTGTAATATAAGCTTTATTTTCCAATAAGATTTAGTTAAATGTTAAATAATATTACTTAAAAAACAATTAAAAAAAAAAAAAAAAAAAAAAAAAAAACTTGTCATGGGAAAAAAAGGAAGGAGGAAAAGGTGCAATAATTTAGCATCTCTTTTATTGAATAATGGCATTTACTTGCTTAAATCTTACATCATAATTATCTTAATTATTTTCTATCCAAAATTATTAATGAACAGGAGAATAAGCAGAGTTGTATTTCCATAAATGCAAAGAGTTTTTTTAAAAAAAATTGAGCATACATTTTAAATTAAGCACACTTCAGCTATAAATATATTAAAAAATGTTTGTAGGAATGATAATAGCTTAACTAACAATCATTCTTCAATCCTAAAAAAGTAGAGATCAAAAATTACATTTCTCTGCTTATTTCTGAATATATAAGGTACTTAAATATTAGTATTAGAATTGTTAATTTAAGCTATGTTTTTAGTACATCTTTGGTTTGCACAAACATAAAGAGTACTGTAAACAATTAACTATAAAAATTCAGTATCTTCATTTGAGGGTAATACATTTAAATACTCACCACATCCGACTGATTATCTTGGGTATTGGCTTCTGTATCAGGATCTATAAAAAAAAAAAACATCATGAAATCTTTCTGTATAATAATCTATTAATTTTATACCATCCGACTAGCTAAATACCAGTGTTTCACTACGAAATTTTATCATGCACATTTTAGTAATCAAAAGACATTTTACAATTCAGCGTTTGAATCCATTTCGATCCCTGAGATTTGGTTTATCAAAATCAGAATAATTTACTTTATTTATGCTTGCCACTTGTTGAAATTTGTTCCGAATTTTATAATTGTGACTATATTGGATGTGGAGCATTTGGATATTCCGCTTATAAAACGGTTCGACTCCATTTAGATCTTTTTAAATAGTTAATCAAGATCAGAATAACTAATTTACTTGTGCTTTACCTTTGTTTTAATTTTTAGAGATGTGACTATATGGAACACTTAAATATCCTTTGTTTGGAACGTTTAGATCCCTTTCGACCTTTTAAATGGTTAATCAAGATTGGAATAGCTTATCTCATTGACACTCATTATATATTTAAGAGTTATGTCGTTATTAGAAGCGGGACTTTGCACTATTCGTCGTATTGAACCTTTTGACACCTTTTCCGACTCTTTAAAAGGAGTTAATCGAGATTGGAATAGCTTACTTTATCTACGCTTGCCCTTAGTAACAAAATTCAGAGTTGTAATAATATTGGAAGATTCCTCGTTTGGAACATTTCAACCCTTTAAAATTGATTGATTGACATAGAATAGTTGACTTTTTCTATGCTTGCCCTTGTTGACTTTGGTACCAAATTTCAGAGTTATTACATTGAAAGATTCCTGGATTGGAACGTTTCGATCCTTTTCCAACCTTCTAAAATTGGTTAATTGACATTGGAATAGTTTTTTTTTTAATGTTTGCCTTTATTGACATTTGTGCCAAATATCAGAACTGCTACTACATTGGAAGTGGAACATTTGAATAACCCTCGTTTGAAACGTTTGGTCAATTAAATAAATTAATCAAGATTGGAATAGTTTACTTTACCTACGTTTGCTCTTGATTCCAAATTTCAGAGTTCAGACTGTATTGGAAGTGGGACAATGAAATGCTCTTCGTATATTTCAAATGTTTCGGACCCGTTATATCCCTTTAAAGTTAATCGATTTTGGAATAGTTAACTTTGTAAGTGCTTGACTTTGTTGCTATTTGTAGAACCAAATTTCACAGTCGTAACTACATTAGAAGTGGGACAATTCAATATTTCTCATTTAGAAGGTTTCAAACCCTTTTCGTCTCCTTAAAAGTGGTTAATTTAGATCGGAATAGCTTACTTTTTCTATGTTTGTCCTTTTTGACATTTGTACCAATTTTCAGAGTTGGACTATATGGGAAGAGGGAGAATTACTGATGGGTGAGTGAGTAAATGAGCCAGTGAGGGCTTTGCTTTATATATAGAGAGATATAAGCACACATCACTAAATTTTGCACATTAAAGAAAGTCAATCTATATGCGAAATTATATTTTACAATACAGAATAATTGTTCCATTGTTAACCTAGATCATAGAATAACATAGATATTTAACCCATGCTTCGGTAGGTATAATTATAAATTTATATAATTAAAGCTTTTTTTCAAATAAGAGTTTTGATTTTTTTTTTGTTGCCATTTGAGAAAGAGAATACAATTTATATGAAGCCTTTGTAAATTGCAATCTTTTTTTTATTTTTTTTTTTAATCTTTTTATATTTTTTAGAGTTTTGTCACAAAGCAAATCCACAAAATTTCACTATTGAACACACAGGGACAATTTAATACTTCAGTTGAACAAGTGTATTCTTTTAACACAAATTCTTATCCTAAATTTTTTTTTTAAAAGAGTTTATATATATTTATTTAGTTAAATCCAACTTGAAACTTTTATTTTAACAATGTCTGGCGACTTTAACATCAACAAAACCAACATGCTTTTAGAGCAAAAGAAAATATATATTGAAAATTCTGGTAGAAATATTTTAAGTTTGCAAGTAAAAAAAAATAATAATAATAATGCCATAGTTTATGCAATATATATATTTTATATTACACTACAAAATATATTCCCAAGTATTTGAATTGGCAACAAGTGTAAGCTTATTCAATTATAATGTTACTTACTGGAATGATCGGTGCAATATTCTGCCAGAACTTGTGTTAAATGTGTGGCCAATTCATGTTTGGTAGAGTTTCGTAAATCCACAGACCTTGTTGTCAAAACGCTTGAGATTTTTCTTAAACTGTGGAAAGTCAAACTAAAGAAAAGAAAGCAGACTAAGCAATGGGGAAAATATAAAATTCTAAATATTTAGTAATAGTAGTAGAATATTATTTTAAAAAGTTGTTAGGTACAGATAATGTAGTAGCCAAGGGTAAAAGTAAAAAAAAATTAAAAAAAAAAAAAAAAAAAAATACTGAATTTTTTTAGGGTGTTGGGTAATAAAAAGCCAATCATACCTAAGAAAACAAAGGCTCAATTTAATGATGTGTACATTTAGTTACACATCAACCATTTCAGAAACTAACCAATTCAATACATCAATTAAACTTTTGCTGAAATTTTTTTTTAATAACAGGATGACCAGAAAAATAATAATTCAAGCATACTTCCAAGGATTAAAAGGCTTGTCCCAAAAATTTTCAAGGGACCCCCCCCCCCCCCTTCAGTGACCAATTAATTAGTACTATATTTTCAGGGAGGAGATTGACATGAGAGTCAAAAATCAAAAAGTGGAAATTCATAAAAAAAAAGCTAGCAGGAGGGACAATTTCCAAAAATTAGACAAAAAAGCATGTCAAAGGGATAATTAAAATTTTTTTAAGATGCCAATGAATTTCTTCTCACACTATATAATAATCACATTTCAAATACTTGAAAAGAACTAATATTGTAACCACATATTGTTCTTAAAACATAATACTCTAGTATTCTCCAACAGTTATGAAGAAAGATCAGAATGCCATCCATACAAAGTTAAAATAAAAGTGATTAATTTAACAGGTACATAAAACTATAAAATCTGCTTATTTTGTCGCTTATAAAAATATTTGGATTTGATATAATATAACCGTTTTATTCAACTTAGAAATGTTAGACAAAGTGCTTCAATACCAAGATATCAGTGACTGAGATACATGTCGTGAAATTGGATCTACAACATTTTTACATTTATTAACTACATTTCCTGTAAATTAAAATGTAAGTAATTAAGAAAACAAGGCAAATGTGCCATTATAATTTTTTTCCCTGGTTATATACTTCATAAGAAAACATTTAAATGAATTTACGTCAAAGCGATATTTCAACGCCTAAACTAGATCAACACTTATTTCGGTTGTCTGTACGCAAAACATGTGATTTCAATAACCAATCGTAGAAAGGCAGTGCCAAGGGATTGTTACAACCAATTACAGCACTAAGTATGGGTTATTTTCCCAAAACAAAAAATCTTATCCCTGCTTTTTGGACGTCCAAGATAGCATCCAGTTAAATGGCGGAATCGCCACCAAGAAATGCCATATAAAAGAAAAAGATCAAACGGCCCTTATGGAAGGTTAGGAAAAATATAATAAAAACCTTAAATATTTTTTTAGAATATATTTTGAATTATAAGAAACTTTGGATGTTCGGTATTGTCCAAAAAAAGCTTCCACTTTCTAGTTAACATTTTATCTGTCAATACTGAATCTATATAAACTATGACACTTTTTACAAAAATAATTTTTTACATATATTTGAAAAAGTATTAAGAATATTCTTGAAATTTGAATATTTTATGATTTAAAAAAAAAAAAAAAAAAAAAAAAAAAAAAAAAAAAAAATTAAAATTGTCCATATTTCATAACTTTTTTTAAATTAAAATAAAAAATTATTGAAGTTCAAAGGGAAATTCAATACTGTCCAGTATACATGTATATTGGTCAGAATATATGAAATGAAATTCATTTCAATACATAACAAAAATCAAGGATTTTCAATCTTTGCAGTATTTCAATCACTTTTAAGAATTTGTAAAATACAAAATCTTTTCAAGTATTTGTACGAACCCTGCATTCAGTAGCTAATTGAATATTACAAAGATAATTTCAGAAAATACCATTAGACAACTTCACAAACCTTTATTGTTTTTCATTAAAATTAATTTAGTTTTTAATTTGCTTGGTTTTTAATCAAGTAATCACTATGTAAAATGAAACCATTGCTTTTTAAGAAACAACCATTTAAAAATAAATAATATGAAGAAAAAGAATTTCAAGCAAGTACTTACTATTCTAAATACATTTTCCTTTGCTGAAATTCTTGAGAATCTGAGGCAAAGCTGAATCCTTTGAATGCGAAAATATTGTTACGGATCACTTTTGACTAAAAAGAGACAAATGATTATATGAAACATAATTATAATTTACACTTGAAAATTTATCTATCTATCTATCTATATATATATAATTCTCTTGCGTGCCGTCCAAATTTGGCTGTATTTCTGTGAGCAGAATGGCAACGACTTAAAACATCCAATCACAAATCTTCTAAAGGTACTTTAACATGAATTTCCAAATTCAGTAATCCAGCCAATCCCAAAATATCTTTTGCAATTTGACTAATATATTTGGTAACAGCCAGCAACTGGGATTCACTATATTTGTTTTTCTTATTACACTGATATGAATTATTGCCTATTTGAAACGTATTGATTTAATATTTAAGATGATGCAAGAATAAAAAGAACCAAGATATGTATATATCTTTTGGATTAGAATTCTGGATAAACCAGACTTTTCGGAAAAATTATCGGCTGAAGCATGCTCTGGAGGTTAGTAGAAAGTGTTTTATGGTACCCACTTTTTTATTTATCTATTTTTGCAGTTTTGCCGCCAAGTTGAATCAACATAGGTTATCAAAAATGGATTCCAAGTTAGAATGGAACCACACTGGTGCCGGGTTACAAAATCGCCAAATAAAAAGTAGGGACCGTAAAGTACATTCTAATTGTTCAGGGTGCTGTGGATAATAGAATTTCGACTTGAAAACTTTCTTTCGTATACAATTACAATAAGCCAGATTTGTTTAGATTTGGCAAATAACCATTACATATTTTATGTGAACGTTTTCCGGATACATGCTTATAAAAGCTGAGTGCAGAGTTTTCCTTTAGAATATTAAGGTTTCTATGCAGAAAATTCACAATAGATTGAATAAGAACTTCAGTATTCCGTATGAACTGGAATTTAACTTTTAATAATATATTCATTCAGGTTATGATTTACTATATGTTGCCACTTGGGGACTTTTGCCGGAAAACCAAGTCGCCGGGTTGCAATCAGCGCCAAATTGTCAACTTTCAAAAAGTCGCCAAGAGGCATCGGGTAGCAAATCTGAACCTATATTCATTTCTAATCAGTGCAAATTCAGCTATTAGGAATTGAAAATCATTAAAATAAAGAATACTATCTCTGATTAACGCGTCTCCACATAAGCAGTAGGATAATGACGTGTCCAGTATTGTAGCTCTTCATAAATAATAAAACGTTTTCAGTTTCATAGCACAATATCACTTAGCAAGGATTTTCTTGATTATGCATCCGAAATATCTTTTTTGCTAGGGCATATTTTAATTGCCTTACTTTGAGGCGAGCAAAGCGAGCATGGTGAACCAAGGGGATTGCATAGCAATCCAGGGGGTTAGCGAGTGTTAGCGAGCAGGGGGCGGAGCCCTCTAGTTATAATAAATTTGTCATTGAAATCTACAAATTACGAAAACCAAATTAGTAAAACTCCAATAACTTTTAGGGTAGCTCTAAATAAAATTAAATTATTTGATTTATACAACCATACTATCACAGAACAAAGTTAGAGATTACTCAAATATGAAGACTATTTTTTAAAATAAAGTACTAAGTGTACAAACCCAATATCAAAAGCATTTAATAGAAAGTTCAATTCTGAACTCGTAGATAAAATTTTAACATACTAAATCCAATTCTGAAACTATTTTAAAATGAATAAGTATTAGTACTACTAACTTATGCAGTACATATGCTATATCCAGTATAAAATATTGAAAAATAACCTAAGACTTTAAAATGGTGGTGCAATTTGTGCAAAATAATTAAAAAGTAAAACTTTACATTAATGTAGCAACATTGAAAGCAAATAATTGTAAATTACTTACATCACAATCAGTCATAAAAAGAAGCTTGTGCACATCAACCAGATATTCACAAGGAAAACAAGCAACTCTTTGAAAGACTAAGGATTAAAAAGAAAAAAAAATATTGTTAAATAATGCATTTTTTTAATAACTTTTTTACAAATTAAACAGCATTATACCATCTAAACTATACATTGTAGACTTTTTTCCATTTAAGCTATAAAAAGGTAATTAATGGCTAAGTTGTGTTTATGCTTGTGTGTCTGGAGTGAGATAGATTTCAATCACCAAATTGGCATTCTTTAATTTCGTTGACGCTACTTGGTGCTTTCTAATTTGAATTATTGGCAACCCCATCATTCGAGGAATTAACTTCGGTTTGAACACATGCAGAGTTATGGACGGCTCTCTCTTTTCTGCCATATCGCTTCAGATACGCAAGCATGGGCCTGAATTCCTCAAGTCAACTGGTGGCTACTAATAGACATGTATTTCAACTATGAAAATTGCATTTAAGTGGAGAAATAAAACCATTAGATAACCAAGAACTGAATAGAAAACCAAGAACGGCAAAATCGATCCTTAAACAGGCACTAATCACGTATATAGCGGCTATCACATTAGCGGAAGTCTAGGCGAATGGCTACAAAATGGTGTTGAAAATCTCAATAATAGTTGGTATTGTATTAGAGTAAACCTCAGCAAAAATGACCATGTCTCTAATGAAAGTAATAGAGCTTACAATACCGCCGAAAAATCTAGATATCGGAAGAAATGAACATCACAACAATGCGAGTATCGGCGATAGTGTCCACAATATCAGCACAAATTTCGGTAACATCGACATTTTCTTGGTAATACTAGTGCAAATTTCGGTAATATCGGATGTTATCAAAATGTGGCCTTCGGCGAAAATTACTCTCACGCCAATAAAAATATCAAAGTTAAAACTTAATATACTGGAGCAACTCTCAACAATAACGCTACTGTATCCACGTAACACTCGACGAAAATTACCATTACAAAATCTCTGCAATAGCGCAATTCATCACGGTAATATCAACATTCTTTCAGTAACATCGGTGCAAATCTCGGATTTTACAACAGGGTAGTACTCAACGAAAATGCCCATCACATAAAAATAAATATCAGCGTTAGCGCCGAATATACCGGAACAATCCTCAGCAATAGCACTATTAAACTGACGTCATATTCCGGGAAAATGACTATCACAACTACCTAAATCGAAGCATCCCAGCAATAACGTATGTAATAGCCACACAAATCTCGGCAGAAGTGGACATTAAATTAGCGTAACTATTAATAAAAGTAAACGATCATCACATACCAACGTGAATAAACGATAGTTCCGATGATGAAGCAGCGCATCATCATTAGCATACATTAATAGCGTGAATTAGTATGAAGTAAATTACATTTTGACAAGAGAGAAAAATGGCACAAATGGGTCACATTTCGGCGCAATTGGACATGGCTCGTACATTTGAAGGAGAAAAAAATTCAAGGACTTTTCAAGGATGGCGTTATCAACACAAATACATTAAAAAAATTCAAATTTTTTTATTGGCAAACAGTACATGTTCAAATCAAGTATACAGGGGAAAAAAATGTTTTTTAGATTTTACCTAAAAGAAAATTTTAAGGTTACAATAGAAAAAAACCCTCTAATATATCAGAAGACATAGCATGTCCCATAAAAACAGAAGTAAAGTAGCTAGTACTCATTTGGTAACTACGCCAATATCGTATGTGAACATCCATTTAATTATCTCAAATAATAATACAAAAGTCTTATTGATGAAACTGTCTTCCAATCTACTCTGAAGGCTTGATTACAAATACTGTATAATATGCAATTTTTTCTCCACAAAAAAATTTAGACTTTAAATGCAATCACGCTATCGTCTAACATGCAATTGCTTAAATTATCAATGTTTTCACTTATGATTTTTTTTATAATTTTCAATGTCCATAGTATTTCCGTATCTAAAACTTCGTTTTCAATTACATGAGCCTCCATCAAGCTGACAACGTTGATTGTTGTGAAATATACCCGCTTTGGGGTATTTTTTATCATTAGAAATAGTTCGAATAATCCCCATCAAACTTAAAGAAACTAAATCCATTTTTTACTCATTGCATAGTTTTTTAAAGCACTTTCTCCCATCATAAAATTTTTGACACAAAGTACATGGTGCAAAGTGTGAATCTAACACATAGGCTTCAATATTATATTCTGGCTTTTCTAATCAGCTTGAATTGATATTTTTAGAAAATAAAATGAAGTTCAAGTACTTTAAACATATTTTTTCAGAATTCAAGGTTTTTAAGTACTTTTCAAGGTTTTTTAAAAACGAACGAACCATGTTGAAAAAGTACAAAATACGAGTATGAGCGGCAACCTAACAAAAAAAAAAAAGGCATTTCAGTAGATTTTTGTATTTGGAGGCGGAATGCGATGCGACCCCTCAGTGGTATGTTTTACGATCTTCCAGATAGGGCGGAAATGAAGCTGGTTTGCGATTCAGCCTTAGAAAAAAAGTTATTTTTCTGTGGGATAGAAAAAGCGGGAGAAAACAGATTTTTTTTCAAGAATTGGAAAAACGGAACTTTCTTTGAAAAAGCGGAATTCTTTTTTTTCTAAGTAAAGGTTGTATTGGCAGATTATTAACTTTAATCCATGTTCAGGTAGCTTAAGTTTGAATCAAAAAATAAATTGACATGAACTCTGTGCATATGATTTAAATTTACTTTCACCAGATTGGACTGTAAATCAGAAATTGGGTACATCTTGTTCATTGAGTTAACAATTATTTAATGTCATATTTTAAAATACTTATAATTGTATATATGCATATAATATATTAAATAAACAGTATGAACATTCAAAACTATTTCACATTTAGATGGCTCATTTAATACCAAATTCACCTAAATTTAACTGCCAACACCAAATATGTTGGCACTTGATAGAGGCTTATTTTAAAAAATGTTTTTGATTCCAATTTGTCTCTACTAGTTTAATTTTAGTAAATATAAGAGGGTATTTCACAAAAGTAAAAGTGTTTCTGAGAGGCAGGTTAGGTTAGGAAAAAAAAAAAAAAATCATAATAATAATAATAAAAAATTAAAAAACACCACTTTCTCATAGAAACTTTCAAATTTCAAATATTTAGGGCACTTAGTATAGAAAAAAATTGAAAAATATTATTTTTCCTTTACAATAAATTTTTCTCTACATTAACTTTCATCTTTTTTTTACCTAATAATTTTAATTATAAAAGAATAGCATTATTTGTTAAAATACACAGGGCTGCCACTGACTATAAGCTTTGAAAATAGTTGCTTTAGTAGCCTCAGGTATATTAAAAATAGTAGTTTCAGAAGTTGAAAATAGTAGTAACTTTTTTCAAGTCGACATTTGTCTTGCTTTGAAAGTTTAAGTGCTCAACAAGATCGGAATAAAACTATTGATTAACATAGAACACGAAAACCCAGATACTCCTTGTTATAAATATAGTCTTTCGATTCAAAATAGTGTCTTAATATCAAGTAAATACATCCCATACAATAAAGAAAATGTATCGTAACACTCTTAACGATACTTTATCCGGTAAAACGTTCAAAGGAATTAAATATCCACTCTTTTTCATGCCTTTTTTTTTTATTAGAGCAAATAATAATAATAATAATTTTCTTTAAACCTTCAAAGCAAAAAAAAAAAAAAAATTAAAAAAATGAACTTCATCTAAAAGTGATGGTAAAAATCAACTGGGAAAAAAATATACTTTTTTTAAAAATTTCTTAAAGCCAAATTTGGCAAAAAAAGTTTCAAGTTTAAACAATTATACTGTATTGACAATAACAGGCGGATTTTTAATTTTTTTAAGCTGCATTCAAAGTAATTAAATAAATTGCTTCGAAATTTAAATTATTCTATATAAACTTAGCTACAATATAATTTTTTTTCCGTTCTTTATCGATTGACCTACACGGCGAAATCGATCCTCACACCGACACACATCACGTCTATAACATCAACGTAAGCCTTTACGAAAGCCCCCATTACAACAACACAAATCTCAGCAGTTATAGCATCAGCACCAAAATGGTTGCACAAATATCGGGTAAAGCAGCTGTTAAATCTTTAAAGCAGCGTAACCTTTGGCGAAAATGATTACCACTTCAACGTAAATATATACGATAGTGCCTTCCATACCGATGCAAATCTCGCTATGGGTCTATTACATCAGCGTAATATGTGGCAAAAATGGCCGTCACAACAACGTAAATCTCGGCGATCACTGCGTATAAAAGCCTAAATCTCGGCAATAGCGGACATTATATCAGCGTGACAATCAATGAAATTAACAATCACACAATAACATAAATATCCATGATAGAGACAAACATAAAAGGAAACAGTGATAAAAGTGGTTATTATACCGGAGGTTTTGGGAATTCTGAATGCAGGTAAGGATCCATGGCAATCAGACTTTTAAGCAAGCACATGACACACATGCATCCCCAAGAGATTTTAATGTGAATTTTTCATCGATCTCAGGAAATTTTGGTCAAAAACGCTGAAATCGGCACATCCGCAGAACTATATCATGTGTGATTTTTAGTGTGGATTTCATTCCCTATATGTTAAGTCAAAGAAACAAAAGCTTGCTTTTCACAACCGTCTTGTTTCACACACAAGTAACTTCCACTTCGGAGCTTTGCTTATATTATAGTGATAAGTGATTTGTGGATGCAAAATGTCATACAATACGCTTCGCCTATTTCGTGATTTTCAGTACCTGGGGATTGACTTGGGAAAATAACAAGGATTTCTTATACTTAAATACTACAACTACCTTGGCAAAGTTAGGCGACTTTTTTAACAAGAGAAGAAAACAATTTATAATGACGTTATCGGGCCATTTAAACTGTGCAAAAGTAGATGCCCCATTGGCAAAGTGGCAATCCTCAATCACTAAATGTATAATTCAATTGGTATTTTTAAGCAAATATGAATTTTCGATTGAAAAAGAAAACTGTCTATACTGATGGCATTTTCTTCCGGCGATTACGACAAATTCATTTTTGTCAACAAAAGCAAATATTAAAAGCAAAACAATTTTATATTTGAGAATATATTGTTATGAATTTTTCCACTGAGGCAATGATGGCACAGTTTTCACGGTTTAAAAATATTTATTCTCTCTTCAGAAAACTCACAAAATTTATTCACAGGCAACAGTTTAATTACTCTCAAGCTTCAACGAAAATAACTTCGAATTCAGCGATTATACAAGCTCCCCCCAACAGGTAAACAAAGCGATCTGCTTTCAACGAAGTCCATCTGAAAACTTTCCCGTTCTCCAGTCTTTTTATATACAAGCGCGTGAGACATTCTCGAAATTTCCAGCCAATTCATAGAAAAGAAATATCTCGAAACTTCTCGATTACTTTACGTGTTGCCACCTTTTTCTAACTTGTATAATCGCTATTAATTACTAAATAAAATAGGATAAAAATAAATTACAATAGAATTTTGAAATAATACGTCACTATTTACAATATATACAGACAATTTGTGCAACATTTCCCCCTTCTTAAAGACTGCACGTCCCGGGCAGTGAAGACCTTAAGCCATTCAATGACTTCTACCATAATATGGGGCTAGCCTATTGTAGTGTACAACTCTAGGTTTACAGGAAGGTGCCCGTTGAATTCTCACCACGACGTCGTTGATCTTCTTAAGGATCCCATACGGCCTTTCCCAGTTCGTCTGGAGCTTAGGGGAGAGTCCTTTCCGACGTTTGTCACCTTCCTGGAATGAACGGTCCATGGCCTTGGCATAGTACCGGATCTTCATGCGCTCCGTCATGATGTTGTTTCTCTCTCTGGCGAACCGATGTACGGCTTCCAAACGTGCCTGCAGATCATCTAGATACTGGACAGGCGAGGAAGGAGTGTCCTGTGGTTGTCCAAAGAGGAGGTTGCTGGGGAGCCTAAGGTCTCTTCCACACATCGTTAGAGATGGAGAAAATCCGGTGGTCTCGTGAGTTGCACTCCCATATGCCAACAGAAGCGGTGAAAGTTTCTGATCCCCATCTTGCTGGTTATATGATTTTGAGATTGCGTCCGAATCATCCGCGGGTGCAGCCGATAGATCCCGGGACCTTCGTTCGATGCTTGTAACAGGAGTACGGATGTCGATTCCCTCGTCACTAACTTTGTCCATTTTCACATGAACCACTTCCTGGGAGGGTTTCATCAACGTCGCTTTCTTCGGTTCTCTCTCCGAGGCTGGAGAGGTACTTTCCATAGATGTGGACTCTTCAGCATTCTCTATGACATTGTCTTCATGAGCTACAATCCGATATACGCACAGCTCTTTCATGTCTAGATCGTGCAAAGGAACTTCGCCTCTCCATGTTTGCAGCTGGCTTTTCTCAAAATTCAGCGTAATTCCATTTTTCTTCAAAAAGTCTAGTCCGAGAATGCACGGATCTACAATTTCGGCAACAAAAACGGTGTGCTTGTAGGTGTTAAATCCAAGGGCAATGTCCACTTGCAATTTCCCATGAACAGAGATATTACCACCAGACACAGTTTGTAGAGAAACAGAGGGCGCTGTGTAGAGGAGTCGGCTGTTCAGGCGACGAGCCATGTCCGTCGTTACGATCGTTACGTTCGCTCCCGAATCGACGATTAGACGACATGGAGTTCCGTTGATCTCCCCCTTCACGAATAAACCCTGGTTTCCTCCTTGTCGGGATGAAACATGGAAACGACTGGTCGGGGCTTCACCTGTTCTACATTGCAGCTTCTGCCCTGCGAGATGACATCTTCTTAGATTCAGTTGTGGAGAATCCGTGGTAGTGTTATCCCTTCTCTTTTTCAAATCAAGGCAGTTTCGTCGTAGATGCCCTTCTCGTTTGCAGTGCCAGCAAACGACTCTGGTCCTTCGATCCCTGGCTCCGGGATAGCTTCTCATCATTCTATCAATTTTGCTCTCCAGCTCTCGAAGCTTACTGGTGACAAAGTCAGAAGAATCCTCGGCTAATGCACCACGCACATACCGTCGGTCTTTTCCAGA
This sequence comes from Linyphia triangularis, assembly GCA_963978545.1. NCBI lineage: Eukaryota > Metazoa > Arthropoda > Arachnida > Araneae > Linyphiidae > Linyphia > Linyphia triangularis. The sequence goes on along the minus strand of OZ021725.1, from coordinate 30,507,229 downwards.
AGCTAGCTGCGCGGCTTCTACTCTCATGGCGTACACGAGGGCCGACTTCAGGTTTTTGTTTTGGGATAACCTTACCGCCTGCTGCACATCGGGATCTTGAATAGCGTCGATGAAATACTGCAACGAAAGATCATCTCGTACATCCGGGGGACAGTCTGGGAAGGCGAGGAGCGACAGTCTTTCTATATCTGACGCCAACTCTTGAAGAGTTTCATTGGCCTTCTGTTGTCTCACTTTCAATTGCAGTCTGTTGTAATCCTTTAGATGCTGCTCCCCAAACCTTAACTCCAACGCACTTGCCAGCGCCACGAATTCTCCCCGCTTCTCTTCAGGTAGTGTCTGTAAAATGTCAGCAGCTTCACCTCGAAGAGATGCTGCGAGATGGAATGCTTTCGAAGTATCGTCCCAACCATTCGCAGAAGCAATCATTTCAAATTGCGTTTGATAAACGCGCCAAGACGACTTCCCATCAAAAGGGGCGACTTTGATGTTAGAGCGTGGCGCAATGAAGGGAGTGGAAACATTATCCCATTTAGGCGTTGCAACGGTCATAGCTTCCCCCGTTTCAATTTTCCGTAGCCTTTCTTCAACAGCGTCATGAAACTTTTCCTGTTCCTCTTTCATGGTGGAAACCTTTTCTTCGATTTCATTCCTCACAGTCACAAGATCTCCTTTCATTGTAGAAACCTTTTCTCCCAAGCAGTCAACTTTCCCATTAACCGCCTCAAAACTCTCACTGATTTCTTTTCTTACTTTACTCAGAACATCTTCTTTTACCGATTGTAGAACACTGGTAGTAGTCTCTATTAGCCAGTTCGGATTGCATTTCTTCTTTAATCCCAATTATAGCTGCTGATGTGGATTCTCGGCAGGTGGCGATTGCAGCGGCGAGTTCGGCATTTGTCGTTTCTTGACGCGCTTGACCAGCGGCGAGTTCGGCATTTGTCGTTTCTTGACGCGCTTGACCAGCGGCGGTTGATTCTTGTCCGGCTTTTATTTCAGCGGCCGTGGATTCTTGTCTGGCTTTTATTTCGGCTTTCATTTCAGCGGCCGTGGATTCTTGTCCGGCTTTTATTCCAGCAATCATTTCCATTAATTGTTTCATTTGGTCTTCCATCATTCCTCTAGTTGTCGGCATTCAAAATTACGAGATCCCACTTCTGACACCACTGTTATGAATTTTTCCACTGAGGCAATGATGGCACAGTTTTCACGGTTTAAAAATATTTATTCTCTCTTCAGAAAACTTACAAAATTTATTCACAGGCAACAGTTTAATTACTCTCAAGCTTCAACGAAAATAACTTCGAATTCAGCGATTATACAAGCTCACCCCAATAGGTAAACAAAGCGATCCGCTTTCAACGAAGTCCGAAGTCCATCTGAAAACTTTCCCGTTCTCCAGTCTTTTTATATACAAGCGCGTGAGACATTCTCGAAATTTCCAGCCAATTCATAGAAAAGAAATATCTCGAAACTTCTCGATTACTTTACGTGTTGCCACCTTTTTCTAACTTGTATAATCGCTATTAATTACTAAATAAAATAGGATAAAAATAAATTACAATAGAATTTTGAAATAATACGTCACTATTTACAATATATACAGACAATTTGTGCAACAATATAGTGTATGTTGTTGAGCCTTGTACAACGAAAGATAAAACACAGGAACCAAACAGGTCGGCGAAAACAACCGTGTTTGATGTCGCAAATAACAATCGCCTGTGCGCTGTTAACAGGGAGATACTATCATTGGACTATACAAACGACCACTCAATCCATGAATATAAACTAAAATTAACCCATACTTCAACAACGTTTGCTCTTCGCACCTCCTTATAAATATCACTGTTTTGACAAAACTGCATTAATACTCAATAGGCGATTTTTTTTTGTTCGTCATACAATCAAACTTTAATTTCTTAAAAAATAGTTGAAGGTTTTGCTTAAAATAGTCGTTTTGGGCCCTTTTTTCATTGAAATAGTAGCCATAGTTGCCTGGCCACTAAAATAGTCGCTTTAGTAGCTTTTTTAGTCGCCAGTGGCAGCCCTAAATACAATAAGTTTTGTAATTATTTAAAAAAATATTTTCCTTTAGTTATCTGACATATCATAATGATACTTGCCTCTTTTCAAATCACTCAATTTCCCAGTCTGGTTAGGTAAGATAGGCCCTAAAGTGTAAAGAAAGAAAAAAAAAAAAAAAAAAACTTTAAAATATATATATATATATTGATTATAACACAAAATCCTTTTATCAAGCATGTAGAAAACAATTCTAAGAAAGCTACTTATAATAATAATAATAATAATAAAAAAAATTATATAAACATTTTATGTTTATTATTTATGCATGTTACTTCCAATTTATGATTTTCAATTAAGTATACACATAAATGGGAAATATATTACTATATGGGAAATTTATTACTTTAAGGGAATATTTATAAATTATTTAACTTATAGGAATAAATTGTAATAAGTGGTTAATATAAATATATTTACCACTAGGTGGTAGAACAGGAGCCTAGAAAAGAAACAATATTATTTTATTTTATGCTATGTTACTACAAATATAAAATCTTAACAGTACAAGCTAAAATTCAATTAATATAATAAATAGTGTAATTATATTAATTATTTGCATAGTGTTGTTGATTTTAACAATCCTATTGTAATTTAATCTAAGCAAAGGTAACTTACACAAAAAGAATAATATATTTATTTATTTAGATAGTCACTCAAGAGTTCAAACATTTCCCACTGAACGCGCCTTCATCAATATTCACTGATACATAAAATCTCACGCTTGCATTTCCCCAGACTAGTGATGTCATATTGCCTTTATGCACCCATAATTCCTTTTTTCTTGTACTCGCCTCTCATTGTATCCAGAAGTGTGGTTTGCCTTTTGCTAATAATATACAGATGGCCGCTGACAAGGACTGAATGTTTTTAAATCCTTTGTATTAACTTTACTTTTGTATGAATGTATGTATGTTTGTCAATGGGAGCGGAATCTGAGGAGGCCTAGTCATCATCCTATCGGGTTGAAACTTTGTAGATAGGTTCAATGTCAATGGCAATGCATTCCATCAAATTTTGGGTCTGTTACTGTCACTAAGAGGTCGTTTTTACGGAATACTAATAAACCAACTTGCCGCCATTCAATTGCATTAAAAAAACATTGAACTGACCATTGTTGAAACTCCTTTCTGTACCAACATTTTTTAAAAAAAATCAATAGTAAAATTACTTCAATTAGAATAAATAAATGACATTTGGATGACATTTATATATATGTAAAATTCAATAACGTTTTATCATACATGAAAAAATATCAGAGATTACTGCTAAAATGCACAATTCTAATTTTTTTTTATAATCTCTTTAATTGATTTAAATAGAGAATGTTAGTTTATTAATACTTGTTGATAGTTTAATATAAACAAGGAGAGGGGGGAGGGAGGAGTCAAAAAGTTACGATAAACACAATACAACAAATTGTGAACTTTAAGACTGACAAAAATTGCTGTTGCATGTATATACAGATTTTATGACACAGAAAAGTAACACACATGCACAGATATGATATGAAAATATTTGACAGTTTCTCATAAAATTATTTTACAGAGAGTATAGCTTCTCTATGTGCAAAACAACAAAGTGAGACTTTTTTTAAGCTAAGCCATGCCAGATTACAACTTTCTATTTTCGTATCTAGTTACTTTAAACACTGTTCCAATGCCCCAAAATATTTTCCGATTTGCAGATGTAAATAAGTGTTATGACTTAAAATTCAATTGTTAATTTCTAGCTTAAACTTAAAGGTCATTTCTTAATTAGATCTAACAGCTTAAAATTCATCTCTTAATTCAGATCTTAAGACTTTAAAAAGACATTTATTCTTTCTGTTCTAGAGTTAATTCACCTTTGAATTGCAATCTTTTTACTTTTTCCCATTTTTAAAGTCATATCTTTTCCACTTGCTTCAATTATTTTTCAAATATTAATCTTTCTCAGTTTTTGTTTACCTCGTGGTATTCATTTAAAACATCGTATTTAATTATTTTTTCGGTACCTGAACGTGTTACAGGTGTGCCGATGTGTTAGCGTTTTTAATTTTCACAATGCCATCAATTTGAGGGCGATGGAGTTGTTTTTCGTTCATCGAGAGGTTGTTTCTTTTTGAGAATTCGCGGTAGCCGTTGTTATCTTTTCTTGGCGTAGTTTGGGAAAGACGCTGTGTATTACAGCGCCACAAACGACAGTCCTTTGAACCGGTTTACCTCTGTTTGAAGAAAAGGCTGATGCAATAACCAGAATCCCGACGTCTGATTGGTCGGGCAATCGCCGAGATGGGGGGAAACGTAGCTAAAGGAGGACATTCTTTCGTAGTCTCTCGAGCTGTAAAGACGTAAAAGTGGTTCGCTCCGACAAGAAGAGATGCGGCAGAAACAGCCATTTTTCCGGGGAAGTGGCGCGTCCACGAAACCTCTAACTGCCTTGACCGCCATCGGATAAGGAGGAGTAAAGCCAGATCTTCGCCATGGAGTATTGCTGCTCAGGCCGGGGTCTCCCGTCTGCCTCTTCAACAAATCATTCCCTTCGATAAAGAAAACATCACTTCTCCCAGCTCCCCCGTCCCGCTAGCTAAAGAAATGCCCAACTGAGCCTTTGAACCAGTTCTCCCACTAAAGGCAAGCCTGAATTTGCCAACTACCCGAGTCCTGTGATCAAAATCCACAGGATGGAACCTTTACAATTTAAATGCCGGATTACCGCCAAGCCAGACCCTACATTTCCCACCCTATGTCCAAGATGTCAGCCTCCTCCAGTTCCCGAAGGAATCCTGGTTCCTCGCAGGTAGTCTGCTCCTCCCGGACAGACCAGTGAAACTCTTCTAGTTTTTTTTAACTAACCATGATTGTGTTTAGTGCTAACGGCCAGACCTCTCTTCCATTTGGAATTTAAGACAGGATTTATTTATCCGGTTAATTTTAATTTGTTAGTTTTAATTGTTTTATTTAATTCGATTTATTTAAACAACCTCACCCTGAGCGAGGGACATCCCTTTACCCTCTTGGATATTTCAGTAGAATCTTTTTTATTATTCATCTTGTTGAATAGTTGTGTAACCGCTTCATGAAAAAGTGATGTCTGATATTTTAATATTTTTTCGTGATTAATAAATTAAAGTTATTTGGTAAAAACAGTGGTGTTTTCTTGAACTTTAGTTAGGTAATTATTGTGTTTATGTGTTGAAGAGTCTAAAACTTGCCATTTTAGGTACGAGGTCGTTAAGTAGTAATCATCCTCTAAATATTTTAAGTGGTAATTTTCACCACGATATAAGGTAAGCAACAATGAATGTCATTTCCTATTCTAGACTGAAAGATGCTGATTAAAAAAAAGTTCAAAATGACAAATATAAATTATATACCACACAGAAGTTATTATATACTCACCACAGGAGGTACAATTTTTACAGCTAGTGCTGCTGGTACAACAGGCTTTATAGATTGTTTATTTGCTAATATTATGTTTGGACGGACACCTGAAAAATATATACACAATTAAGTTACACAAGAAAACAAGTACAATCTACAAGTCAATACTTTGAAGCTGTTTGAATGCAGTGAAGGTTTTAATCTAGGTTGACAATATCACTCTCGTTGAGATGATGTTAAAAATAAAGTTTCTGTTTCATTGATGTTGCATAAAAATTATGTGGCACGTTATAGGGAAGGAAACAAATAGGGGGCAGTGCCATGAATAAAAACGCTTAACTTTATAACTCTCATTCTCTTATGATTGTGTTGAATTCTGGTATGCATAATTTCTCAAATACACTTTAAACTTTAGTTGAAAGGTGCTGACCACCCGGCATGTCCTATTCAGCTTTGAAGTTGTGTTTTTTTTGATTGCATGTTTTGATATCACCTGGAGGTCAACTTGAGGGTTATGTTTATCATTCCAACAGGAATTAATAAGTGGGTGCTCTTTTTTTTTTTTTAGCAAGATGCTAAAGAATTAAAAAATTTTAAATGCTAAAATTAGAAAATTTGATTTAGCTTTTTTGCTAAAATATTTAACAACAAAATTAGCAAAATCAGCATTTTTGTTATCCAAAAATTAGTCATTGACCTAAAAGAACAAACAAATTGAACCCAAGAGTGTTGTAGAGTTAATATTTGGTATAAAAATGTTTTATATTTATTGTTCATAATGAATCTATACTAAACAGTTTCTTAATTATTTTAGAATAAAAATCAAAATTGACGAAACTCGTATCCTTTTGAAGCATTTTGCTAAAAAAGAAAATAGCTTTTTTTTTTTTTTACTAAAGATATTTTACACCCAAGCTTAAACACTGCATTCAAATGCTTTGGTGCCTTACAGTGACAAAAGATTCCAATGCTTCCCTATTCATAATACTTAAAAAAGATGTTTAGCAAGCTTTTTTCTAAATCAGGATGACAGCTGTGGTAAAATATCCATTCCTATTATTAATATGCAAACTAAGTATAAACCAATAGAAAAACTTGTTCAAGGCTTATGTGATCTGTAACATGTATTTTTATCAACTTGATGTCATATCACACTGTAAAAAAAGTAACCTCAACTGCTATTGAAATTCAACAGCAGTTGAGTCACTTTTCCATCCACAGTACAATGCAATGTACTAAATGCCATCCAAATGGTAGTTTTAAGCACTTAGAATGTTAATATAAACCCCATTATATTTCAAAATTCTTTTCTAGTTGAATTTGAAAAAAAATTAATCAGTAAATTGTGCCTGTTTATGTTTTGACACTGTGATGAGATTATTAATAGAAAGATATCTTGCAATTGACAAAATGTATTACAAAAACACTATTTTTCTGAGAAGCATTAGAACATTTCTTTGTTAAACAATTTACTGTTTATAAAAGATAAAAGCAATAACTATATTCAGAGAGATCTAATTATTGTGAAACAGTAATTTTGTCTTAACTTTTATATAGATGATTAATCTTTACAAAATTATTTATAAATTTGTATCATAATTAAAAACAAAACTAATTTATTAACAATTGTAATCCTTTTAACTATCTTGGTTTCTTCAAGATTTTCATTTATAACAAAATAAAATTGTTTGTTCTTTGTTAATATAAATGAGCAGTTAAAATGCTGAAGGAATGGTTCGTCTTCATAAGAGCAACTCATTTTTCTACACTAATTTTGGGTACTTTTTTATTAGTCTATTAGAAAACATGTATTTTTATTGAGGAAGGAATAAAAGAGCAATCACAATAAAGTTTCTTAATGAACTATATTTCTATGATCTTAATGAACTATCCGATATTGCTATGTTCAAGGAAACAAATTTCAAACTTTATTACTTTAAAAAAAAAAAAAAAAAAATATATATATATATATATACTACTCCACAAAGAATATCTTTATAAACCATGTAATATCTATAAACATAAAATGAGCAGTAATGCATGTGGTAAATGTGTGACAAACTTTTAAAAGCAAATTAGTTAGTAAGAAAACACTAGAAAATACAATCAGATAAGAAATATATTTTCACCTACTTGTATCGTTGGGTGGTAAATTGAAAAGAAACTGAAAAATTTCAGTTATCATGGTGGGCTTTGAAAACACTTTGACTTCTGTTGTGTTATGAATCAAAGTGTTGTATATTCTGCGTACTGAATTATACAGCATTCTGAAAAGAATAATAAAATTAAATTGAATAAATTCACACACAAGTACACTTAATAAAAAAAATTAAAACCTAATTATTAAAATTGTAATTACCTATCTAGAAGTTGTTTGCGTTTTACATATTCAGGATTTGATTTTTCAAAATCAAATCCACTGAAGTTAAGAATATCATCCCTCAATGTGTTAGGCTAAAAATAAATTGTACTACATTAGACCAATACAAATTATAGATCAAAGTAAACATAAAATTTCATTATGATGATCTCTATAGCATTAGATTAAAACTCGTTATACATGTTTAATTATATCGCAAAATTACACTAAATCAACTGTAAACTTTTTGTTTTATATCAGAAAAGATAAACATTTATAATTTAGTCCAAGTACAAGAACACTAGTAAAAAACTAAACCATAAAAACAAAGTTTTTACTATAAATCCTCTAAATGTAAGTTCCAAGTTTTATGTGCAATGGTAAATTATTTAAGCAATTTTGAGCTCGCATTGCCATGAAAAATCAGATCACTATGAAAAAAACCCCGTCTATTTCATGCCAATGACTAACTTTTCTTTCGCCCCAAACTTGATGAACTGTCTTTGCAAATGAGTCTCTCTATAGTCATCACTCGACTGGATGACGGTGAGAGTTGGTTATCCCAGGGATTTTGCCCATTACACACAACCATAATCAAAATTAATACAAAGGATTTAGAAATAATGAACATATACTATACATTATGTTTTTTCAAGTAGAGGAGTTCATGTATGTCAATAAGGTATTCATGAGGATGTGTATTCACAATTTTGCAAACTGAAAGGAAAAGAAAATCATTTACCAGTTAAGTAGTCATTTTAAGATAAATGACTTATTTAGCAATAAATATAAGAAGAAATAAATGCAAAAAATGAATAAATTTTCTTACAAATCTGCATGAATTAAGTAAAAAAAAAAGTGCCTAGAAATAGGGCCTGACTCACTAGTTTCAAAATTTCTTAGATATCTTTTGCCACCAGGTGAAGGGCTGGATTGGGACTGAGACGTGCTTGCAGCAGGTGGAGGAGAAGGAGTGACTTGTGGCTTTTGAACTTGTACCATAGTAGGTCTCACAACAGGCGCTGGTGCAAGTGCTTGTTTTAAAATAGTAGTCTTTTGAGGAGTACTTTTCCTTTCTTTACGGGGTTTATCCTCTCGATCTAAATGAAACATTAACAAACCCTTTTATTGCCTTAACGCTTTACACTTACAGAAATTAATTTTTTTTAAAAGAAAATATCTGAGCAAGTACACAAGCTAAAATACATACCACTGTCTTCTCCAGAAGAAAGCTGAAAAAAGAGCAAATTTTAAGTTAAAGCTAAGAAATCTAAAAACATTTTATAGCATTTAAATTTACATGACAGAGATGTGAGTGGCTGAAGACCCAAAAGACTGAAATCATATGCGAGCAAAAAAATTGCACCATACTTTATACATGAAATATGTTTTAAGAAGTAAATTATCAAAAAATACATGATGAAAAAAACAGCACAATAATAATTAATAACTTAATTATTTTGTATTTAGTAAATAATAAAAAAGAATATTCAATTATTAAATCATTTACATTAAAAGTTTAATTAAGAAATAAGTTTAACACATTATCAAGGATATCAGAAATCTAAAATTAGGCATTAAAACATATTTACGACCTGTTCAATACTGAGATGCAACATTCACCAAAAAAAGTACGAGAAGAATCATATTTAATAACCTTTTGATAAAAATTAGTAGCTAAAAAAGAATACTTCATGGATTTCAAGGCTCTTCCCAAAAAAAATTCAAGGACACATCCCCAATCATCACTCACACTAATCACGGACACAGCTGCTATCAAATCAGCGGAAATAGCGTTGCAAATCTCGGCAATAGCTGCTTTGAAATGGCTTAAACCTAGGTGAAAATTACCACAACTTTAACTTAAATCTCAGCAATAGCGGCCACCAAACTGGCACAAATCTTGGCAATCATATTAGAGCAACAATCTGCAAACTGACCATCACACCAACGTAAACATCAGAGTTAGCACCCAATATATCGGTGGAAATCTCTGCAATAGAGGAGATGATATCGGCGTAACGTTGTACGAAATTTACTATCACAACCACGTAAATTTCGGCAATAGCGATAATTATAGAATTAATTTGGAATAGTGAATATTATATCGACGTGATACTCGCCGAAAATGAACATCCCAACAATGTAAATCTCGATGATTGCATTCTCTGTAATAGCGCAAATCTTCGCAATAGCAGTCCTTACGTCATCATAATCCTTAGCGAAAATAATCACCACGCACCAACGTAAATGATGCCGATAGAGGTTGGCAATTTGTAGTAAAAGTAGTCATGACATAAGAAGTTTAGGGAAGTCTGAAAAGTGCGTAGGTTCCACCGTTGCGAGACTTGCAAGCAAGTCCAATAAAAATGTAATGCAGATTTGTATCATCTTAGGAATGATTGAAATTTCAATAAGAAAAGAGCGGAAATAAACATTTCAGCTGAACTGTACCATGCCTGACAGGTGCGAATATCTGCAACAGCATTAGTGGCTAGCATATCAGCGTAACACATGATGAAAATGATCATCATGCTACAACGTAATTCTCTGTGACAGCGCCTCCATAATCACGGACATTTCATCACTATACTTCAGCAAAATGGCAATCGCATACCAATGTAAATAATGCCGATAGAGGCAGGCAATCTGCAGGAAAAGGGTCGAAGGTTTGGAAGTTCTGAACATACGCAAGTTCCGTGGTTGTCAAACTTGCAAGAAGCCCAATAAAATTGTAATGCAGATCTGTATCGATTTCAGGAATTATCAAAATTTTAGTACAAAGAAAAAAGCTGAAATCCACGCTTCAGTTTAACCGTACCATGTCTGACACGTGCAAATCTTTGCGCTAACATCAGATACTATAATACTGTCATAACATCCGAAGAAAATTATCATTATGCAACAGAATAATTCTCGGTAATAGTGTCTGTAATAAAAAAATATTCTCCCTTCTGAAATGGATTCCAACATTACAGAAGATTTGATCATTCCATGCGTTTTACTGCAATGATTTGAGAATACTATGTGTTTTCTGTCGATAAGGATGAACCAACTGGTTTCTTCGACAGTAAGAATTATACCGTGGGGGGGTCAAGCATATTTTTCGAGAATTTTCTTTAGAAAAAGGAAGATTTCTTTTCTTTGGCGGAATTTTCAGAAAGTAAAGTAAAAATCTGCAGTGGAAGAAAAAATGAAAAATTGCCGAAAAAAGAAAAGCGGAAGTTCAAAAGAAAATAGACAAAAAAAAAAGCGGATTTTCCCAAAAACACATAAAAGCAGAATTCCGCCAAAAAGCTCCTCTCATCCCCGATATGATTATCAAAACTATTTTCAATCTCACATTGCATTACTGACATACAAACATATACAAATACTTACTATATCAATGCATTCTACTTTTTTTTCTACAACTTCACAAGTTATGGATACATCAGAATCTGACATATCTCCAATATCATCAAGTTCGACATCAGACAAGCTGAGGGGCATAGAACCTAATTAAAGGAAAGTTTAAGACAAGACAATTTAAATTTATGCTAAAAGTTTGTTTCAGTTTCAATTTAAGTATTTAAAAAATTTTATTTATTCAATTTTTATTTTAATAAGTATTATTAAAAAATCCATTCTGATAGCTTACACTCTTTCGATTCATAATTAAAGCAAAAAAATAAATAAAAATAATAATAATATTCCTGGAACCAGATTTTACATTATTTTTCCTAATTTTCTCAGGCAGAATTGCAAAGTAAATGATACTTCAAAATTAGTTTGGTTACAAGCAAAATTAACTTAAGGCCAATAACTGTTGAAATAAATGCACCCCTGAAAAATCATGATAATTAAATCAAGATTTCAACACTTTTGTTTGAATTTAGTCATTCAGAAAAAAGAATATGGGTAGTTAAAGTAATTTTCAATAATTAAGCAAGTCATAATTAATAGTTAAGCATCCAGAGTGGCTACAGAATTTAAGAAACAAAATTCCCTGATTTCCATAAGATTTCTTCAAAAATTCCCTGATGTGCGTTGTAATTAAAAAAATAATAATAATAATGGAGAATTTAAAAATACAAAAATTTAATAAGTAAATTTAATTCGAAATATTTAAAGTATAATTGCGCCATAATAAATTTATGGTAAAAATCAAAAAAAGCATCTTTTGAGGTAGAGCATGAAAAAGAATGGAAAACATTAATTAAAAAATACAAAATTCACCAACTACAGACATTCTTGCGAACTTTACGGTGAAGAGAAACCAGTACAATACTTTTCTTTTTAATTAAAAAAATATTACAAATAAAACATGTTATTTTCTCTAATATATGTCACATGCTATTTCCTGTTCATAGCATAAATTTAAAACACTGTCCTAAAAATTTACTGAACTTGGACATGCATGAGCATAAAACTTAAATAATCAGCATTTTGCTATTCGGTCTCAAATTTCACAAGGTACATATCTTTCATGAAAAATTGTCTTTTGAAGTCGAATAAAGATAAACAACGTATAATGTATGAAAGAAAAGGCCTGAAATCAACAGCTTTTTATAAATTTAATTACTCCTAGATGTATAGAAATAAAATTTTGTACAATAAATTTTTTATCTTAAACCATAAAAGTCCATATTAAAATGAGGCAAAAAATCATTTTCATAAAACACAACTAGCACAGGGTTCATACTGTTTAGGCAGAAAAAAAAATAAAAAAAATTCAACAATTTTTAAAAGAAATTCCACTACCCCTTTACTTAGATGCAGTAGTGCATTCAGATATTTTTTTGGAGAAGGATGTTTCAATTCTTTATTTGATTTATATTAAATATAATAAAAAAAAAACATTTTTTTTTTAAAAAATCAAGTACCGGGTCTAAGCTTTTTCACTTATGGATGCCTATAGATTTGTTGCACATCTGTAACACAGCACTGTAAGGGTTAATAAAAACGAAAAAATCTGATGGAATCAATTTGAATTATTAAGGAATTTAGGGTTCTAGTATAGTCTGTTGACAAAAACGCAATTCAAGAAGAAAAATAATCACTTCTGTAAAGGCAGTCAGTCAGATTGAAGTTTTGAGGATTTTCTTTTAACAATAAGGTTACAGGCGGCTGAGCTTCTAAGCTATAGGATAACTAAAAAGCTTAGAGAAATAATACACAAATAATTAGGGTTCCAATATATTGTATTGACAAAAAATGCAAGACAAGAAAAATAATCATGTCTGTAAAGGATGCAGTCAGATTGAAGTTTGAAAATATTTTTAACAATAACGTGCCAGTCAGAGTTATTGGATCATGTTAGGATGCTAAGTTATAGGATCATCAGAAATCTAACAAAAATAATAGTTCCAGGCACAATAAAGATTCCAGATAAAAAAAAAAGTGAAACATCAACAGGCGGTTGTAGGCGGGATATCGATGGCATAGCTTAGTTGCCTAGTAGAAAAAGTTGGAAATCATCATTCTCCCAAATCGGCTAAGTAGCCAGATGTTGAGGGATTTTTAAACAGACTTAAAAATTTCAAAATTCCCTGATTAAAGGGTAACTAGGGGGCTCTGACCCCTGCTCGCTAACGCTCGCCAACCCCCTGGATAGCTATGCAACCCCTTGGTTCGCGACGCGAACCAGGCTCGCTCCGGTTGCTTCAAAGTGAGGTATTTAGCTGCATAATCAATAAAATTCTTGAAAAGTGATATCGTGCCATGAAACTGAAAACGTTAGATTATTTATGATGACCTACGATACTTTGGACGTCATTATCTTACTACTTATGCCGAGACACGTTAAGCAGGGACAGTTTGGCAATGTAGCAGAACGTTTTTGGAAAACTATAAAAATAAACACTCTCGTACATATATTTCAAAAAGATAAGTTATTTCAGAAAGTAATATAAATTTATGGACCGGTTTTGTATAAAGCGCCAAAATTATTAAAGTTGCACACCGAAGTTTCTTAACGAAGCAATATTAGCAATCATATGTCTGCATAACCCTTTTAGCGATGCTTAAAAAATGACACAGTCAAATTGTGTATCCACAATGCTGAAGTACTTATTCTATCGGTGTGAATATGAGCATGGAAACCTTAATATTCTTAAAGGAAATTTCGTGCTCAGTTTTTATAGCTATGTATCCGGAAAACGTTCATAATAAATATGTTGTGGTTATTTGCCGAATCCAAACAAATCTGGCTTGTTTTAATTGTATAAGAGAGTTTCCGGAATTCTAATCCAAAAGAAATGTACACATCTTGCATAATTGTAAATATTAAATCAATACGTTTTAAATAGGCAATAATTTGTTTCTGTAGACTGTAATAAGAAAAACAAAATATAGCGAATTCAAGTTGTTTTCTGTTGCCAGTTGTATTAGTCAAATCTCGAAAGATATATTGCGATTGGCAAAATTGCTTGATTTGGAAATTCGTGCATAAAATACATTTAGAAGATTTGTGATTGGATGTTTGAAGTCGTTGCCTTTCTGCTAACAGAAATACAGCCAAATTTGGGCGGTACACAAGATAATCATACATATATAGATTTTCCGAAATTCCCCAGAAGAGTGAAATTCCCTGATTTCCCGGTTCTGTAGCCACCCTGGCATTTCAATATAAACAATTATTGAAAAATAATATTTAATAATTGCTTTTGTATGCAAGGTCCAGGGGAGAATGGGGTTGGGCTGTATTTACTCTATCAAACTTTTGACTTGGAGGTCTATGATTTTTTTTAACTTGAGAACAACTGGTGCAAGGGGTAAACAATTGAAATTTCTAATAAAGTTTAAAAAAAAAATGTCATTCAGCAATAATTCAACAATAAAAAACCTAGTTCAGTATTGCTATATAATCTGATAGTGGTGATAGATATCTTCGATACTTTTAAGTTCAGTTACTATCGATAAAATAGAAAGATCAAGTCCAAAAAGATTACAACACCACTGCAGTTTTGGTGAACAAAACTCTAAATTTCTCTTTATTTATCTGAAATTTTAAAGCTTCCCTGACCGTTTCAAGTTCTTTTACCACTCTGTAGTTTCTGGGTAAAAAGTCAAATAATATTAATCTTTACTTAAATAACTAATAACAATATTAGTAGCACACATACATTCCATAATTTAAAAATTATATTTCCTTACTTGTGATACTTAGGAAACTTTCATTAGGCTTTGTAAGGAAAGTTAAAATGTTTTTTATTGTAGCTGCTTTTGTTTTTAGAATTTCCAAAGAGAATGATCTGGCAACCTCACTAACTATTTTGGCAGACATTCTGAAAAATAAAATTTAACCAATTTAAAAAAAAAATATGTTAAATTTCCAATAATCACAATTGTATCTAAAGGATCTCTCACCTTTGTAAAAACTCATAACGTTCATCATATTCTTCCGTATCATAGTCAAATGCAAACCCATCAAATTCCAGAATGTTTTCTTTCACTTTATCAGCCTTAAAAGAGAATAAAATAATATAACTCATAAAAAAATAGTTTTTAATATATATCCTTTATATGTATTGCCGATTTTTATATTCATTAACACAGCGAAGATTCTGTACAGGGTTCTCACTCAAATCACAGAATGAAAATCAAGGACTTTTAAGGACCTAAATAATGTTTTTAATGATCTTAGAAAATTGTTTTTCAGGCATCATGTCTGTATATAAATTTTAATTAAGTATATTCTACCAAAAAAGTTACAAGTTGGCGCATGCGTAATACAAACGGAGTCGATACACAGTGCTCCCACTCACTCAGAAAGATTTGGAGCAGGAAAAATGTCTTTCGGAGCAGGTAAAAACAAGTTTAGTAGCAGGAAAAATGCCCTTATTAGTATGTAAAAAAACTTTTGTAGGAAAAAAAGAAAAGAACTAGAATTTTTTTTTTGGTAGCAGGAAAATAAATTTTGCAGTAGAAAGGAAAAAAAAAAAATAATTTTGAAGCAGAATTACCCGAGAAGAATGTTACTAAATCGGCGTCGCAAATCTTGGCAATAGCTGCTATTACATTACCATAGGCCTTGGCGAAAACGATTATAACACCTACGTAAATATCGGGATAGCACCCATCATACCATCGTAATTTCGGTAATATTGGCGCAGAATCTCGTAATTTTTTTAAGTTACCAAACAGAGTCGCAATTCTCAGCAATATCTGCAATTACATTACCATAGATCTCGGCGAAAACGAATATAACACCAACGTAAATATTGTGGATAGCACCCACCATACCATTGCAATCTCGGTAATATCGGAGCAAAATCCCAGTAACATCGTATTTTTTAAGTCGCCAAACAGCATCACAAATCTCGACAATAGCTGCTATTACAACAGTGTAAACTTCAGAGAAAATGACTACCACACTTGCGTAAATATTAGCAAAAGCCTTTACAATACCGTCGAAAATCTAGACAAAGGATATTACGTAAGTTAAAGACTCAGCAGAAATGACTAACGCTAAAACGTACATATCGGCCCAAATGTTGGTAATATTGAAATTTTCTCTGTAATGTTTGTGCAAGATTCAGGAAAACCGGATGTTAACAAAAGCGCAGCGCTTTTCGAAAATGATAGTCACACCAACGAATATATCAGCAATAGCGCCGAATAAACCGGAGCAATTGTCGCAGTATATTGCATATTCGCAGTATACAATAGCGCTAATATATTGGTGAAAGACTCGACGAAAATGACCCTCACAATAATTTGCAATAATATCTGTATTAGCGTCGCAAATTATCGAAGTAACATACATCGACATTTTCTCAGTAATATCGGGGCGAATTTCGGATATTGCAATATCCCAGAACTCAGCAATAATTACCATCATACTAACGAAAAGATCAGTAATAGAGTCTAATTAACTGGAGCAATTCTCAATACTACAGAGCTATTATATCGATAAAAGAATAGACGAAAATGACTGTCATAACAATGTAAAACTAGACAATAATGTCAGCTAGCGTCGCAAATCATCATAGCACTCGGAGAAAATGAACACCGCACCATCGTAAATATCTGCGTTAGCGCCGAATATACAGGAATATTTCTCAACAATAACGATATTACAGCGGCGAACAGTATCAAATTTTGGCCCGCAAAAAAACAAACAAAAAAAAAACGCTTTTTGGCACAAATATGGCTAAAATAAAGCATTTGGAGCAGATTTTTTGTAATTGGCGCAGGTCTGAGACCCCTATATGCAGAAGAGAAATTTGGGTCCTTTTTAAGACCCTTCAAAAAATTCCATGTCCAAAAAACGAACCCTTCACAAAATTCCAGAATCACCAAGAGGACCCTACACAAAATTCTTTGTCCAACAAACTGACCTTTCACAAAATTCTATATAAAAAAACGGAACCTTCATACTATTTCCTGTTTAAAAATGGACCAATTACAAAATCACAAAGTTTTTTTTCCGTATGTTGGTTTTAAGGAAGTGACGTTATGGACGCCAAACCATACGCTCAAAATATCTCAAATTGAAAATTTTCCACATTTTTTTTCCTTCATAAAATTAAATTAAAAAAAAAAAAGAAATAGGACCCTGACAAATACGTCAGAGAATTCTGATACAGTGCGGATAGCATTCCGAGTTGTAGTTTTATAAGTTTAGCAGTTGAGCACACAACATCCATAAAAATTAAGGACCTCTAAACATTTTCAAGGACTTTTCCGCACCTCTAAGCATTTTCAAGGCCTTGAAAACAAGTTAAAAAATATTAAGCACTTTTAATGACCGTGGTAACCCTGCTGTAAACAGTATGTGCTTGGTGCTTACATCTGATTTTAAATACCAAAAACATTTCTATCAGCAAAATATGCGGCAAACTACCTTTCAAAATTTATTTATCAAAATGAACATGAATTTATGCACTCACATCCAAAATCTTTTATTTATTCCGATTAAAACAATTTTATTATTTATTTATTAAAAATATTTTGGCAACAGGAAAGAGTTTCATCAATGGTCGATTAAATGCTATTTTAGAGTGATTGGATGACAGCAAGTTGGTTTATTAGTATTTAGTAAAAGTGACCTTTTAGTGACAGTTATAGCCCTAAAATTTGATAGAATGCATTGTTATTAACATTGAATCTGGTCTGCCAAGTTTCAGCCCGATTGGATGACGGCAAGGAGGTTAATTAGGCATCAGCAGATTTGCCAGTCATCAACATACACAGTCAACCACCCACACACACAAAATCGAAGTTAATTGAAAGGATTTATAAAGGTTTAACTGTCCAATTTAAAAATATATAAATGTTCATGAAAAGATCTACAGATTTAAAAGGTAATTGAGTCTAGAAATAATCTAAATGCTTATGTCAGAAAAAGAATAACTAGATTGCCTCGTATAATATTAAAAAAAGATTTAAAAAAAAAAATTCCAAGTGCAAATCTGAAGTAGAATTAGGAATTACTAACAAAATTTCAGTGACTGAGATAACATATTTACTTATAAATTATAACACATTAATAAAA
The DNA here is from genome assembly GCA_963978545.1 of Linyphia triangularis. Classification (NCBI taxonomy): domain Eukaryota; kingdom Metazoa; phylum Arthropoda; class Arachnida; order Araneae; family Linyphiidae; genus Linyphia; species Linyphia triangularis. The sequence goes on along the minus strand of OZ021725.1, from coordinate 30,488,937 downwards.
TAATAAGAAGAATTATTAGTTAATTTCACTACTTACATCAGCACTATTAAGAAACAAAAGAAAATGAACATCTAGTAGCAGCTCTTCTGATGAACTCTCGATAGCAGCAACAACTAAATAGTACAAGATAATTCCCATAAGAAACATTTTTAGAATTATTTTAATAACAGTCTAAACCATAGTTCGTACACTTGAAGGAGAAAAAAATTCAAGGACTTTTCCAAGGATTTATGATCACAAATATACAATAAAAAAATCAATTTTTTTTTAATTGGAAAACGATGAATGTTCAAATAGAGTAAATACAAAATAAAATGTTTTTTAGGTTTCAATATAAGAATTTTTTTAGTTTACAATAGAAAAAAAAATCCTTCCGAGTATATAAGAGTACTATGTCCCTTAAAAAAAGAAGTAAAGTAGGTAGCATTCACTTGGTTATAATGCCAATTTCAATGAGAATATCCGTTTATTTTTCTTCTTTCATTTATTGAAACTTTCATCAAACAATAATACAAAATACTTAGTGATTAAACTGTCTTCTAATACACTCTGAAGATAAGGTTTGATTCCAATACTGCATAATTTGTTTTTCTCGTCGCATAAAAATAATGGAATCGCACTATCGGCGAACATGCAGTGAAATAATTTATCAATGTTTTCATTTGATTTTATGAAATAGATATATTTTTAGAAAATAAAATTCAAGCACTATAAACACATTTTTAAAAAATTCATGGTTTCAAGCACTTTTCAAGGTTTTTAAAAACGTACGAACCATGTAAACATAAGAAATATAGGCATCATTAAATCTCTGAATGTGAAAGGACACAAAGAAATCCTTTTGAGATTGCTAACATTAGTATGCGTTAATTCAAAGTCAAATTTTATAACTGTATATTTGTCAAAAACAGGATTTTTTTTTTTTAAATGCATAGCCAACTTTAAACTAATAGTTTTTATTGACATTGATTTTTTTCACTTGTCTATATTTTTGCTTAAGAAATTAATTTAGATTGTAATGATTTTTTACAGGAATAATTTTATTCTTGAGGTTAAATTACATTACTTACCAAGAGGTAAATCTTTTAATTTTTTACTTTCGGTAGATTTTTCTTCAATTCCTATGAAAAAACAAGCTATGCAATTAGAAATATAAAAAGTAACTAAATCCTATATTTAAAGCATTGTAGAAAAGTTAACGGTTAAAAATATAAATACTATAATCATACATTATTAAAACATGTACTTTGAGAATATAAAACAATTGAATCAAACCCTCATGCATAATAATATTAAATACTACAAACCTTTTGATTCAGAACTATTTTCATTCTAGAAAAAACAAATAAATAAAATTAAAATTATTTGCAACATAGGATCATAAATTTTCAAAAGAGGATAAAACAAACTAGTATTTAGCAAACAAGTCATAGTTGTTTCATTTCTAAAAGTTTTCTTAATTTACTAAAGTTATTCAATAGAATACTTATATTGTAAATGAATTATTTTCCATGAAAAGCAAACTTTATTAGAGAGCTAACATACAAACCTACCATGACAAAGTTTATTTTTAAAAGGAGAAGGAAGCCAATTTGCGATGACATTGTCAAGCCATTGATGCTGTGCAAATTTAAATACGTTTTGTGTTCTACAGAAATCCTCAATTTTCTATCATGAAAAATTACAGTCATAGCGAAGACGTAATAAAATAAAGCATAAAAAAACTTTATATGCCTTTTCCATTTATTATAAATTTCTTAGCTGTAATTTCAGTACCTTTGCATAGATCAAAGTTTTCAATTAACTCAACCGTGCATCCTTGTGGCATTTTCTTCCCTGTTCACTGCAAACTGTTGTGATTATAAATGCAAGGCTTCCTCAACTGTTTCTTATTGTATAGCTAAAGCATTTTTTCCTTCTTAAAATGTCATTTTGCAATTTTATGCTTTAATTTTATTGAGCTTAATTGATTGCTGTAGTTTTTCTCAATTTTTGTAAATTAATTGGACCTAGTATTACATTTTATAGATAACTATATTTCGATTTCATTCAAATAAACTTCACCTTGGACAATTGATCGATTCCTCATTTATTGTTGTATTCCCTTCACGTTCTAGATATGTATATAAAGTTACAGGTCTGATTTCAAGGTAGGAACTATGTTTGTACAAGGTAAATTCAATTTATTGTTGATAATTTTAATTTTGTTTGATTGGAACACAACGCAATAATTCTCCTTTTTGTGATTGATTTATATACCGTCACAAAGCTCCACAATTTTATCCTTATCAACTAAACACAAATAACGACAGAATAACTAGAAATCAGAGATGAATGCAATATTGGCATTGAGTTAACAGAATTAGGCCCTCTCTAGCATTAGTGGTTTTCATCAAACTTGTTTTAATATACTTAAGTACAAAAATTTAAAATCTAAATAACTAAGAAAGTTATTTTAGGACATTTCAAATGTAGACATTTCTCACAACTAGACAAAATTATTGATAAAGAACATACACAGGCCAAGCACCATTTAAAATGTTGATAAATTAGTTTCATTATTTATAATTAGGAAACATACATATTAAAACAACAATACTTTTATACTAACTTTTGCGTTTTTGTGATCAGCCAAAGATTTTGTTGCATCACATTTTTCCAAAACCACTTTTGGAACTACTAAGAGAAAAAAAAGAAATAATAGAAATGCTTATGTAAAATAGTATTTATAAAGAAGGTTTTTAATAAAAATATTTCACACCAAAAATAGTTAGCAAAATATGTATGTAACTGTTGACAGCTAGATTTTTGCAGAAATATAGAGGAATTGATTCTTTTTTCCTGTGATAAATATTGAATTTCAATTTATGTTTGAATAGATTTGAACTTGAATACTGAATTCACTTCATATGCATCTAGTGCTGTAATAATTTCTATAACAGGGTGGCCACAAAATTCAGAAGAAAAAAACGTTTTCTAATAGATTTCTAAGAAATTCTCTGTTTTTACGTCAAACTTTATTTAAATTTCCCCAACTTTTCCTGATGTATACACAGACAACCTGATCAAATAGAACGTATATGCCAAAGAGAAAATATGCCAATTTTTTAAAAATGGTTTTGGTGGTAATGAAAAGTTTAAATTATTCTGTAACATAAAAATTCTAACGATTACTGCCACAATTCTTCAGTGAAATGGCACTAAAATACAGATGAATGGAGAAACATACCTTCAAAACATAGCAAATTTCCATGATTCTCGTGAAATTACAAAAAATTCCCTGAATTTTTCCAGAATCAGAAAGCTCCCAAATATTTCCCCGATTTCTGGATTCTGTGGCCACTCTATATGAAGTCTGGATGAGTGTACTATTTTCTTGGCCAAAACTGTCAATTGTGAATTTGGATTCAACTTCTTTTAAGCTTTTTCACTCCAAGAGCAAAGTTATCCACTTGTCAAAGCAACACAGAATAGACATAAAATACGTTAAACCTAATTCTGACCTTCTTATCTTTTCTTTTAAAGCTCAGTTTAGTATAATATCATAAGATAACTTTCTTGAAACAAAATATCAGAATTTTAAATTATTTATGAAGTATTCATCGGAGGTACTCGGATGCAGTTTTTTCAATAACTTTTCTTAGCTTATCAACAATTGTTCCTCTATTTATGACAACACATGTTTGTCTATATGAAAAATATCTAGCTGCAAATGATATAAATAATTTTGCTTAATTATTTAAAAGTTTAATTTTATACAGGGTTTATGCCAAAATAAAATGTCCCAAATCCATGACTTTCCAAGACTGAAGCAAATGATTTCCCATGACTCAAGAAATCGCATTAAAAATATTGAAACAATATTTCCTGATAAAATTCCGACTTTCAGAAAATTCACTGATGTGCACCTATGCCGATGTTATGATTAAAAAAATGAAAAAGAAAATAATGGCCAATCTTGCACCAAAATATTACATATTTAAATCAAAAACACATATCGCCTTCAGTTAATTGTGTTTAATAAAATGTCAAAATGAAAGTACAGGATCTATGCTTTCTCGCTTTAGATTATTTGCACATCTGTAACACAGCACTAGGGTTAATAAAAAAGAAACATCTGATGAATATAGGAGTCAGATTGAAGTTCAAGGAATTCTTTTCAACAATAAGGATACAGGCGGCAGCGCTTCTAAGTTATAGGATAAGTAAAAATCTAACAGAAATAATACGTAAATAATTAGGGTTCTCAAAATTGCTAGGCAAGGTAAAAAATAATCATGCCTGTAAAGGATGCAGTCAGATTGAAGATAGAGGATTTTTTTTAACAATAAGGCGACCAGGCTTCTAAATCATAGGATACCCAAAACTCTTAACAGAAATAACTTTTTTACCAGCTTAAATTGAAAATGCATTTCCATGCCATACTTAAAAAATGGACACAAAAATTAGGCGACAATACATACGATATAAAAATTAAACAAGAGATCACCTAATTTGATGAAAGTGGCAGGAGGAATGATGCAATCTCGTATGTTCAACCGGGCTTATTGATTGGCTTAACTAAATTCAAAAGATTCTGCTCATTTCGTTGACCAAATTTGTTTCAATAGGCTATATTTTTAGAAAATAAAATTTAAGCACTCTAAACATATTTTTAAAAAAATTCAAGGATTTTAGGCACTTGAAAATGAAAGATTTTTTTTTCAAGCACTTTTCAAGGTTTTTGAAAAACGTATGAACCATGTAATATTTTTGCAGATTTATATTTATATTAAGTTTCCTAGGTACGTTGCTCTTTTCTTGTTCCCTTTCAATCTATAAAAAAATGCTAGCACAAAAATAGTAAGAAAATTGCTTATTTTACTTTTGCGTGATTTAATGCTTTTAGTAACTTCTTCGTCCAGTATCCGAACTTGTTCTTCACTAGACATCCAAGTCTAAAACAAAACACAATTGAAAGCTAATTTAAACATATTTGGTATAACAATAACAACAAAAGTGTATAAGTAGTTAGGATTTGAAGATCACAGTTGTATATTCAGAGCGACCAGAAAGAAAACACTCTAAATTTACTCGAAACATGTTCTTTTACAATAAAATAAATGTATATCTTTCAGAGTAAATGTATATGTGACAATAATGTAAATGTTTCAGAGTAAATATATATGTGAAATTTCAATATTACAATTATAGTATGGTATGCATGGTTTCATAGCGAATGAAACATTTAACCGCTTGCCTGATAATCTCGAGTTATCTCGGGTTCGTATATATTGCAGTTAAAGCAGAATTTGTCAGTACGATTTGTTTTATCACGGTTTTACTCGGCCTGGAGGAAACAAAAGGAAATATTCAACTTTGATTGGCAGTTTAAGTCCATATAAGAATTACAACTAAAAATGAAGGTAAACTGGAAATTTTTTCTAAATGAATGATGAAAACGTTAAATAAGTATTACAGTGTAATTGAAAATTGTATGATGTTCCACACTCCTAGCTTGGAAATGCGGAAAATGCAGTCATTGTAATCTAGGTAAAAAATAAGGAATAAATTAAAAAAAAAAAAAAAAACTCACCTTTTTGCCAATTTTAGCATCTAGTGCCATTTTTCTTGATACAGAAGGTTCAGCAGTAATTCCTTCCTCAGTATCAACTAAAATATCCAAAATGAAAATGAATGATGCTTGTTTACAAATAAAATTTTACCTCAACAAGCAATCATGTTTTAAAAATGAATTTGGAAAAAGCCTTGAATAAAGGAAGGTTGATAATTTTAGTAATTAAGAAAATCTATAAAAGATGCTGCTTTTAATAAAATATCAACTAAATATTAATTTTTACCAGACAACTATTTAAAAGTAAAACTTATATTTCTTAGGGGCAACACTTTACCTATTCTCTTACATATTTGAAGTACTAACAGGGAAAAAATTATGTTATCACACCCTGATATCGTAGGAAGTTTGATGGGAATATATTTTGAAATCCTGTTAGATAATACTGAGTGGCCATAAAATTCAGCAAAAAAAGTTCCCTGATTTCTCCCGACAGATTTCTAAAAAATTTCCCAATTTTCTTAGGTTTTCCAGATGTCTAGACGCACTGATCAAATAGAACATGTATGCTAAAGAGATAATATGCAATTTTTTAAAAAATAGTTTAAATTATTCCATAACATTAAACTTCTAACGATTACCACCATAAATATCCAGGTAAATAGAGCCAAAAGATGGATGAACGTGCCTTAGACAAAACAAAATTTCCCTGATTTTAATGAAATTTTAAAAAATTCCCTGACATTCCCCTGATTTTTTCCAGAATCAGAAATTTCCCTGATTTCCAGGTTCTGTGGCCACTCTGTAATAACATTTTAACTATAAATTATCCATTCTAATGGTAAAAAGTAAGTTTCTTGTTCTTCAACAAAAACCCAACTAGTAATCAAAATACAGCAGATAAAATAAGAAACATTCTTGTTACTTTTATAATACACCTTTAAAAATTAGATTAAAAGTAATCTGATACAAAGTTCTTTGCTGTATTGAATAAGAATAAATTGCAAAATAAATAATTTTAGTAAAAATTGAAAAATATACAATACTATATAAAAAATATTTTAACTTTGAAATTTGATTGATGCATTTCATAAGTGCCACTTTTTTGCACAAATACAAATTTCAGGTCTTTGAAAAATAAAATTCAACTAACCAAGTTAAAAGAACAATAAACTGGTATAAGACAACATCAACATAAATGCACTTTTGTATACAATATAGTTTAAGCCTTCAAATGTACTAATCTCTTTTAGTACAATGGAACTTGTATAATTTGAAATCGAAGTTAATTAGAAGAGTATCTTGAACAAAATAAATACATAACAGATAATTTGAAGTTCGTCTTCCTTCTCTTCCCATTCTTTTTTAATGCTTGTTCATTCAGTCAGAAGCAGATGATCGATTGCCAAACATATTCTTGTTTTCACAAACAAGGGCTTTGGTCATTGATTGAGATTCCTACTCTAAGTGTGTCTTCAGTATTGTGAGAATTTCAATAATTCATCATGTCTTTGAGTAAGCCACAAGATTATAACGTTTGTCGAAAATAATGCTATGATTTGTGAGGCGGATGAAGGCGTGAATAAAAAAAGGTCAAATGAACGAGTACCAGATAGCTCCAAAAACTTTTACTACTTTTAACAAGGACAAAATTCCAAATACCACTGTCGATGAAAACAGCTACAAAAGAGCTAGGAAAGAGAAGAATTCTGAAATCGATGAGTACACGTGAAAGTGGTTTAAACATGCCCTGGGAAAAATTCTTGCCATATTATTCTTAGTTGGAAGGATTTAAGGAAAGAAATGGAACTGCAATAAGTTTGTGTGTGCTTTTTCAGCCATTCAGTAAGCCAAACAATAAATAATAAAAATAAATAAATAAAATAAACTTTTATAATTCTAAGTTTTGGATAGTTCCAGTTTTTTAGCTGTCCTATCAGATTTTAATTATTCAAGTTCCACTGTATTAAACTGGGAAAAAAACTTACTTTCCGTGGCAATTGGTGGAAAATCTCCCATATCAAACTGTGGTACATTTCCAGCTTTCAACTTTAACTGTAGAGTATTCAATTTTGCAATTTTTACACCATGTAAAGTCACAAAAGCTCCTTTACATACAATAACTTCTTTCTTTCCAAACTTGCACTGTATTTAAAAAAATAAAATAAAACATTTTAAAAATCTAAATTTAAATGTTGTTAATGATTAGTTTCACAATAATGATTAAGAAATAACAGTGTGTACCTTATATTGGTAAGTCACTTCTTTAAGTTTCCGAGCATTAACAGATGGACCTCTGATGATTTTTTTGCATTCCATTAAACTAAACAAATATTTATCATGCAAGTTTTTCTCCTCTAACTCTTTCATGTATTCTAGAATTCTTGCGCGTTCAACTTGGGTAAATCTCCGAGGACAACGATTGCGGCACCTAAGATACAAATGATTCTGCTGTAATTTCTCATCAGTTCAATTTCACTATAAATAATATCCATTAAATGCAATGTAAGTATCGTGATGTCATAGAAGGTGACTGATATTAAAAAATTCCAGATAATTAAATTTCTCGATCTCCCTTCTTCAGAATGAGGAACTTTCAAGTTTTTTTGTTTTATTTTTAAATAAAAGTAGAGAAAAAATCATGAAAAACAATACCATTCTTTCAAAAATTTGAGTTCAGATAGATAGTTAAAAAAATATTTAGTTTTTCATTTTGCGATTTGGCGGAAAAAAGCCACTTTTGCATGAAACGTCAACGCGCAGACAATGAACCAGTCTAAAATCTGTTTTAGACGAGGAATGATTGAGGTTTCTCCTTCGTTTTGCGACTTTATCTCTGCGTCACCACGTCACGGTTTTTTTATGCATTTTTGGTCACGTGACTTTTGCTTTGATTTCAGCTAATTTCAAACTCGATTTTTGATTAATTGAAAGCATAAAGCTAAAAAATAATGGCACTGTTCAAATATATTCGTTGGATAACACTAGAAAATACAAAAAATATTCATTTTCCTCACATGTGCAAGTTCCTCATTAATATGATACGTTTTCTCCACATTTCAATGACAAGAATTAAAATTTTTGCATAAAATAAAAGACAAATGTAGCCCAACATTTCTAGAAGTAGAGCAGATGATAGAATGGAAATTCATAAACAGATATTTTTAATACTGAAATGAAAATAGTGTATTTTAAGAGAAAAGCCAGAAATTTCTTTGGGCTACAAGGAAAAAAAAAAAAAAAATCTTAATTGTGTTTAATCAAATTCAAATTGTTGTGAGAAAAAAGTTAAAATGGAATAGTAAAACCATGTAAAAAAGTATATTTTAATCTAACTTGAAAATTCTGTTAACTTTTATAGGTCCATTGATGTTACCAGTTAGCATACAGATTAATCAAACATATTGGTTACATAATTGTTAAAATAAAAGGATTTTAAATTAAAGTAGGCTATATTTTCATGCTTTCCTCTAGTTGATTAAGAATTTCAGAGATGAATTTTGTAAAAAGTCAAAAATTGTATGTAACACACATTTTAAGCTCAACTTTAAAAAAATTGTGGTTTTCCATGTGCATTTATAACACTGCACCGTCTCTATCCGTTAGCAAAAATGGTTAAAAATGGCAACAGGCAAGGTATAGCTCAAAAAACTTAAATTTCTGTGAAAACGACAAAATTTGGCAAAAACTTCAAAATTTCAACCAATTATACCATATTGACAAACAGGCCAATTTAATTCAACCCAGTTTTCTAAATTTTTAAGCTACATTTTAAGTACTTAAAATATCTAAATTTAAATATTTATTCATATTGTTAAGCTTGTTCAATAAAATAAAAAGCAACAAACAATTTTACATACAATTGCTGTTAAAAAAAAACAATTTTAAACACAGATTGATTAGAAAAATTATAATTGAGACTAATTTTCAGAATATTTTTTATACAAAATAATGCAAAAATTTGAGTAATTCAACATCGATTAAAATCAAAAGGTGAAATCGATTCTTAAACAGGCATTAATCACTGCTATTGCATTAACATAGACCTCGGCGAAAATTACCGTCACTCTTGCGAAAGTAATAAGCAATATTGCTTACATTACCAGTTCATTTTTGCTGATAACTAGATTTTTGCTGGTAATGTAAGCAATACTGCTTACATCTAGGTATCGGCAAAAATGAACATCACAACAAGGTGCATATTGGTGATAGCGTCAACAATATCGGCACAAATCTCGGTAATATCGATATTTTCTTGGTAATACTAGAGCAAATTTCTTTAATATCGGATGTTACTACAGTATGGCTTTCAGCAAAAATTACTCTCACGCCTCAAAGTTAGAGCTTTATATACTGGGGCAACTCTCAACAACAGCGTTATTGTATCGGCGTAACACTTGATGAAAATTACCATCACAACAACGTAAATCTCGGCGATGACACATTTCATTACGGCAATCAGGGCTCCAGAAAAATATTTTCTTCCTACGTACACAAATACCATTACCAAAAATTTCCTGCGAGTCTCTGCGTTTTAAATTATACCGCTGCGGAAAATTAATTTTTAAGTACTAGTGAGGATTTAAAGTTGTTTAATTCAAAACCTTCTTGGCATTTATTTTGGAAGCATCAGACTCTGCAAGATAAACATTGGTTTCCAATAGCAAATTTTCAGGTTCAATATTAGGGTCATTAGTACTGGGTTGGCTTCAATGTTGAACTTGTGAAACGGAAGCAAACATTGATGCTTGTCCAACACTCCTCCTTTTCTAACTGTTTTCATTTTTGTGATTTCGATTTAAATGATGGGAATAGTTTTGCTCCAACATTTCTTCATTGCAAATACAGCATTTTATTTTCCTTGTCTTGCTTGGATAGCTCCTTTTTATTTTAAAGAAAAATGTGGTTTCTTTTAAATTACAATGAAATATCCCAAGAATTCTTTCAAATTAAAAAGAAGATTGAAGGAAATAAACTCTCAAGTGCCTAAAACTCAAGATGCAAATGGATTGAAAAAGTTACAGTAAAAGAAAAAATTGTAATTGCATGTTTCAACAGGTTCATATTCCAAAATTAGGAAATGATTCCCTACGGCTGTCAACACTTCTTGCTTCCCCGCCCAACCTAACTGGAATTTCTCCTTCCTAGAAGTAACTGGTGAGGAATATGGGGAATAGCATCTACCCCCGAACCTCTTCCCTCCCGGAGTTACGGGAGTCAACACCACTCCCTTCCCCACCCTACCTAACTGAAATTTCTTCTTCCTAGAAGTAACTGGTAGGGAACTACATGGCTAATAGCAATTCTGCGGAACGATGTCGCTTTTGCCGGAATGCGGATCGCTCGATCTGTTAAGCGCATAAAAACAAAACAAAAAAACACGACTTTTGATTTTAATTTCCTGCAGGATATGCCTATTTCCTGCGTACATCGTACGCGCGTACGTCCATTTTATCGGACTCTGACGGCAATATCGACATTTTTTCAGCAACATCAGTGCAAATATCAGATTTTACGACAGGGTAACATTCAGCAAAAATTACTATCTTTTAAACGTAAATATCAGAGTAAACGCCGAATACACCGGAACAATTCTCAACAATAGCGCTATTTTGTCTAAGTAATACTCAGCGAAAATGACCACTACAACCTAAATCCCATTGATAATGCACGTCATAGCCACACAAATCTCGGTAGTAGAGGACATTACATCAGTGTAACGATTAGCGAAAATGAGTGTCACATACCAACGAAAATAAACGATAGTACTGTGGGTGTCAGAATTGAAAGCAAGCACATTAATAGTATATGTTAATCAAGTGAATTAGTACGAAGAAAATTACATTTTGATAAGAGAAACAAATGGCACAAAAGGATCGAATTCCGGCGCAGTAGAAAAAGTACAAAATGCGAGTTTGAGCGCCAACCTGACTAAAAAAATGCAATTAAGTAGATTTTTGTATTAGGAGTAGGAATGGGATGTGACCCCTGAGCAGTAGGTTTTCTGCTCTTCCCAATCGGTCGGAAGTGAAGCTGCTTCGCTATTCGGCCTTAGATAAAAAGTTATTTTTCTATGGAATAGAAAAAGCAGAATTTTTTTCAGGAATTATAGAAAAGCGGAACTTTCTTTGAAAAAGCAGAATTTTTTTTTCTAAATTTTTTTAAAAAACTTATCCCTGGAATTTATTAAAATAAAAATACTAACTGTTTAGCCTGATAAAAAAATTTTAAAGAAATATATCTAAAAATACAGTATTATCAAAAATATGGCACTAGTAGTTTAAGGTACCGAAAGGATGATCTATCAATCAATTCTTCTAACTAATATCTGCTCAATATACACAACATTTGAAGGGATATAACTGATGTTTTGTTACATTGAAATTTTTTTATTAACTAGCTTAGAACACTTTTTTTTTATGCTTTGAAATAGTACTTCTGAAGACACTATGATCTAAAAACTAAAATATTAGGTTTATGGATCAGAGACAAGCTAACAATTCTTAATTTTAAAATGATAGTGAAAAAATGTTTATTAACAGAATGGACATGGAAGCCTTAAGTGGATAAAAATTTTGACTTACCCACACTTAGTTGGTGTTTTCAAAATATCATCTAAAAAATGCAAAGGAATAAAGGGTTAAATTTTTTTTTAAATATTATATTTATACACCTTATAGTCATGCAAATCACAGAATGTCATGTTTACATCCTAATAAGTAATATAAAGTTGGCGGCTTAGGTTTTATTATACCAAGAATATAAATTATAAAGTTGCAGCAGGTAAAGTAAATCATAACACTAAAAGTTGAATTAAATAGGATTTTCTATATTTCAGCTATAGAACATACCTACAAACAAATTTAAGAGTGATGTAGGGAAGCACCAACTATTTATGAGATCTAGGATCAAGGCAGCATTCTGCTCAATAATAACAAGCACACAGTTTTTTGGAAATCCTCATATCTTAATTTATATTCCAACAAGAGCCATAATTTTTTTAATACTAATCTGGATAAAAATCACATTGGGAAATCATCAACTGAATTCTGCTTTTTTAATCAAATTTTGATCAAAAACTTAGTCAAGCCTTCAACTTAAATGACTGGGCTAGATCAAACTTTTTTTATATTATTATTTCTTTCAGCTTTGTATGGGAACTCGTCTCAGTGACATCTGTTATCCAAGATATAATTCTTTGCAATTTTGTCTGGGAATATTGATCTAAGACAGACATCATAAAAGATTCATACAGCATTATGAGAAACTAAATATTATCAAGCTGATTAGCCAACCAAATCAAAGTTATGTAAACTCAGAGAATGAAAACTTAACTAAACGTTTTCCTCTTACACTTGGTTAACAAAAATGAAATTATTCCAGCCTGCCTAGAACCGGTAAGCTCATCAATAAATACAAACTTTTAAACTATAAAATGGACAAATCAAATTATTAATTTCATAACCAAATATGAAGAAGTCTATTGATGGAAATTTTAAATATGTTTGAATAGTGAATGCACAGTGAAAAGGTTGATGTAGCAGCTGTAAAATGCTTTGAAAATTTTCGTTATTTCTCTTTCAGTATTGTATTACTTTACTTTTATGAGAAGAAGCAAACTTAATTTTTTTTAGAGTATATTGCAAATAAAATACAGCAATGGTTCAACAGTAGTTCTCAATAGTTATTCACATGTTACACCAAAATGTGTAAAATGAAAATGGCAAAGTTCCTCATTTTGGAAAACTGCATAAAATTTTGCAACCAAGAACAGAAAGTCAAGTTGAGAATTATTTAACTCAACATTGAATAAAAAGTTAACATAAAACTAAAAATATTACACCAATTTATAGACTATATTAGCCTTATAAAGTAGAATAGCCAATTAAAGCACAAACTAACATATGGAGGGTTGTCAGCCTTTCTTCAATAATGAAACATACTCCATATGACCTACTTTAGCAACTGCTGCATTGAATAACAAAAAATGGATTCTCTAACTTTCTTGGGAAAAACAAATATTATTTTCATGAAATTTCATGCTGCATTGAGATAAGTTATATTACTGCCCAGATACCTCTAGTTCAGTTGATATCAAGAAGTCTACTTCTTTCTTATCAGGAAGAGCAAGGGATTTAGAAGACTCTTTAACACAGGATAACATTTGAAAAAAAAAAACAAAAAAAAAAACACACACACAGCCATTTACTATCCCAGCTATTTTTTTCAAGAGTTAAACACATGGTGAACATAATGTTTTTCAGCTGTCTCAAACCCAAGAGTTCTTAAATCCGGAAGTGAAAAGGTAAACGAATCTTTATTCTAAATATACAATATGTTGTACCAATTCATTTTCTTTGGATTTTGCAAACAATGTTTTGCAGATTCCTAACCTTTTTTTGCAGCTGCTTCAATAGACAACACATATAGTTTAACATTTTTTACTTTACTGACACAAATAGTTTAAGGAATATTATACATCCTGGATGATTTCTGAATCACATATATTTCCCTGTAATACTTTATGAATTGCTTTAGCCATAGTCTCTCCACAACCTTGACAACTGTGCGGTTAGCGCTCTCGCCTTGCATGCCAGGTTTGAATCCTGGGGTAGGGCACGGATGCTTGTTGTAATCTAACTTAACTGTACACAAAAATAGGTCGTTGAGCATACAAATCAACCAACCTCTGTCTATAAGTCTTGCTTTAACAGTGACCCATCTTTTACTTAGAATAAAAAATAGTTTTATAGCTATTATCAACAAGGTTTTTTTTTTTTTTTTTTTTTTAAATTTATTTATATTTTAATTTAAAGGGTACTTTTTAAAACCTATACACTCATGTAATGCATTTAACTAATCTTATATTCAAATTTTAGTGCTTGAAATACCTAGTGCATATTTATCTGAAAATCAAATAAAACTCATTTATACTGTTTGTGAAAATTTAAGAAGTAACAGCCCTATTTCATGCAACTCAAAATGTACCTGTTTGAGCAGACCTTGAATATAAGCCCAAGCCTCTGCCATAAGACCAATGTAAAATACTTAAACAAGCAACATGCTAAAGCCCTACTTATAGTTAGGAGAATAAATACAGTACTTACTCAAATTGAATACTGAAACATGCCTTAAAAAGTTCCAATATAATACAGAAGCAAAGAAATAAATGTAACTATGATTATACTACTTAGAAAAAGGTTATTCAAAAAAGTTATCCAGAATGATTGCAGAATATTTAATCACTAAGTAATAGAATTTATAAATGAGAAACCAGTAGTTAATAATCGCTTTATGTCAAATTTTTTTTACTCTCTCTAACGATTGACATCTTAAACAGCATAATACACCAGAGAGTATTCCACAGCCAGCAGACTTATTTGTTTTTGAACAGAAAAAGCAAGAGTACAACAAATATGATAAGCGATTTTTAAGAATGGGGTAAACAAGAAGCAATTTGATTTTAAAATACTTGCTTTGAAAAAAAAAAGTCACAGAAAAAAATGGGATTACATGATTAATAAGAGAATGGATAACTTGACACACAAAGGAAATCATACCAAATGTTAATAACCACAGATGTTATTTTGTAAACTTTTACAGTGTTTACAGTTTACAGTGTACCAAGTTCAGAAAGTGGCAAAGTAAATACCTTATATTTGAATAAATTATAAAGAATATTAGGTACTCAATTTTCCTCTCAATCACCAAATTTACATTGTATATTGATATACTAACCACATTTTACACCAGTATTTGTTCTTCTGTTTGGCCTAGATAAGAAGTTCATGATGGCCGAAATAAGTTCTGGTCTTCCACTATCCATATCAAAGAGCATCTTTTGAATTTGAGGTAATCCTAATATAGCACCAAGTTTCACTAGCATTTCGCCAGGTTGACTGCAAGGAAGAAAATTAACATTTAATACACTTTTTAGATAGTATTAAGTTTAAAACTACAACATTAAAGGTTAAAATACATATACTTTAAATAAAGATAATCAGGATAAATAAAGTCTTGCCGGTTTCACTACAGAGCTGACATTTCTATGGATTTTACACAGTTTTTACTTATTTTCTGTAGCTTTTACAGATGCTCTTTGAAACCTATGGAAAAGACCTACACAAAAAATCTATTCTCAATCTTTTGCCAATACACTTGAAATTCACTAATACTTTTGCAATTGTTGATATATACATTGTTTTTGTTGAGTGCTAAGCTGATGTAATAGTCACTATTGTATCCCTCCAATTATTTATGCACAAAATAAGTGCAAATAATTTAATAAATAATAGGAACAATTTTAATTTATAATTTTAGTACAATTTAAAATGTTTTGAAATGATACGTCTGCTTTATATTTCTTGGCGCTAATTGGTTAAACTCCCCAATTTTTTTTTAAAGTTTTGTCCTTAACAACAATTCAAGGACAAAATTATTCAATGCATGTCCTTAAATAAGTGAGTATATTTTCTTTTAGCTAAGAGTTACTTAACATAATGGGTCATAATTGAAGTTTGTCTTTAATTGAGAGGTGCCAAATTCTTGCTTTTAAACAATGTGGAAAACTAAACTATGAAATTGTCCGAGTTTTAAATAGGTCACATAATGTAACTAACAACTTTTGCAGCTAGGTAAAGCTTATGGTCAATGGATATCCTCTGGAAGACCAACAAAAGCTACATGATGAATGAGAAGAAAAGAAAATGGGTTCCAAACCCAATAGAAGTACATAAAGAAAAGCATTTGAAATTTGCACAGGAACCATGATTGGCATTGTGTAATCTTTAGTGATGATAAAAAAAACACATTCATTTGGACGGGACAGATGGTTGTCAATATTATTGGATAACCTTTGCATCCAGAGCGATTTTTTCGAGATGGCAGGCTGGTGGTGGTTCTGTTATAGTAGGAGCTGGACTTAAATGGGGTGGAAAAAGTGATATAGCCTTCATAAATAATCACATGAATGCTGTACAATAACAAGATCTTAAACGTTACTTGGTACCCAATACCATAAACATTGGCGATGCACGATTCATGTTTCATCAAAACAAAGCACCTATTCATGCGGCAAACTCTACTTTTGAATAATTGCATACATATTATTGATTGACCACCTTAAAGTTCAGACCACAATTCAGCAGAAAACATAAAACATTTTTGCAAGAGCCGTTTACACAGAAGGTAATTAATATGACTGTATTGATGACCTAAAGACTAATATATTGTTAAAATAGACAGAAATTTCCAAAAACTACTTGCAAAATCTTGTAGAAAGCATGCCAAAGACAATTTACAAACTAATTTTGAAAAAAGGTTGGAAGTTTCTTACAGATGTTACTTTAAATTATTCCTATGGTCCTATCCTTTTGAATCGATTTCTGTAACATTTCTGTTTTTTTATTTAAATACTCTTTCTATAATGAACTTTATGTATGAAGTTAATTTTTTTTCAGATTTTACATCAATTCAAATGTTAATAAAATATCATTCTACTTTTTTACAAGAGTAATTAAGTAATTACAGGGTGGACCTATCATTTTGTAACACACTGAAAGTACTGGCTATGGGTAAACTATAAAAAGAAATAAAAATCCATAAAAACTACAAATGAAAACTTTGATACTTGAACATTTTTGCGCCAGAAATGCTTGAAATTATGCAGACTTTTAGGGAAACAGGGTAATAAAATAATTCCCAACAATCTTTGATTGCCTTTCTTGCAAATTAGAAACTAAGCCCTGCTTCACATTTTGAAATTGATTTCAGAGACCAGAAGGAATAGCAGAGATTGTGACGGACAGTACGGGCTTGCATTGATTGTCAGACTGTCTGTAACGAGTTTTCTCCCATTTGAAATCAAGTTCTTTATGAAAAAAAGTTTTCTTTTGAAAGACATCCCCAAAGGCATTCCCCCTGGAAATTCTGAATTATTTTGTAACAATGTTTTGGTTATGTTTGGTATACCTCTTTTTCTTTTTTTTTATTATTATTTTTTTTTATATAGCTTTATTAATTTCAAATAAACACTTTACCTTAATCCATTGAATTTTTTTATTTTTGAACTAATACTGTTTACTGAATTTTTGTATTCGAGCAATAACATTTTCTATGAATCCATTCATAAAAATTTTACAGCTCCAATACAATGTGGAAATTGCTCTTACATTGCATAACCTGAATTTAAATTAAAAAAACAACAACAACATAATAATAATAAATTACTTACGTGCGAAGCATCATCTCTCTATTGAAATAGTCTTCACTTTTTTCACTAAAACTAAATCCACAAAATTCCAGTATTCTTTGAGAAAGAATTTCTTGAGTGTCCTAATAAGCAAAAATATGTTTACTTTAAAATGAAAATTAATTTAAACAATTTCAGGTAACCAGCATATTAAAATTTAAATAAAGTTGAGTTGAAATGTACATACCTAATCACTCGCACTTCTGGAAAGCCCAACAGGTATCACGTTTAAATCAAGATTGCATATTTTAAAATAGTTGTTTAACGAGTAATTTTTAGCAGATGTCACCGGGACTAGCTTAATAGTGCCAACACTTTTCAAACACATGCGAAACAAACTGCTGATTAATTTCAAAATGTGACAAATAATCATAATACATGTGGCTGTGACAATCATATTCTTTAATATGGATTTCATTGATTTATTCTTTATAGGGGATGATGCAGAAAGCAGTTTTAATTGCCAAAAATGAAAACTACACATGTTGTACCCAAGTTTTAATCACCACTATGTAATTACAAATGCTATTCTAAGGTTATTTTCCAAAGGCGATAAAACTGAATGGCATTTTTGTACCAAAACTAAATATTATGGCAAATTTAAAATCTCATTCAGTTTGTTTTTAATTAGGTAAGTTAAAATCATGTTTTAAATTTTACTTTTCAATTTTTTTGTGGATATTGCCACACGATAAATTAACATTTTTGGAAATTTAGAGAGGTGCAATGGTTGCACTTGGAATAAAAATGCAAGATAGTTTTAAATGCAAAAGTCTATAAATTTTATAATCTGCAACAGGATTTTGCTTTTAGTGTCTCAGCAAAAGTCAGGCATACAAAGAAGAATATAATTTTGCCTTTTTTTTTCAGGTGTCATACTGTCCTGTACGATTATATTAAAAAAAATCTGATTGATAAGATAAATATTAATTTTTTTTCAGTCAAAACAAAACTACAGTTTAGTGGCTTTAATTTCAGAATGCTTAAGAGGCAGGTTCGACTTCAACTTTTGTCATTGGTGTGAAAATACTCTTTAAAAGGTATAAGTTTGCAACTCTTGGAATGAATAATTCATGTTGGTTCCTTGAGGCATGCTTAGTATAAAATTAACTAGGCAAAAGAAAAATTAATTTAATCTAAATTCGATTTTTTTACTTACATCTTTGCATACAACTTTTGAAATAAAGATTAAAGGATTTATAATTCTTTTAGTCTTTGTAGTTAATGAAAAGAAAAAGAAATCTTTAAAGCAATTTCATAATTTAAAGAAAAAATTTGATTGATGATTTTAAAATGAATTTTTAAAAAATATTTTCAAAATCATAACTAACCCAAGCACTTCGCTGATAAAGCAATTGATAAAGTACTTGGAGAGTCCCGTATTCAGCAATTTCAACAGCTTTTGCAACTAAAAAGAATAAAATTATTTCAACTAATAAATTGAAGCAATATTAAATATAAACTCCCAATATATGAAAAGTGTGCATAGGCTTTTAATAAATGTTCACATTAGACATTAGTTCCTAGTAAAAACGAAACTTAGAAGAACAAATTAATAATGTTACACACACTGATCTGAATAATTTATTTCCAATAACCTACTTTTAGAAAAACGGGATAAAGGTGTTCCTTTAGGCTCTTCTCTTGTATCATCAAAATTATTAGAATTGGAGCCTTCATCAAAGCTGGAGGCTAAACAAAGATTGAAACAACTAAGTAAAAATAAATTATAAGTAACAATCTTCAAGTGAGTTTTAACAAAGCATCCAGTGGAAAAAGCCACCAAACTATACAACATGCAAATTAAATGTAGCTCTAAGCAATAAAATTACTAAACTGACAAATTCCTTTTCTGACAGTTGCAATATAAAATATTCTTATAACATAACATGGATAGCACTCTGTGATATTCCTAACAGCAGAGACAACATCTAACTGGAAAAACATTTCCAAATTTATAATAGATAAAAAAAAATTTGCAGGGAATCCAGGAAAATAAGTTCCCCGATATATTTTCATAAGTGAAAGTTTGGAAAAAAATTTCAGTGAAGAAAACAAAGGCTTGATTTAAAGTGTTAATTATGCACACATTACATGTCAACCATTTCAGAGACCAACCAATTCAATACATCAATTAAACTTACACTAATCAAATAAATTAAACTTTGGCTAGGAAAAAAATTGTAATAAAAGGGTGTTCAGCTAAGTTTTTGAAAAAATTTATACATATTTCAAAGCCCACCCCAAAAATGTCCAGAGACTCTTCCAAATGACCAATGAATTACCACCATACTTTCCAAAGTATATCCTCATCATGTGTGCTAAGCTAATTTTAGAAATTAAAAAAAATTTAAGAAATAGCTATTCATCATATAAGAATTAAATTGTTTTGAAAATAGGAAGAGATAGTATTTCTTAAAGGTTCTTTCTTGAGGATGAGAAAAGAAAAAGGTAATTTTTTTTTTACCAAGTGATTTTTCAAGCTAAAATAAACAATTTTACACACAATAGCAGTTTAAATTACAATTTTAAATAAGGCTATACAGTAAAACTGGGCAATTGGGGCTAATTTCTTACACAAAATTAAACTAAAATTTCTAGTCATTTTGTAAGGATTCAAACTAAAAGGCGAAACAAATCTTTACACAGAGACTAATAACAATACAAAAGCTATCACATCAGCAGAAGCCTAGGTAAAAGACACCAAAACGGCATCGCAAATCTCGGGAATAGCTATTATTAAAACAGCTTGAACCTAGTTGAAAATTACCATTACTCCAATATAAATATCGGCCACCATACAAGGGCAAATCTAGGTAATTGCATTAAAGCAACAATTGGAAACATCACACCAACGTAAATAACAGCATTAGTACTGTATATATATATCGTTGGAAATATTTGGAATAGATGCGCTTATATCGATGTAACATTCTACGAAATTGTATATCACAACCATGTAAATTTCGGCAATAGAGCAAACAACAAAGGCGCAGATTTTTAGAATAGTAGCTATCATGCAACTCTCATCGAAGATGAACATCCCAGCAACATAAATCTCAGCAATAGCATCCACTGTAGCAGCACAAATTTCGGCCCTTACGTCAGCATAATTAACCACCATACACTAATGTAAATAATGATGATAGAGGAAGTTTGAACGTACGCAGATTCCGTGGCTGTCAGACTCGCATGCCAACGTAAATAATGCTGATAAAGAATGGCAATCTGCATGAAAAATGGTCTTTAGATCGGAGGTTTGAGGAAATCTGAATGCACACAGGTTCCGTAGTTGTCAGACTTGCAAGCAAGAACAATAAAATTGTAATGGAAATTTTTATTGATCTCAGGAATGATTGAAATTTCAGGGGAAAAAAGCCGAAGACCACATTTCAGCTGCACTGTACCATGTTTGACAGTGCAAATCTCTGTAATAGTGTCTTTGACCATTACATCAGCATAACATCAACGAAAACGATCATCACGCAACAACAATCTGATTCTTGGGGATAGCTCTTGCCATAATAACGGGAATAGGGGCTATTTCAACACCGTAACGCTCAGCAAAATGGCCATCACATATAAACATAAATAATGTCGATAGAGACGATGACTTTAAAAAAATGCGATGCAAAGGTACTCATTTCATTGATAGATTGGAGAAGTTGGAATGTATGCAAGTTCCGCTTTGAATTCCTTCTTTATTAGCTGTTGAAAAACCTGAACTCAAGTGCAACTTTTCAATACTAAGACATTTTCCCAGAAGCAGAAACTTTTCTGCCAGTCTGCGATACTAATTTGGGTTTTATAAAATAATCTGCTGCGTAATTATTATTATTATTTTTTTTAAGTTTGCATAAAATACATAAGCACCTTAATTGTCAATTTTATCAAAATTTCCTGTTTTACATAAACATAGAAATTTGGCAAAATAAAGTAAATATTAAAACGGAAATATTTAAAATTATTGTATCTTATATTAAAATTCTAATCATTCTGAATAAATTCAAACTAAACACCGAAAGCGATCTTCACCCTAATAGGGGACATTACGGCTATCACATCAGCACAAGCGTAGGTGAATGACATCAAAACAGCATCGCAATTCTCAGCGATAGCTGCTGCTAAAACGGCTTATACCTAGGTGAAAATTACCAATATTCCAATGCAAATATCGGTCACCTTACCAGCGCAAATCTTGGCAATTACATCAAAGTAACAATCCGCAAAAATGACCATTATACCAACGTAAATATCGGCTTTAGCGCAATATATCGTTAGAAATGTGGAAATTAATGCAATAGTAACACTAAAAATTGACTATCACAGCCACGTAAATCTCAGCGATGGTGCAACTATTGAGGCACAAACCTTCGAAGGTGTAACACTAGCCGAAAAGGAACATCCCAACGGCGTAAATATCGATGATATCTTCCATCTTAGCAGCGAGATTCTCGGCAATAGCACTCCTTACATCAGGGTAATTTTTAGTGAAGCTAAATACTACACACCAACGCGCGAAAGCAAATAGAACTCATTATGTTTTAATACAATCTCCATAAAATCGCGCGTGGAGATTTTCACGATTCCGAGTTCTCGGTCATGAAATGAAGTATCGCGCGTGTGCGTTGACTCAAATCACCCAACTTTCAAATCATAAGGGGGGGGGGAAGAAGTCTGATTTGTAAAATGATCTGCAAACTGCTGAAAAATCTGCGACGTCGGTCTCCCGTCTTCTGCTACCAGGGACATTTTCGTATTTGTCCGTAATTGAAAATAATTTTTTTACAGAAACCCGTAAAAAAACTAAATAAATTTCACCCATGCATATTTAAAAAAAATTTGATTTTACAGCAAACTTCTTTTTTTTTTTTTAAATTTTTTCAGATGTGTAGACACCTTAATCAAATAGAATACATCCCAAAGAGATAATGTCCAAAGAACCACTTCAAATTAATTTAGATATTATACTTAATAATTACAGATGTCCCTAAATTGCATTTATATAACATACTTCTTTTATTACTTTGAATTACCCATTTGTTAATATACAGTAAAAAAAGTATTGGTTTAGTCATTTTTTCTCTTTTTTTGCATTTCTGCACGCTTTGGAAAATACCGAGTTAAAAATAAGTGTTCTAGAAAAAAAAGTCTGCGTGAATCAGTCTGTGGTCAGCATAAGTCCCGAAGGGATTAACCTACAAATTTGGTGTACAGGTTAGTGGTAGTTTTGGGAACTGTTATTAAGATTTTTGTCAAAATTGTGCATGTCCTCAAGGTTGTCTATGAAAAATTTGTTTTCCAGCAATGACCAAACAATGGCCGTCACGATTTTGATTAAAATTGCGTGGTAATGTCTTTATAGAAGTTCTAAACATCACCTCTGAAATTCCTGTCGCAATTTGATTCCAGTTTAAAAACAAATGTCTTTAACACAGAGATCTCTTCATTTGAGCATTACCCATAAACGACAGTTTATAATTTGATTCACTTATCCGAAAAGATATGTAAAAATCATCGAAAATCATAAAGTCATTTCGCTTGTGCTACCAAAATTCACTTTCAAACAATCGTAGACAATTGCTGCCGAGTTTTTTAAATAGTTTTGGCGGTAATGAAACGTTAAAATTTTTCCGTAACATAATGATTACCAATATGATTCCCTAAGTAAACTGTGCCAAAAT
The DNA here is from genome assembly GCA_963978545.1 of Linyphia triangularis. NCBI lineage: Eukaryota > Metazoa > Arthropoda > Arachnida > Araneae > Linyphiidae > Linyphia > Linyphia triangularis. Next base: position 30,465,449 of record OZ021725.1, on the reverse strand, counting down.
TAGGATGAATGAGGAAACATATTTTCAAAACAGCGATAAAAAAATTTCCCCGATTTTCATGAAATTAAAATCCTGACATTTCTTTGATTTTTCCAGAATAAAAAAACTCCCTGATTTCCATGTTCTGTGGCCACTCTGCTTTGATTTTATGGCAAAACTTTATAAATTCATAATATATATACTTACTATTGGAATACATATAATCTTCAAAATAACTTTTCTGTATTTCCTAATAAAGAAATGAGAAAAACTTGATTATTCCTTTAAGACACAACATATTTGCCTAATTAGAACTTATCACAGTTAAATATTCTTACCCTATAATCAGGATCAGTGAGCTCCTCCTTAACTTGAGTCTCTGACTCAAATGATTGAGAGGCATTAGTGTCTTCATCTAAACCTTGACTGGTAGAATTGGCAGTATCTATGGGATTAACTAAAAAATAATAAGTTTAGATAAGCAGCTTCTAAACAGTTCTTATGATTACATTTTATAAATAAATAGTAGGGCAATTCTCTGGATGACACATGGGACATGTTACACTCTCCTTTTTTTTCTTCTACTTGTAAACAAATTAGAAGCAAAATTCCAATTTATTTACAATTAGAAAAAAAGAATGCGACATGAGTAATCCGGAGAATTGCCCAATTAACCTATTTCTCAGAAGAGAACTTTCAACCTCTTATCTAGTTACTGTATTTACCAACTAAATAAGTATAACAGTTTCTACTTTTTGAACTTACAGGGGACGCAGCAAGTTTGCTAAAAAATTTAAGGAATTTTAGGGATAATTCCACAAATTTCTGGAATATTTTAGGGATGATTAATTTTAGGGACAATTCTAAAAATCCTAGGGATAAATCCAAAAGCATTTAGGGAAAATTTTCGAAGCCGACTTAGGCTCCTAACACAGACACATTCTTTCTAAAGCTTGTTTCAATACCGATAAAATACTGCCAATAAAAAAATTGAACGTTAACAATTTTTTAGCAAAATAAGTTATATAATTAAACAATTATGCAATTTTGACAAACATGCAAATTTAATTAAATTTACTTTTCTCATCTGGAGGAATATTGTGGGTTTTTCCTGTGTTTTGGAGGAAATCAGGAAATTTTCAAGATTTTTAATTTTTTTTAGGAATTGTCGAAAAATTTAAGTATGATATTAGGATTTTTAGGGAGAAACAAAAATTTAAGGAATAATAGGCAATTTAGGGAGAATGAGACTCTTGTACTTGCAATATTTTAGAGAAAGAATTATGAATTACTCAAATGGAAAGCAACACAACAAAAGAGTTTAACAAGCACTGTCAAGGTATATAGAGAATGTTTTCTTAGTCTTCAATTTCAAATACATGTTTTAAATTTCTTTAAATAAAGGTGGCTTAACAAACAAAAGTTATAGAATGCTAAGAAATGGACACGATAAAACTAAAGCACTTCAGATGACATTCAATTATAAAAAGTAAAAAAGTAAACAATCAAATGTAAAGTGTTTGAAATACTGAGTGATATGGTAGTATCAGCAGCTTCTTAATTACATTATCAAATTATACTTACCATCATATACTGTGCTATCTTCAACACCTTTTGAACCAGAAGCCTCATCAGTGCCTTCATTATATTCTACAGCTAAGCTGTCAAAGGGAAAAAGTTGTTCTTCTTGTTCATCTGCAACAGATGGCTGGTGTTCTGGGGAAGACTCTTCACATTCAGCTCCTCCAAATGGGCTGCCTTCATCAACCTTAAAAATAATTTACTAATGATCAATCAATGGTTCCACTAAAAAGTATTTATTTAGAGACCTTAACAGTAACAAACATTTATTAAAATAATGTTTCTTAAGGGCAGAGATTTCCCACTTAATTTTTTATCAGTCAAGACTACACTGTAAAAGCTACCTCAGGCGCACATCTCTTAATTTTCACTGTGTCCTGCTTCATCGAAAATTAAAAGTTTTAATTAATACAGGGTTGCCACAAAATTCAGGAAAAAAAGTTCCCTGACAGATTTCTAAAAAATTCTCTGATTTTGGGTCAAACTTTTTTTCAAATTTCCTCAATTTTCTTAGGTTTTCCAGATGTCTAGACACCCTGATCAAATAGAACTTGTATGCTAAAGAGATAATATGCAATTTTTAAAAAAATAGTTTTGCTGGTAATGAAAAGTTTAAACTATTCCGTAACATTAAACTTCTAAAGATTACCACCCCAAATTTCCAGATAAATAGAGCCAAAATACGGATGGACGTGAATTAAACAAAACAAATTTTCCCTGATTTTCAAGAAATTGAAAAAAATTCCCCGACATTTCCCTCATTTTTTCCAGAATCAGAAAGCTCCCTGGCATTTCCCCGATTTCCAGGTAATGTGGCCACTCTGTAATATTTGTAAAACACTTGCATAAAGAAACACGTCAAAGAAAGAAGGCTTGGCAAGAAAAATTTCAATTCATTAAAATATGCCAGTAATGGTGTTTTAGTGTCTTTTCCGCCGCAATACTAATATTTTAAATTCGAAAATATAAAACAAGTATTTAATTTCTTCAATTTAGATCATTAAAATAATCATCAGGAAACATTCATGACCCCCAACCATCTTAAAGTTCTTTTTAAAATTGTTGAAAAGTACGTTTCAATATAGTAAGTAAGTGAGATTTTTGAAGAATATTATTTAAAAATTTTTTTTTAATCAAATTCTTGATTTTCCGAGACATGACCCTAACGCATAAAACCAAATTTTGAAATAATTATGTTTTATAGTAATTTTTCAAAGAAATATATTAGATAGGGCCATGCGGTTTCAGAATTTCCAATATTTTTACGTTTGGTAGGCCCTGGTATTTCGCTTAACATAAGAGCTATTGCTAAAAATTTTTGTTGAAGCATAATCTAATTATAAAGGGGAAAATTCCTACTGGAAGCTATTTTGAGGAGAATGGTCACACTTATACATCTTGAATGAAAGAAAAACCAGAAAAGTACCAGGCAGCTTAAAATTAACATTCACTATCATGTCTACTCGTTTTTGAAAATGAAATTTGTATTGTAACACCATTGATTGCAAAAAAAATAACCACATAAAAAATTAAACTTAGAAATTTAAATAAAATTATCCAGTTGCCACATTAGAAGAAAAAAAAAACGTTAAATAGTTTTCCAACAACCTTAATTTAAAAAGTGTTGATCAACAAGTAGCAATATTGCAGCATTAACTCCAGTTTCAAATAATATTACAAACAGAAAAAAAAAAACTCAACTAAAGTTTTCTTCAAGAGGTTTCAGTTTAAAGATAAATGTGTTACATTAAACATATCATTATTAAATTTTGAATCCCATCAGTTTTAAGGTTAAATAAAAATCAAATTTCACAAATGAACATTGGAAGAAAGTAAAAATAAAATGGGTACGTTTATAAACAATAACAAAATTAAAAGTTCTCTAGTTTAAGTTTCCCTTGTACTTATTTAATGAAAACAACGTCATAAATTCACAAAACAAATAACAACCCTAGTTTGTTTGCATTGGTGCATCTAGTAAGTTTTAAAGCAATTAGAAAACAAAACAAAAACTAAGGGGTTAATACAATCATAATAATTATTTTAGTAACGCCGCCAAAAACCTAATTTTGTAAGAAAAAAATTGCGCCCTCAAACAATCGCGCGCTATTCAATAGAATATAAATGCAAAAGTATTTTAAGTCAATATCATTTAAAATTATACAAGTCTGTGAAAATAAGTCACAGGGTTAGTTTATGTTTATCGAAAATCACAGATGTACAATTACAAATACACAAAAATTACCTCTTCATCGCAAGTCGGTAGAGTGCTGCTCATGTCTCACTCCAGTAATAATTCTCTTCCGGGACGAAAGATATCTGTAAAATCAAAACTTAGATACTACTATATACTAAAAAAAAAAAAAACATCAAGAGTTCCTAAATCTACTAAGTAATCATCTATAGTTCTACAATTATTTGTAAGTCAAACTCTAATCCAACAAATGAAAAACTCATTCTTTGGCGAGTGTTGTTTGTTTTTGTTTCATTGCAATCGTGCCCGCCATTTTGTTTGGTAGCCAAGGCGGGTATCGAACCACAATGGTAGAGCCGACATCATCATTTTCAACCAGTAAAACCAAAGAAGGAAAATCACCTTAATATGATATTTAAATTATCAAAATACGGGGGGAAAATTTAAATAACTTACAATTGTTTATACAAACACAGGGACCAAGCAGGTGTAGAGGATGAAATTTTGGTGAGTGGTGATAGTCTGGTGCAAGGGGTTACAAAAACGTAAACACTACGCAAGTGTACAATAAATTACTCAAGATCAAGCAAAATGATATCCTGAACATTAGTAACTCACTTGTTAAGATTATAAAAAGTAAAATCGCTCAAAAGTTAATTTTTAGAATTTTGTAAATTTTAGCAGAAGACGCCACCGCCACATCGTGCACAAACTGGGCAACACGAACAAGTTTAATCAACCAATCAGAGTGCTAGTGTGGGGAAAGAAGACGTAGCGAGCCACTCAAGCGGTAGTGGTGCAACCGATCCCTTCACTGGCTACGGAACTTGCGGCTGGCTGAAAATGCATGGTGGTGGAGGAAAACCCGCGCCTACAGTAGTGTGTGTGAAAGGGGGGAGGGGGGCGATTGAAGGAGCAGAGAAATCTCTCTGCTGTGAGTCCAGATAACAAGCTCTCTTGTATCGTCAAAGTCTGCGCCACAGAGTAGTCTGCGCAATCTGACTCGCAAGGTGTTGTGACTGCTTTTCCGCTTTGTTGCGCCGTTCGTCGCTCCTTTTTTATTATTTTTCTTGAGAGCGCTACCGATTTATGGAAGGTTACATGAAATTTGTAAAAGTGACTTTCTTTTTATTGAGGTTATATAAATTGAATTTTTTAAAAATTAATTACTTGTTTGGGGTCACATGAACTGTAGACTTTTTCAAAGCGTAATGCAAATATTATATGACCGGCAAGTTGTAGTAAATATTGTACCTTTTCTCAAGTTAATATTGCCATACGAGTATGCAATATTTATTCTTGATACCTAGTACCTAACGTGTTTTGTATGTTCTTGAAATTGTCCATCGCAAAAAGTTTTGTAAATTGAAATCGAAAAAAAAAGAAGAAAAAAAAAATGGAAATTGTGATAATTGATTGCCTGTAAGATTAGCAATTTTTTCTTCAAATTATACAAAAATTGTCTACTTTTCGTTTTGTGGAAGTGACTAGAACATTTCAATTAAAGCTAGGGTTTGGAATTTCAGCAAGTCTCCTATCTATTGATCTATAGATTTCATGTTTGACCTCTTCTAATTCTTAAACGACTGAATGAATGTTTAAATGGTATAATCTAAATCAACGTTCGCCCGCCTTTTAAAGGCGGGCCGCATGACTATGTTGGAGCTATTCGCGGGCTGACTACCCCAAATAACATATTTTTTATTATTATTTAACTAAACTAAAAAAAAATATTGATTTTTTTTTATCTTGATAAAACTACAATTAATATTTTTTCCTTCAGATAATTAAAAAATAAAGTTTTCGTTGTTAATACATCTAAGTCTAAAAAATAAATTTATCTGTTGTTTCAACTTGACAATGCGACTTGACCTAACTTTTAATAAATGTATTTAAACTGTAGTTCCAGATTACTCCCTTTTAGTCAATATCAAATTGTGAGACGATGGCGGTAGATATCGTTCAGTTTATTTTGTGATAGAATCGATATCTATCGCAGTATTTATTGCAGTCAATCTTAATAAGTTGTCCAAATGAGATTCAGTTAAGTTATTCCTGTATGCATTCTTGATGATAACTACCTTGCTGAAAACTTTTTCATATAGTTTCTTCGGGAAAGTAGTATAGAACTCTGTTCTACATAGTTATCACATACTATTTCGGATAAATTACAGTTATGTAAAAAAAAAAGTTCCGTACAGTAAAATTTGATTTTTTTTTTCTGTGGTGCTGGCGCAGAAAAATTAGTCGCGGGGCAAATCTGTCCCGTAGGCCGCATGGTGGTTAACGTTGATCTATATAACAGATAATTTAGAATAAAATATATGCAGTTTTAGAATATAAAATATATCAGATGCGGTTTCAGGACAGGATGCTAATGTGGAGGCCTCCGTCTATTTTAATTAGGTATTCGAAACTCCTTCTGTTATTTTAATTAGATTTTCGGAAAATGTTTCCTTATTTTCCTGTTCCTTTTTTCTCAATAGATTACTTTAATTTATAGGTAAATCATTTTTCCAATAGTAAATTCGTATTTTCCTAATTTTATCGGTACACAAATTCAATGTGTTCACCATATGCATTTATTGAAAATAATTGAAACTTCAATTGATGCTTTTAGAGTTGTGCGTTATGTTATACTTAATTTTAAGGTTTAAAGCTTTAAAATGTGTAAAAAAAAATTAGAAATCTAATGTTTCATTAGGCTTTTGTCATCCATAACAGCGCGTGTTTTTATATTTTTCTTTTCCATATTTCAATTTAATTTTTATTTGCATTCCTTTTCATACCATTTCTGAAATTGTTGTATTTGAGCTAGAGGTGTGGAACATCGCACAACTTTCAAATACACTTATAATACTGATCACTGCATTTAAATAATTTATTGATTTTGGATAATTTACCGTTTTGGTTTCCAAATTTTAATATATTTTTTTTTACGATAATTATTACATTAACAGACCCCCCCCCCCCCCCAGCCAAAATGGCGAAATTGGAGGTATGTTTTTGAAAAACTATTGCATTATCTTTTCTTGTAAAGGAAACAGAGGAGAAACTGTCATTAATAGGGGATGCTCAAGGCAAGAATTATATTAAAGACATTCTGCATTAAAGTCATTCATTTTTCAACTCTTTAAGCCTTTATCACATTCCTACGGAAATTTCGGAGTCGGGGATTAGTTCCTGTTATTAATTTAGCTATAAAATACACATTTTTAATACTTTTGATTAAGTTACAGAAAATACCTATTTATGATTTAAAAGAAAATAAATTACAGATTCAAAGTATGTCCTGGTTTTCGTTTTTTCGTCTTAATAAGTCGACTATATTGGCGGTATCGAGTCTGGTAACTCAGCGGTGACAATTTATCTCCCCCCCCCCCCCCCGAAGAACCATGACCCACCCCCAGTGGTGGCGCTAGGAATCGCCCGACGAGGGGGCTATCCACCCCGATGGGGGGGGGGGGGGGGCAAATAATTTTTTTTTAAAAACTTAAATATTTTAAAATAAACTAAAATTCAATAAATTATAAGCCGATGGCAATTTTGCAGTGTAATTAGAACATGTTAAGATTTTAATAACGCTAAGTGTTATGTAAAACAAATAATTCATACTGTAGTAAAAGAAGGTAAATTTAAATTCATCGAAAATTGGTAGTTATAGCCAGAATTTGAAATGATTAAACTATTTAGGAAACTTTTCTGTTAAATGAAAATTTTATTTTTTCATATTAGATGGAAATTATATATTCATATTGGAACAAAATAATGTATCCTAGAACAATCAAGCCTAAAACTTTTTTTCAAAATTGTTATTATATATTATATAATAAAACTTATAGCAATAAAACAAAGCTTAACTCAAAATGTGATTCATTGTATGTCATTAATTTTATTAAATAAAATTCAAAATTTCAAATTTCTGACTCAGTAAAGAAAGAAAAATACTACACCTTGTAGCAAATATTCTTTGCAAGAAACAAAAATTTCAGCTTGGGAAAGCAAATAATTCATTCTGTAGGATCTCACTTGGATCCTTTTTCAGGTTCAAATTATGGAAGGTAACAAACGCCAGCACACTTAAGAAACGAGAGCAAAATCCTTCACCGTCTTTCTTTAATTACAAAAAGTTTAGAACTCGAACAAGAACATATATAAAATAACCGTTTTTACATTCTAAAAAAAAGATTATCGTCTGCACTTTTTCAGTTCGTAACAGAATTCAGAACAAGCCGAATAGTACAAAAGTCAATTCTTATAAGCAACTCCATGATGACGTAACATACTCCCACCTTTTTTGAGTATTTATTTACTCAAAAAAACAAAGTCACATTGAGCAAGTCCAGTCTCTTCGGTGGTTTCACCTTTCTCCCATATCTTGAAATCCCGTGGATATCGTCAGCCGAAGCATCAGGAATTGACTCGGCATTCACAGGACCTTGAACTGGATCATCAGTAACGTCTGGTACATCAGAAGGGGTAGTGACCGCCACAGGAATATCTTCAGACTGTACCTCTAAGGGAAATACTCGTTGGATAGGACGAATTATTATTGAGTTACCCCATTTGAGTCGTAAAGAACGAATTTTCCCATCTCTACCTGGGATCAATTCCAATACCTTGGCTAGAGGCCAATATAAACGCTTCTTGTTAGGATTCTCAATGAGCACAACTTCTCCAACAGTAAAGAAACGAGATGATGGTTTTTGAATTTTTTCTACTAACAAACCTAAATACTCTTTTCGGAACCTGCTCCTTAAATCCTTAAGAAGTTTAGACCGAAACTTCACTCGTTTTTGAAACTTGGCAAAATCACTTAAATCTAAGTCAGTGACATCAAGAGAAGAATTACTCATCAAAAACATTGCTGGCGTAATTGCCACAAGATCCTCGGAATCCTCTGAAATGTAAGTTAATGGGCGAGAGTTTATGATAGACTCACAGTCACATAAAACAGTTAGAAGCTCTTCATACGACAAAATCGCGTTTCCTAAAGTACGCTTTAAGAGATCTTTAACCACTCTTATAAGTCTCTCCCACCATCCCCCCCACCATGCAGCGGTGGGTGGGATGAACTTCCACTTTATTTGTTGAATTTCTGTCTCCCGCTCTATACTCTCCCAATCAAGATTTTTGAATTCAGCTACAGCACCCCTAAAGTTAGTACCATTGTCTGAATACACTATCTTAGGTCTTCCTCTGCGTGCGATAAAGCGTCGAAATGAAAGCAGAAAGTTCTCTGTTGACAACGAAGTTATGAGCTCCAAGTGCACTGCTCTGAAGACTGCACAGGTATAGAGAACAATCCAGACTTTTTCACCATTCTGGAGGAAGAGAGGGCCGGCCAGATCAACACCTAACACCTCGAAAACATTAGTATCCCTAACTCGGTCAGGAGGCAGAGCTACTGGTTCAGTAACAGCTGGTTTTGCACTGTACCTTCGACACCTCACACACTTCCTAACGATATTTCGGACAGTTTTTCTAGCTTTTAGAATCCAATATTTCTCTCTGATAATTGAGAGAAGTATTTGAGTACCAGCATGACAATTTGTATGGTGTAAGTATTGGATCAACCTCACAGTCAAGGTACAGTTTTCTGGAAGGAGGATAGGTGACAAAAAACAATGGTCATCTTTACGCTCAGTTATTCTGGTCTTAACACGCAGCAATCCCTCATCATCCTTAAATACGTTAATTATTGGTGCACAATTTGGATCAGGGAAGAATTTTGATTGTTCCGAGCGAATAAGAACCTTTTCGGCTCTTTCAATTTCAGTACACGAGAGTTTTCCCGTCGCTCTATTTTCAGGAGTTTTACGACAGTTATCAAGAAATCTCTTGATCCATGCAGTCAACCTGATAATAGAGTGGTAATTCGAAAACTTATTTGAATACCATTCCTCATTGTTTACATTAATGTGACACAATTTAACTTTCCTCCTTTCAGAATCGACATCTTTCACTGCACAATTGATCTCAGTTGTAGGCCAATTTTTAGAATCCTCAATTAGCCATGCTGGGCCTTCACACCATTTTGAATCCAACAGATATCTGGGTGAACAGCCACGAGAAAGAACATCTGCTGGATTCAAGTGACCTGGAACGTGTCTCCAGTTTTCAGAAGGAGTAATTTCTCTTATTTCTCTTACTCTATTTGCCACAAAAATTGACCATTCCCCATAATGTTTTATCCAGTATAAAGCTACCATAGAATCCATCCAAAAGGTAGTGGTCAAATCAGGCAGGTCCAATGCCTTCTGAATGGATTTGGCCAATCTGGCACCCACGCAACAAGCCAAGAGTTCTAACCTAGGTATTGATACAGTTTTGGATGGAGCAACCCTAGCCTTTGCTCTAATTAGATGTAATTTAATTCCGAAAGGTGTTTTTGATCTTAAGAAAACGCAAGCCGCGAAAGCAGTTTTGGAAGCATCTACGAAAACGTGCATGTCTGATGAGAAATTAGCCTCACAATATCTGGGGATTTCTAGGCCCTCTAACAAGGAAATATCAGTGAACCATTTATTAAATTTGTTATATAAATCTGGAGGTAAGGGATCATCCCATGATAATTTTAGTTTCCATGTTTCTTGCAACCAAACTTTAGGCTGCAATGTAGCTGCTGTTAATATGCCAATAGGATCAAAGATTCTCTGAATGGCAGATAACATCGACCATTTAGTCAATTGTTCAGTTTTTCCTAACTGTTCCTTATCGATGAAACACCTAAGAGTATCCCTGTCTAAATTCCATACAACTCCTAATACATTTGTATCACCTTCAGATTTAGTTGCGCCCTCCCCTTTAACATTGCTTTCCCATGCTCTGAGGTTAAAACACCCCATTTTCATAATTTCCTCAGACTTGGAAATAAATGGATGTATTTCCTGGGCGTGGAATACACCGGTAACACAATTGTCTACGTAGAAGGAATGACGCAGTTTATTAACCAAATCTCGATATTGTGGGGGACTATGCTCTAACAAATGCTTTATTGAGGCTGCTAATAGAAATGGGCTTGAGCAGACACCGAACACCACGCGACAATGACGATAAATTATTTCTTCACTTTCATGGGGATAGAAAAACCTTAAAAAGTCCTTATGTTTGGGGGTTATACTTAATTGCAGAAAAGCTTTCTCAATATCTCCTGATATGCCAATAGGGTACACACGAAATCTATCTAAGATATCCGGTATCAGTTCAATTAAATTTGGACCTCTATGAAGGCAATCATTAAGAGAAGGTTTACTTCTTTCCCTGGCAGATGCATCAAATACGGGGCGGATCTTAGTAGTTTTAGAAGGTGTATACACTGGTCTATGGGGCATATAATAACCATCATTTTTAATTTCATTATCTGGGACCTTTTCAATGATTTTTAACCTCTCCCATTCTTTAAATACAGCAACATAGGATTCAAGACAGTCCTTATCAATTATACCTTGACACATTCGTTTGTGTCTTTTCAATGTTAAACTTTTATTACTTGGTAATTTGCTTTCAGTTTTAAATGGCAAGGACAATTCATATCTACCATCTGGAAGCACATTTAAATTATTCTCAAATTGCTCAATTGCTTTTGCATAACGCATGTTTCCTTTTAAATTCTCCACTGGATCTCGAATACCTATTGTTTCCAGATCCCACAATTCTTTGATATTAAAAGTGGACAATTGTGTGGATAACATACTTACCACTGGTTTTGACAATTGTCTTTCACTTATAGCAGGCACTGACATTACAACATGTTCCCTAAAATTTTCTTTAATTTTACCCATTAAAGTATATCCTAACTTGGTTTCAACCGCCGTTAAACCACATTCGAGTGTAATGCTCATACCCGTTAAGATTAACCCAATAGAATCGGCTCCCATTAGTAAATCGATTTCATAATGTGACGAATAAATATCAGGTACATCAATATATTTTTCTTTTAGTTCTGATAGTACCAATATATTCCTAACCTTAGGTAGACACCCACAAATTTTATTCTCTGAAAGAACTGGAATTTTACAAGAAAAGTCACCCTTTAAACTACTTATTTCAACATTATAGAGGGAATGTTGCTTGGGACCCGTCTGCTTCCCCCCAAACAAACCGTGTAACATGATTTGTTTTGCTACAGGTGTCAAGTTCAATTTTTCAATTGCCCGTTGAGTAATGTAAGAATTTTCACTACCGCTGTCCAGAAGGCAGCGCAAAACCAGCTCTTTATTTTTATGACTAATTTTAATCATAATTGTTTGTAAATATATATTGGATACTTCTGACTGATTAGAAAGCGTATTGCCTATAACTGTGATACTAGGATCAGATTCTACTTTAATGTCTTCAACTTTAATGTCCTCTTTTTTGGGACACATTAAACTTTGATGGGATTTGTCATCACAAAAACCGCATTTAATGAATTTATTTCGACAAAATCGTGCCGAATGGTTTAATTTAAAACATTTAAAACAAGCTTTATTTTTTATAAGAATACTCTTCTTATCCTTTAAAGACATTTTCTGCGCCAAAAAACAGTCAGAACTAAAGTGATTTTGTTTTGAACAAAATATACATTTAAATTTGGCTGGCCCCTCTTCCTTACCTGCATTAATCAAGACTGCATTTGTGGGCAAAGATGGCTCCTCATCCCTGCGGTTTGGTAAATTCTTCTGTGGCACTCCAAGTCCCGAGCGAGCAAGTATGATCATCTCCTCACTTTGCACCTCCGAGCGAAGGAAGGACATTAATCTTTCCAAAGAACGCACGCTTGCGTCAGCTGTTCCACTGGATGCCTCATCAATGGATCGACTCCTTTCCCAGGCACGCAGCACCTGTTCCGGAAGGCAGGACTCCACCAGGGGTTCCAGAAAATCGGCAAACTTTTCTTTCGTGCGCCCCAAACTTTCCAAAGCAAGTAGCTTACTCTCAAGTAAGTCATACAGTTCAGATAGGTCGACTTTTCCTTTGCCGGATGCGTTTTTCATAACCAGGCTTAGAAGGTCCCGTACATAAATTTGAACGAGTAATTCATCACGACCGAATCTATCCTTCAGTTGAACGATAACTTTTGAATAGTTTTCTCTCGTGGGCGGGTAGCTTTCTACCAGCCTCGCCGCTTTAGATTTTGGCACTACACTTTGTAACAAATACTGGAATTTATCTTCATCCGGAATATTGTCATCGCTATGAATTTTGCTAAATTGCGACCAAAAGGCTAGAAAATCCTTCGGCTCACCTGTAAATCTTTTCAACTCCAAACGGGGTAACTTAAATTTACGTTTTTCTTCCATCGCGTTAGCACTTTTCGATGCGTCAATATTCATGTTAATTTTTAATTCCAGCTGTGTCGAGACCGCACAAAATCTGTCCCTGTAGGTTTCCGCTTTTGCAAAATCTTCATCGTAATTCGTCGTCAAATCTTCATCATCCAAGAGAGCTTGTGCAATGTTCTCCTGTACGGCTTCCAGGCGAGAAAATTTATCCAATAATTGTTTTTTCAAAAGACATAGTTGGTTTACCGTAGTTTCATCATTTCGTAAAACCTCTTCAACATTATTGGCACACACCGTGAATGATTGTCTCAACGCTTTGCGTTTCGTGTTTTCTCCTTCCATAGTCAATCTTTAAATCGTTTTAAAGTCAAAAGTCGCGGACGCCACAAAAATATATGTAGGATCTCACTTGGATCCTTTTTCAGGTTCAAATTATGGAAGGTAACAAACGCCAGCACACTTAAGAAACGAGAGCAAAATCCTTCACCGTCTTTCTTTAATTACAAAAAGTTTAGAACTCGAACAAGAACATATATAAAATAACCGTTTTTACATTCTAAAAAAAAGATTATCGTCTGCACTTTTTCAGTTCGTAACAGAATTCAGAACAAGCCGAATAGTACAAAAGTCAATTCTTATAAGCAACTCCATGATGACGTAACACATTCTAAACTTCTAATATTCAAATATTTTTAATTTTTAAAGCACTTTAAATTTTAAGAAACTATTTTATATCTTATTAATTTGAGGAGAATAATCTGTTGGATGAAAATAAAATGAAAAATAATGAAGGTTTGATAACGTTTGTTCACTGTTCCCTAAATCCAAATGTTTCATTCAAAATTCGATTAAAAACTTTAAAAAAAAAAGTTACTTTTAGTTTATGCAAAACATAATTTTTTTTTCATAAACTTTAAAAGCAACAATATTGTCTAAAAATAGGTTAACGGCTTGAATCAAAATGTTTAATTAACATTGGTAATTGTAATTGGGTAATTATAAAGTTTTATAATTTAATTTGTCTAGAAAGTGTACCAAGGCAAACAATTACATTTTAAATTTGAAAAAATTACATCATTAAAAAAATGCTTATAAACTCAGAGTATTAAATTTTTTTATTATTTTTACATAATTAATAGATTTATATATATCTAACAACAAATTCTGTGAAAAAGTTTATTTATATGTTGAGAATTAAATAATTTGATAGGATATATTAAATTTGGATGTAAATACGACTTTTAAATTTTATCGATGTATTGCTAAGCAACAATTTTATGACCAAAATATTCAGATTAAAAAAACAAAAAAAAAACATGTACCTTAGCTTTAGGAAGATTCTGGAGGAGATTCCTATTTCTATAACTAGGGGCACAGTTATACTTTCTTCAAAGTAAGTGCTACAAATTCGTATGTTTCTCAACATAATCATTGTCAAAATATACAAAACATAAACAGCATTCAACTTTGTAACGAGTTTATTTTTGCTCACCTTTTTTGTAAATCTTAAAAACATCATAACAAAAAACAAACGTTTCAATTATCTGCAAAGATTATGTTACTGTCTACTACTACACACTACATAGTGTTAAGAATTTTTCCACTGAGGCAATGATGACACAGTTTTCACGGTTTGAAAATATTTATTCTCTCTTCAGAAAACTCACAAAATTTATTCACAGGCAACAGTTTAATTACTCTCAAGCTTCAACACAAGCTTCAACAAAAATAACTTCGAATTCAGCGATTATACAAGCTCACTCCAATAGGTCAACAAAGCGATCAGCTTTCAACGAACTCCGAAGTCAATCTGAAAACTTTCCCGTTCTCCAGTATTTTATAAACAAGCGCGTGAGACATTCTCGAAATTTCCAGCCAATTCATCGGAAAGAAATTTCTCGAAACGTCTCGATTACTTTAGGTGTTGCCACCTTTTTCTAACTTGTATAATCGCTATTAATTACTAAATAAAATAGGATAAAAATAAATTACAATAGAATTTTGAAATAATACGTCACTATTTACAATATATACAGACAATTTGTGCAACATTTCCCCCTTCTTAAAGACTGCACGTCCCTGGCAGTGAAGTCCTTAAGCCATTCAATGACTTCTACCATAATATGGGGCTAGCCTATTGTAGTGTACAACTCTAGGTTTACAGGAAGGTGTCCGTTGAATTCTCACCACGACGCCGACGTCGTTGATCTTCTTAAGGATCCCATACGGCCCTTCCCAGTTCGTCTGGAGCTTAGGGGAGAGTCCTTTCCGACGTTTGTCACCTTCCTGGAATGAACGGTCCATGGCCTTGGCATAGTACCGGATCTTCATGCGCTCCGTCATGATGTTGTTTCTCTCTCTGGCGAACCGATGTACGGCTTCCAAACGTGCCTGCAGATCATCTAGATACTGGACAGGCGAGGAAGGAGTGTCCTGTGGTTGTCCAAAGAGGAGGTTGCTGGGGAGCCTAAGGTCTCTTCCACACATCGTTAGAGATGGAGAAAATCCGGTGGTCTCGTGAGTTGCACTCCCGTATGCCAACAGAAGCGGTGAAAGTTTCTGATCCCCATCTTGCTGGTTATATGATTTTGAGATTGCGTCCGAATCATACTCGCGGGTGCAGCTGATAGATCCCAGGACCTCCGTTCGATGCTTGTAACAGGAGTACGGATGTCGATTCCCTCGTCACTAACTTTGTCCATTTCCACATGAACCACTTCCTGGGAGGGTTTCATCAACGTCGCTTTCTTCGGTTCTCTCTCCGAGGCTGGAGAGGTACTTTCCATAGATGTGGACTCTTCAGCATTCTCTATGACATTGTCTTCATGAGCTACAATCCGATATACACACAGGTCTTTCATGTCTAGATCGTGCAAAGGAACTTCGCCTCTCCATGTTTGCAGCTTGCTTTTCTCAAAATTCAGCGTAATTCCATTTTTCTTCAAAAAGTCTAGTCCGAGAATGCACGGATCTACAATTTCGGCAACATAAACGGTGTGCTTGTAGGTGTTAAATCCAAGGGCAATATCCACTTGCAATTTCCCATGAACAGAGATATTACCACCAGACACAGTTTGTAGAGAAACAGAAGGCGCTGTGTAGAGGAGTCGGCTGTTCAGGCGACGAGCCACGTCCGTCCTTATGATCGTTACGTTCGCTCCCGAATCGACGATTAGACGACATGGAGTTCCGTTGATCTCCCCCTTCACGAATAAACCCTGGTTTCCTACTTGTCGGGATGAAACGTGGAAACGACTGGTCGGGGCTTCACCTGTTCTACATTGCAGCTTCTGCCCTGCGAGATGACATCTTCTTAGATTCAGTTGTGGAGAATCCGTGGTAGTGTTATCCCTTCTCTTTTTCAAATCAAGGCAGTTTCGTCGTAGATGCCCCTCCCGTTTGCAGTGCCAGCAAACGACTCTGGTCCTTCGATCCCTGGCTCCGGGATAGCTTCTCATCATTCTATCAATTTTGCTCTCCAGCTCTCGAAGCTTACTGGTGACAAAGTCAGAAGAATCCTCGGCTAATGCACCACGCACATATCGTCGGTCTTTTCCAGAAGCTAGCTGCGCGGCTTCCACTCTCATGGCATAGACGAGGGTGGACTTCAGATCTTTGCTGTCTGACATCCTGGTAGCTTGCTGTATATCGGGATCTTTGATGGCATCCACGAAATACTGAAGAGACAGGTTATCTCGTACGTCCGATGGACAGTCTGGGAAAGCGAGGAGCGACAGTCTTTCTATATCCGATGCCAATTCTTGAAGAGTTTCATTGGCCTTCTGCTGTCTCACTTTCAATTGCAGTCTGTTGTAATCCTTTAGATGCTGCTCCCCAAACCTTAACTCCAACGCACTTGCCAGCGCCACGAATTCTCCCCGCTTCTCTTCAGGTAGTGTCTGTAAAATGTCAGCAGCTTCACCTCGAAGAGATGCTGCGAGATGGAATGCCTTCGAAGTATCGTCCCAACCATTCGCAGAAGCAATAATTTCAAACTGCGTTTGATAAACGCGCCAAGACGACCTCCCATCAAAAGTGGCCACTTTGATGTTGGAACGTGGTGCAATGAAGGGAGTGGGAACATTATCCCATTTAGGAGTTGCAATGGTCGCAGCTTCGCGAGTTTCCACTTCCCGTA
This sequence comes from Linyphia triangularis, assembly GCA_963978545.1. Taxonomy (NCBI): domain Eukaryota; kingdom Metazoa; phylum Arthropoda; class Arachnida; order Araneae; family Linyphiidae; genus Linyphia; species Linyphia triangularis. Next base: position 30,448,291 of record OZ021725.1, on the reverse strand, counting down.
GTCTTTCTTCTACAGCATTATGAAGCTTTTCAAACCTTTCTTCAACAGCGTCTTGAAACTTTTCCTGCTTCTCTTTCATGGTGGAAACTTTGTCACCTAAGTTGTTCACTTTTCCGTTGAACTCCTCAAACTTTTCATCAACTTCCTTTCTTACTGCATTGAATACTTCTTCTTTCACGGATTGCAGAACATTTGAGGTAGTTTCTATTATGGTTGATTCCACCATTGAGGCTAGCTCTATCTTCATTTCTTCTTTGATTTCATTCACTGCTGCAGATGTTGTTTCACACTTGGCGGCTAAAGCTTTAATGTCCGATGACGTTGCGTTTTGCAAAGCTTTAATATCTGATGATGTCGCTTCTTGGCTGGCGGTGATTGCGGCGGCGAGTTCGGCGTTAGTCGTTTCTTGGCGGGCTTGACCGGCTGCGATTGTAGCGGCGAGTTCGGCTTTTATTTCATTGGCGGTTGATTCTTGTCCGGCTTTTATTTCAGCGGCGGTGATTTCCTGTTGGGCCTTCATTCCAACAATCATTTCCATCAACTGCTTCATTTGGTCTTCCATCATTCCTCTAGTTGTCGGCATTCAAAATTACGAGATCCCACTTCTGACACCACTGTTAAGAATTTTTCCACTGAGGCAATGATGGCACAGTTTTCACGGTTTGAAAATATTTATTCTCTCTTCAGAAAACTCACAAAATTTATTCACAGGCAACAGTTTAATTACTCTCAAGCTTCAACACAAGCTTCAACAAAAATAACTTCGAATTCAGCGATTATACAAGCTCACTCCAATAGGTCAACAAAGCGATCAGCTTTCAACGAACTCCGAAGTCAATCTGAAAACTTTCCCGTTCTCCAGTCTTTTTATAAACAAGCGCGTGAGACATTCTCGAAATTTCCAGCCAATTCATCGGAAAGAAATTTCTCGAAACGTCTCGATTACTTTAGGTGTTGCCACCTTTTTCTAACTTGTATAATCGCTATTAATTACTAAATAAAATAGGATAAAAATAAATTACAATAGAATTTTGAAATAATACGTCACTATTTACAATATATACAGACAATTTGTGCAACAATAGGTTCAATCCGAATACAAAGAAACGAGTGCAATATGGATGAAAAGATCCAAGTTGACTATCATTCCTGAAAAAACTTTTATCAGAATGATTGTCTGATGTCTGTAGCCCCTTATTCATTTAAGAGAATTTTGGAAAAATATGAAATTATATTTTATTTTGATGGCCGAGTAATTTATTTGAGGATAGATAAATAAATTTGAGATAGATTGATAAATTACTACTAGGGGGCTTCGCCCCCTGCTCGCTAACGCTCGCCAACCCCCAAACGCCTCGCTGCGCTCGGATTGAGCGGTTTCGCCGCTCGAATTCGTGGTTAAAACATCTTGCTGCGCTCGAATAGGTTTGCCAGCCATAAAAAATGTAACCAAATTTTTATAAATTTAATGTAAGGCCTAATAGAGAAAACACCCAAATTGCAGTTTTATAATAGAAAGTTAAATATACTATCCGCCAACATTCTGACTTAAAACTTCATTAGCTATGCCCTTACATTGAAGTCCCAATATCTTTTATTTATTCTGATAAGTCGCCCCGTTAGAGAACGACGTCCAACGCGAGGCATTTTCTGGATAGAAATACTTCAAAATAATAATTACTCTAATACAAAAATGCTTCAGAAAAACAGAAAAAATCAATTTTGAAACGAAGAGTTTAAAAAGAGCTTTAAAATTAGCAACTGATTTGTTGTTTACATACGTAAGGATGTTGCCATTCATATATTCAAAATCATTGAGGCTTTGTAGTAGCTTAATGATGAAAAATATTGAAATTTAACTAATTAATAAAGTGTTAATAAATTATTTTGGCACGTTTTGGCAAATCTACAGCTTATTTCCTTTAAAATGACACCTTGATCATTGAAATTGGTTGAGCAGTTTAGGCGGACGGACTAACCCCAAAAAACGTATTGCCTATTAAATATATAGATTATTAGTAATTTTTATGCATGAAAGGGGTATGTAAAGTGACTTTTCCAAAAAATATATCCGTTTGAAGTCTTTTTGTTGATTTTTGTGCTATCTCTGCTCCCAGAAAGGACTTGTGATGTTTGATAATACAAAAATTAATATTTTGACTCAAAACATAGCGATAAATTAGAGACATGATGTAATGAGAAACAATATATGGTAGTGTATATTCACAACATACCAAACTTAATAAGTTGAAGTTTTCGTGTGAGCTGCATGTCATTGTTTAAACTATTTTTTAATATGATTTTTCTTAAAATAATTATGCAAAAATACTATAAATTAGTTACCAGTGAATTTACAGGTTTTTATGAGACATAAGGTCCAAAACCAAATTGACTGCAAATAAATTTTCCTATTTTGTGTTTATTATTAATTCTTTTTCTTTTATAATTTATAACTACTTATGTCCAAATAAATTATAACCCTTTAAAAATCTGACGGCCATTCCTTTCACAAGCTGCAATGTTTGTATTCAAAATATTTGTTTTTATATTTTGAAATTTTTTTAATAGTGTTCGTATAATATTTCGTTTAAATTTATTTATGGCTTTGTTATCCTCATCCCTGTCGTACTGAATAAATCCTTTTTTTTTTTTTCAATAAGGGATCAATGGAATACCATTTCACCAAAATTATGTATTTAAATCAAAACCACAATTCATTTCCCAACGAAATTCTCTAGTTAACTTATGAGATAAACTGTGTTAACACAGAAAAATATATAGAAATTTATATTGCATATTGGGCAAATAGATTATCTCGCCGGGGAAATTAAGAATTTCGTTGGAAATAAGTTGTGTTTTACAATTTACGATCATAACTTTTGAAAAATTGTGTCGGAATTTTCTCTTTAATAATGCTATATAATAATTACAGAGCACATACTGTGTGGAGGCATGTTATATCGTCGGGAAAATTAAGATTTTCGTCTGGAAAGTAGAGGTTTCATTTTAAGAACACAACTTTTGTGAAATTGTAATAAATTATAATATTTTATCCCATTAATAAAAAAATATGATTTATTCAGTTTCTTTACCAAATTCTTTACGCCGACAAGTAAAACTGCTTCATCACAGAATCCCTACAGGGAAATTAAAAAAAATTTCAACTTAACAACATAAGTTAGATTTTAATAGTAATTGTCATTAGAAGACCACCTCTACACCCGTTTTATTGTATTACATCATCATGCCCAGATATCAAGTATGTACAATACGGCAACATTTAGAGACTGAAATCTTACCTTAAGGTTAATGACATGACAAAACAAACAACAACAAAAAATTAGTTTTGTGCTATTTTTGTTCATATAAAACTCCAAAGTGTGTGAATTTTCTGAGATAACTTGTCACTGAATATATCTAAATTCTAATCCGATATCACTCCTTGCAGCCAAGATATGAACTTCTCATGACGTTACTCTACGGAATCACTCTTTTTGTCAAACTTCTGTTGTAATAGCTGATTAAATTCTATGTAATTTTTAAAGCTTTTTTGACTGAACATCTAGTTTAGGCTTAAGAAATGGCAAATTGATTTCAAGTCACCATTTTTCCTGTACTTCTGTCTTGGCGTTGAATTTTTGTATGATCTGCTACCTTTCATTTGTCAAATCACACGTGTCTGATAATTGTAAATTTACGTAGGAATTCTGATCTTGTTCAGACGGACAAAGACAAACCGCCAGAGACATAATACATAAGTTCCTCAGAACATAATAGTATGGTGTATAAACTAAAAAAGATGATTTATTCAGTTATCCGACGAAATTTTAATTTTTAACCAAAGGATAACTCTTTTAGAGTATACTATGTAAGCTTAATATAGCATGTGTTGAAACAGTTTATTATGTCGGGGAAATTGTAATTTTTGTCGGGAAATGAGTTGTGGTTTAAATTCAAGAGCGTAACTTTTGTTAAATTTTTATCGAATTGTCTCCCTAATGTATAAAATAATAATAATAATAAATAAAAAAAAACGAGGATTGTTCAGTTTTCCGAAGAAATTTATAATTTAAACTGTTTTAACAGAGTATACTGTTGCACAAATTGTCTGTATATAGTGTAAATAGTGACGTATTATTTTTAAATTCTATTGTAATTTTTTTTTTCTTTTCTTAATAGCGATTATAAAGGTTAGAAAAAGGTGGCAACACCTAAAGCAATCGAGAAATTTCGAGATGTTTCTTTTCCGACGAATTGGCTGGAAATTTCGCAAATATTCTCTCGCGCCAAGTATATAGAGACCGGAGATAGAGCGATCTACCGAAACGATCTACGAGTCCAAAAGAAGACTATTTAAATTACATTTAGAGTTATGGTAAAGTAATTTAGCACTTTATAAGTGGCAGAAATAGACAGTCGGTGGTTTCAAAACAAAACAAAGTTTTCAGATTGACTTTGGACTTCGATGTGAGCTGATCGCTTTGTTTACTAGAGTGAACTTGTATAATCGCTGTATTCGAAGTTGTTCTTACTGAAGCTTGTGTTGAAGCTTGAGGGTGATTAAACTGTTGTCTGAATAAATTTTGTGCCTTTGAAGAGTGAATAAATAGTAGTTTTTATCTTAAAAACTGTGCCATCATTGCCTCAGCGGAAAAATTCATAACAGTGGTGTCAGAAGTGGGGTTTCATAATTTCGAATGCCCATTACTAGAGGAATGATGGAAGGCCAAATGAAGCAACTAATGGAAATGATTGCTGGAATGAAGGCCCAACAAGAAACCACCGCCGCCGAAATAAAAGCCAGTCAACAAGCTACCGCTGCTGAAATAAAAGCCAAACTCGCCGCTACCATAGCTGCCGGTCAAGCCCGCCAAGAAACGACAAATGCCGAACTCGCCACTACCATAGCCGCCGGTCAAGCCCGCCAAGAAAAGACAAATGCCGAACTCGCCGCCGGAATTGCCGCCAGTCAAGAAGCGACATCATCAGATATTAAAGCTTTGCAAAACGCAACGTCATATGACATGAAAGCTTTGGCTGATAAGTGCGAGTCCACATCCGCAGCCGTAATCAAGATCAGAGAAGAGATGAAAACCGAGCTAGCCTCAATGGTAAAATCTACTATTATGGAGACAACATCATCGGTCCTGCATTCCGTGAAAGAAGACGTTCTCATTGCTGTAAGGGATGAAATGGAAGAAAAGGTATCTACCATGGAAAGAGAAATCACGACTGCGAGAAATGAAATGAAAGAAGAAGTTTCCACCCTGAAAGAAGAGCAGGGAAGGTTTATTGACGCTATGGAAGAGAAACTTCGTAAACTGGAAATTCGCGGTACTGTGGCAGCTGCATCACCGAACTGGGAGGAGGTTTCCACTACAGTTTTAGCACCACGTCCCAACATCAAGGCTTCAACTTTCGACGGAAAGTCGGCTTGGAGCGTCTATCGAACTCAGTTCGATATGATAGCCACTGCTAATGGATGGGATGACCTCACGAAAGCATTCCATCTCGCAGCATCTCTTCGAGGGGAAGCCGCTGACATTTTACAGACACTACCCGAAGAGAAGCGGGGAGAGTTCGTGTCGCTGGCAAGTGCGTTAGAGTTAAGGTTTGGGGAGCAGCATCTAAAGGATTACAACAGACTGCAATTGAAAGTGAGACAACAGAAGGCCAATGAAACTCTTCAAGAATTGGCGTCAGATATAGAAAGACTGTCGCTCCTCGCTTTCCCAGACTGTCCCTCGGACGTACGAGATAATCTGTCTCTTCAGTATTTTGCGGATGCCATCAAAGATCCCGACATACAGCAAGCCACCAGGATGTCAGACAGCAAAGATCTGAAGTCCACCCTCGTCTATTCCATGAGAGTAGAAGCAACACAGCAAGCTTCTAGAAAAGATCGGCGTTTCGTACGCGGAGCATTGACGGACGATTCCTCTGAACTTTTCACGAAGAAGTTTCAAGAACTGGAAAACAAGATAGAGCGAATTATGAGAAATATTCCTGGCTCGAGGGATCGAAAAACTAGAGTGGTTTGTTGGCTCTGCAACCGAGAAGAACATTTTAGGCGCAGTTGCCCAGACTTGGACAAAAGAGGGGATAACACCACCTCCGAGCCTCAGCAGTTAAACTAGAAAGCGGCCATCTCGCGGGGCGGAGGTTGCCGTGTAGTGAAGATGGTGCCCCACTCAGCCTCTATCACATCTCCTCCCTTCAAGGAGGAAACCATGGTTTATTCGTGGAGGGCGAGATTAACGGGACTCCCTATCGTCAAATAGTTGATTCGGGAGCTAATGTAACCATCTTGCGAAAGGATGTAGCCCGGCGCCTGGATTGCCAATCTCTCTACACGGCGCCTTCAGTTTCGTTACAGACTGTGACTAGTGACAAAATTTCTGTACATGGGAAATTGAAAGTCAACATCTCGTTTGGATTTAACACCTATACTCACACTGTTTATGTTGCTGAAATCGTGGACCCATGTATTCTCGGGCTGGACTTTCTAAAGAAAAATGGTATCACTTTGAATTTCGAGAAAGGCGAGCTTCGAACAGGGAATGAAGAAGTTCCACTGTTCGGTTTGGACTCGGAAGAGCCGCGTGCATATCGAATAGTAGCTCTTGAAGACATCACCATCCCCTCCATGACAGATTTGGTTGTAAAGGGTTCAGCAGAGCTCCCGAAGGCCTTCAGATTTGGAGTAACGGACTTCCCATCATCGAATAGCGTCCCGAAAGGAGTGCTAGTAGAAGCGACGCTTGTGGATCTCTCTCAAGAGGTGGTGCATGTGAGAATGGCCAACATCGGTGATGCTAAGAGAGTTATCAATAGGGATGGAACGGATGTGAGTTTTGCCGGATACCGGATTTCGGATATCCGGGGTACCATGTCTACCGGATACGGATATCCGAAACGGAATACGCCGGATATCCGGCCGGATATTCGGTCTTTATACTAAAAACGATAGTTATACGATATGCTATACGAAAAAAATGGTCATGATATGAAGTATTAAGTAAATTATAATTAGTGGTTAGCGCACCGCACTGCATGCCACAGGTCCATGGTTTGATTCGCGGACTGGGCAAGGTTGACTTAGCTGATTATACCTGAAAGAAATATACTGAGGAGGACCATGCATGCTTGGGAACTAAACACTGGGGTTCGGCGTCAGAATGACCATCTGACTGAAACATCTGCTATGTGACACACAAATGCCACAGTCGAGAAAGCTGAACTGGGCCCAGCAGGCCTTAGTCCACACGGGCTGTCGCGCCACTGCCCTAATAGCACACATCCTCCCAAGGAGGTCCCTGGGAAGTCATTCGTTGTCCCGGGGATGACCGGTGACTTCCTAGGGACCTCCCTGGGAGGATGTGTGCTATTAGGGTGAGTTAATTTTTTTTATTTAAACTTTAGTTGATGAGTGAAAGAGATCTTTGTTGCTGATTTTATATCTTGTAATATTAATACTTTTAGTTTTTCATATAGTTCTGGCAGGGCTTTATCACGAAAATAATTTCTATTTGGAAGCGGATAACGAGGAGCTAGGTATTTTAATAACTGACCAAAGCCTTCTCTATTCACAATGGAGAATGGTTCAGCATCAAGAGCCATTAACTCACCTAAAATTATATTAATTTTTTTTTTTACAATGTTGAAGTGCAAAATATAGCTACTTTCAATTTACTTCATGCATTGTTTATAATTGATAACTGATTACAAAATTATACCGGAGGCATTTGTTAATAACAAAAGATTTATTTTAAATATTTAATGAAATTGAAGTCTATTTTTTTTGTAATGCACCTAAAACATTACGGATTTAAAGAAATCTCGTAGAAAACTTAAATTGGATCTAACGGAATATTCCGTCTTTAAATATAAACTTAAAAAATTTCGAACCCAAAATTCATCAACATTATGTTATACCATATTTAAAATATATATTTAATATAAACAAACAAAATTAGTACTTACATATTTTTGTGGTTAAGGCTTTTGCTTTAGGATCATCTGAACTCCACAATTTTGGTACAAATAATTTCGATTCCAATGTTGTCTGCGTGCATTTCTTGTTTTGATGAATTGTTTTTTCTTGTTAATCAATATTTGATGCATTTAGTGAGTCTTTAAAGCTTCGGTGAATTTCCTTATGCACACTCATTAAATGGTTCCATAAGGGTTTAGTGAAAAAAGATTTTGGGCTTTTGCCGCGCACATTTTTTAAACGATTCTGTTTAGCAAGTAACACATAGGGCTTTGCTTTCGTCATTTCCCATTAATTTTAAAATACTTCCAAATGGGTGATTTTAAATGAGCCATTATTAAAAATTATAAATTGGATTGTAATTGGAGAAAACTAAAATTCAAGGCATTCTAGAGAGCTAAATATAATTCCACATTGTGGCGCTGCTTTAAAGACATAAAAATTACAAATTACAATACTTCATTTTACGTCAGAAAAAATATACCAGCTTTCAACTTCTGCCAATGAAAAATCAGAAATTAGACCATACCATTCACAGCATAAAGGGGTAGGGTATTATTGTCGAAAAAAAAAAAAAAGCATTGAAGATTGCGCATTGGCTATTTATTGCTTTTTACTCGCTAGCAAATGTCAGAAAAAAAGGAGGAAATGAGAATAACTAAAACTCTTAAGTCACTTATGTTATGGAAAAAAAGTACTATTTATTAGTATTTCGGTTCGAGTTTTACGGAGAAGCATTCAAATATAACATCTGGAATTAATCAGATCATAAACTTGGAATGAAAAGAACATATTGCAAAACACGTATGAAGGATGTGTATGGAAAAAGATTGGAGGAATGGTTCATGCTTATCAACTCGGCGTCAATAATACGGCGCCTCTTTCTGTTTTCGTTTTCTAATTTGACTGCAATTTATGTCTAAGAAAAAAAATTAGAAAAAAAAAGTGTAGGATGCGGTGTTCCTTTTGTCCGAAAAAGATCATTATTTTTTTCAAAAAATTATTTCTTGTGGATACCTGGTGGTCGGATATACAGCCGGATATCCGAATGAAATTATCGGATGTCCGGTATTTCAAATCGGATATCCGACGGGGTTTCGGATATTGAAAAATCAGCCGGATATGCCGGATATCGGATATTTGCCGGATATCCGTTCCATCCCTAGTTATCAAGAAAGGAGAAGAAATTGCCACTTGCACACCTGTTACAAGCATCGAGCGAGGATCGAAGGATCTTCCGACCGCACCATCCGCGGATTTAGTGGACCAGCTTCTCGAGGACTCCCAGTTGGAAAGAAGTCAAGAGAAGATTGTTGGAAACCCTATAAAAGAATTTCAAGACATTTTCTCCATATCATCGAAAGATGTAGGAAGAACAAAGCTTACTTAACATCGAATCGACACTGGGACCCATTTACCTATTAAACAACATCCTCGAAGACTTCCTTTCGCAAAACAAGAGGAGGTCGGGAAACTGTTACATGGAATGGAAGATAATAGAGTTATCGAACCCTACTCAAGCCCATGGGCCTCTCCAATCGTACTCGTTTGAAAGAAGGATGGTTCCACAAGGTTTTGTGTGGATTCCCGGAAGCTGAACGAAATTACGAAAAAGGACAGCTACCCTCTTCCAAGAATTGATAACACTTTGGACACTCTATCGGGGAACCAGTGGTTTTCGACTTTGGATTTGAAGAATGGATACTGGCAAGTGGAGATACATCCCGACGATCGTGAGAAGACTGCCTTCACTACCGGACAAGGATTATGGCAGTTTCAAATGATGCCGTTTGGCTTATGTAATGCTCCGGCCACGTTCGAGCGACTAATGGAGACTGTGCTTAGAGGACTCCCCTACGAAGCCTGTCTAGTGTAATTGGACGATATCATTATCACCGGACGGAGTTTCGCTGAACACTTGCAAAACGTAAAGAACGTGTTCTTGAAGCTTAGGAAAGCCCACTTGAAACTTAGCTCATCAAAGTTAAAGCTCTTTCAGCGAAAAGTCAGCTATCTCAGACACATCACCTCATCCGATGGAGTGAGCACTGACCCAGCCAAGATCCATGCTGTGCAAATTTGGTCTCGGCCGCAAGACGTTCATCAATTGCGAAGCTTCCTAGGCCTGTGCGCATATCACCGTAAATTTGTGAAGGGTTTCTCCAAGATCGCCAGACCCCTGCATCGATTAACGGAGAGCAAGCAGAAGTTCCTGTGGACTGCGACGACTCCTTCAATCAACTGAAGACCGCTTTAACATCCGCGCCTGTTTTGGCTTTTCCCGATGTTAACAAGGACTTTATTCTGGATACAGATGCCAGCAATGAGGGAGTGGGCGCCTTTCTTTCCCAGGAAATTGAAGGACAGGAGAAAGTCATCGCTTATTTTAGTAAAAGCCTGTCAAGATCCGAGCGAAACTACTGCGTCACAAGAAAGGAGTTACTGGCAATAGTAAAGGCCGTTGAGCACTTTCATCATTACTTGTACGGCCGAAAATTCCTTTTAAGAACTGATCATGCGTCTCTGACTTGGTTGCTGAATTTCAAGAATACAGAGGGACAAATAGCAAGGTGGATTCAGCGCCTACAGGAATACGACATGGATATCCATCACAGAAAAGGAACGTCCCATGGAAATGCAGACGCTCTTTCTAGAAGAAAATGTTCGGAGAATTGCCGATTTTGTTCCAATACGGAGTCAAAGTTTGGGACAACCGCATCTGCCGTTCGTAAAATAACTTCCAAGTCAACTACTACAGACGTGGACCCTTGGAGTGAAGAATGTCCGAAAAAGTCAGGTCGAGGATCAAGACTTGAAACCTCTGTGGCGACATCAAATAACAGATCAAACTTCTGTGCACTGGAGTACTCTTTTGCACAGGGGTAAAGTATCTATTCCGAGACATCATGGTCCTCGGTTCAAACCCCGTTCTTCGCCCATTGAAAGCTGCATACGCTTTATTGGTGACTGGACTAAAAATGATTCATGCTGCCATCTATCGGTGCTTCTGAAAAGGAGACATTTCATCGCAACCAGCCAACACTCACACAACGATGCAACAAGCATCTCAAAAACCTCCAACTCCGATCAGACATTGATCAACAGCATCGCTCCTTCGTCACTGGGAGGGGGCTATATGTGGCGACATCAAATAACAGATCAAACTTCTGTGCACTGGAGTACTCTTTTGCACAGGGGTAAAGTATCTATTCCGAGACATCATGGTCCTCGGTTCAAACCCCGTTCTTCGCCCATTGAAAGCTGCATACGCTTTACCTCTAATTGAATTCATGGAGGCAGCTACTGGAAAACCCAGTTGGCAGAAAATTGCACGCTATAGCCCAACAATGAAGAGATATTGTGCTATGTGGAACTCTTTGCACTTGAAGAATGGAGTACTCTACAGTCGATGGGAGTCCGATGATGGCAGGAGCTTCCGGTGGCAATTAATCCTCCCAAGTTCTAGAGTTACCAACGTTCTAGAAGAACTTCACAGCAGCCCTACTGGAGGACATTTTGGTATCACGAATGTCAGGGATCAGGAAATCAGGATCACTCTTCAGAAAGTAAGGGAAAGATTCTTCTGGGACAAAGCAAAGTCCGACGTGGAGAAGTGGTGCAAGTCCTGTGATGCATGCGATTCGCGAAAGGGATCGAAGACCCGAACTCGTGGAAAGTTGCAACGTTACAACGTAGGAGCACCATTCGAAAGAATTGCTTTGGACATCTTAGGCCCCCTACCTCACACAACGAATGGCAACAAATATATCCTAGTTGCAGTGGCGGCTGGTGCAGGGGGCCAGAGGGGGCCTGGGCCCCCTCACTTTTTTGGACCTTGGCCCCACTTACATATATGCTTGTTAATATTGTTTTGTTGTGAGATTTTTTTAATATTTTTTTTAAAAAAAGCTTAAAACTTATTTAATCTGTTATAAGACATTAACTATTGTGAAGGGAGCAGGGAGCTCTTGCAACAAACTCGAAAAAATTTTAATCAATCACAATCATTACTGCAAAAAAAGCGACCCTTCTCTTAAAGATGCTAGTTTTCCTGGGGACAAAATGACCCCTTCTTCGGACGACCTTGAATTTGAAAACCGATAGGGCATATAAGGTTGCGACTTTCATGAGACATCCTGTTTTGCCAAAGCATAAACACAAAATTTCTAAAACATCCCTGATCACTCTGCTCTGGGGTGGACTTCTCTGTAGGGAATGGCCATTTTTTGTAGAGACGGCGATTGCACGTTGGTCTTCTAGTATGACGGTGCGAAAAAAGTGGCTACAAAAAATATCCATTTGTTTTTCAAAATGTAAGAGTAAGATTTTCTCTGCAAATTGTTTTTATTTAGATATTTATTTTTTTCCCGAAAAATGTTTGAGTATTTAAATGTCGTCCATATGATCGGAAGAAGTGATTTGTCTCACATTAATATTTGATATCCTTTTAAATTATTAACGTAACTTACAATCCGATGCCATCAACGGAAGAATTTCTATACAGAGAATAAAAAATGTTCTTCTCTAAATAAGTGGCTCCACTAAAACTAAGCCATCGTATAATGCTGTGTTAAAGTTAAAAGATAAACGTCACAGTTACAGAATTTTCACCCCCCCCCTCTCCCAAATAATATGTAAAATGTAGATAAAGCAAACCTGGTTACTGTTACCAGAAAAAAATTTCATGAGCATTTAGTAAAGAATCTGAGTCATGAACCTACACCCTTTGAAAAGCAAAATCATACAAGCAATTTGAAACTGTCAAATAAAATTTGTGCATTCTTAAAATTTAAGAAATGATGTTTATTGTCAAAATAAATTCTGAATTAAATAAAATATTAAAATTTGAAGCGAGTTCCATGTTTGCTCAACTTCTTTTCAAAATATCAAGAATCATGGTAAAACACCTATTTTTAACTATCGCTATGTCAAAACTCATTGACCAGAGGCAATATATTCAATTCACATGTGAAACGTCGTCGAATCGAGCCCCATCGGATGTTTTGCGGGTTGGTTTCAATGTAAGTAGACATCTCAAATTTGAGATGCATATGCAATGCATTTTTCAAGTAATTATTCATCCTCAAATCAAGTAATTATTCATTTTTTCATGAATTTAAATTAAAACTGTTGAACTGGTTAATATAACAATACCTTTGACTTTGGTTGCAAATTTATAAATCTTGCACATTCTAAGTTAATGGCATTTTTCATTAGTTCTACTGTTAAGCCAAAATTATTTTGCATGAATTGATTCATGAAATGTCATTGACTTGAATATTAGGAGCAATACCGATGTCTTTAAAATGATTTATTTAAATTATTTTAAAACATTATAAAATTATTTATTTAAGTATTTACTCTAAAGTTACGAAAAGTGAAATTGTTGCTGTCGGCATTTTTCCCCCCCTTTTTTTTTCTTTCTTCTTTTTTTTTCTATGATTCATGTAATATTTGATGAAAAATTTTCCCCTGTGATTTCTACAGAATTTTTAACCAAGGTTTTGACTTGATTTATTTTATAACTCTTCCCTAACTCTTTGTTTTCTTTTTCTTAAATACAGAATAGAAATTGAGTGACATCGGTTTTCATACTTTTACTTATTTTTTTGTGACAGTAGCAAGGGGGTGCAGATCGCATACAAAAGGGTGCAAAGCGGCTAAAGCTTTAAACCAGGAATTTTCAACCGTGAATGAGTATCGGATTTCTTACGGAACAATTTATAAATAGATATGCCGTAATTTTACGTTCAATTGAATAATTTGAAGCCTGTACTTTACTTTTTTGCCTAGGAATTCTTCGCTTCATTTTTAATTTTCAAAAGCAAAAGGTACAAGTGCATTCATTTTATCCTTCCTGACGTCATCCATTCTCAAACGAAACGTCGCGTCGTTTTTGTAATAATAATTCCTTTTATTGAAATATTTACTTTATCAGATATCAGTATGCTTGGATAATTTAACTGTTTAGTAATCTTGTTGCTTCTTTCCCATATATATTTAAGTAACATTTACAAAATTACATGTGTCTTGATATTTGCATGTTTCTCATCCCCCCATGACATGCAATTGTTAATTTGGGCCAACTCACTTTTAATACCCACGAGCCGCCACTGCCTAGTTGTCATGGACTACTTTAGCAAGTGGCCAGAAGCATACGCGATTCCGGACCAGGAAGCCACAACCGTAGCAGAAGTCCTCGTACAGAATTGGATCTCCCGATTTGGCGTACCCCTGCTGATACATTCCGATCAGGGGACGAACTTCAACTCTGCCGTCTTCACTGGGCTGTGTGACTTGCTCGACATGGAAAAGACTCGTACAACTCCCCTGCACCCACAATCCGATGGAATGGTCGAACGATTTAATAGAACGATTCTGAATCATCTCTCCTTGTTTGTTTCCAAGAACCAGCAAGATTGGGATCAGAAACTTCCACTGTTCCTTTTGGCCTACAGAAGTGCTACTCACGAGACCACCGGCTATACACCATCTCAAATGATTTTTGGAAGAGACCTTAGGCTACCCTGCGACCTCCTCTTTGGACGACCACCGGACACCCCTTCCTCGCCTGTCCAGTATCTAGATGATCTCCAGGCACGTTTGGAAGCTGTACATCGGTTCGCCAGAGAAAGAATCAACATCATGACGGAGCGCATGAAGGTCCGCTACGATGCCAAGGCCACGGAACGTTCATTCCAGGAAGGTGACAAGGTGTGGTTATGGAATCCTAAACGTCGGAAAGGACTCTCCCCTAAGCTCCAGACGAACTGGGAAGGGCCGTATGGTGTCCTTAAGAAGATCAACGACGTCGTGGTAAGGATTCAACGGACACCCTCCTGTAAACCTAGAGTTGTACACTACAATAGGCTAGCCCCATATTATGGTAGAAGTGATTGAGTGGCCTTTCCTCTTAAGGACTTCACTGCCCGGGACGTGCAGTCTTTAAGAAGGGGGAAATGTTGCACAAATTGTCTGTATATAGTGTAAATAGTGACGTATTATTTTAAAATTCTATTGTAATTTATTTTTATCTTATTTTTTTTAATAGCGATTATACAGGTTAGAAAAAGGTGGCAACACCTAAAGCAATCGAGAAATTTCGAGATGTTTCTTTTCCGACGAATTGGCTGGAAATTTCGCAAATATTCTCTCGCACCAAGTATATAAAGACCGGAGATCGGGAAAGTTTTCAGATTGACTTTGGACTTCGATGTGAGCTGATCGCTTTGTTTACTAGAGTGAACTTGTATAATCACTGTATTCGAAGTTGTTCTTACTGAAGCTTGTGTTGAAGCTTGAGGGTGATTAAACTGTTGTCTTTGAATACATTTTGTGCCTTTGTAGAGTGAATAAATGTAGGGATGCTGAGTTTGAAATAAAATCTTCTTTTTAACATGAACATAGTTTATTTAACGGTGTCTAGAGGAATTTTAAAAAAGCTATTTTTGAACGGTACATCGCTCCGAAGAGCTCTTACAAATACGTCTTACAAATTTAGTTACATAGCGTGGAATGAAATTCAAATAAAACGGCTGGCAGGAAGCAGCAACGTCACGCAGTGACGTAGTACTGCTCCTAACCAATACGATCCGAAGTGCTCAAGTCGGGGGGAAATCCCACAAATCGGCCGTCCTGACATGTCGCTGACCACAGCGGCGTACTTAAAACTTAAAAAATTAAAATATTTATCAAGAGCACTGCGAATCGTTTACAAACACACATAATTTTATAGTAATTATACAATTGAACATTAAATTGTGCATTTTAAATATCGTTATGAATATGAACACATTATTAGAATATACAAATACACAAACACAATTATACTTATGATGAAAAAAAAAATTTTTTTTTTAGAAGGGGCTACCCAAATGGTTTCATGAGGTCAGCTGAAGAGGTGGTTTGATTTGGGCCTGCATGATTCCCTATTTTAGCTACCTCGTATCTGTCCCTACCATTAACTTTGGTGACTTCGTATGGGCCGAAGAATTTGGGTCTTAGCTTCAGTCCTGTACCAAATTGAGTTCTTTGGATAGCTACTAAATTGCCCAGTTTATAGATAGTAGCCTTTTTGCATTTTTTATCATGCTGTTTTTTATTTTCATCTTTGATTTTAAGGATGTTTTCTTTGGCTTCTCTTCTGAGTTGATTCCTTTGGTTGCTGTAGTAATCCATTATTTCTTCGGTTAAGATTTCTTTTACAATGAGATCTTCTTTGGGAATAGGATGCAACATTCCTTCTTTCTTGCAGCTTTTCTTATTTGCCAGGATACACGGTATGCAATTGGCAACCACTGTTTCAGTCTGGGAATGAAGATCAGGAATGAAGAAGTCTCGTTTTGCAATTTCTTTTGTTTTCGCAACTGAAAAATGTCCTTTTTCGTGGGCTGATTTAATCAATTCAGTCTGCATCCCTTTTGGTGCTACCATTAATTCTCGACCATTTTCGTATTTATACAAAATGTCATTCTTCAAGAAATATTCTTGGTGGCTGTCCTCTTTTACTAATGATTTCAGTGTTGTTATGTACTCATCTTTGCATTGAGCAACTTTCAATCTTGCAGTTACAGTTTCATCAATAATCATCACTGGATTTCTACTCAAGGCATCAACATGTTTCATTCTTTGCCCTGGTCTATGAACTATCTCGTAATCGAATTCTTCTAAAAGTAGAGCCCACCTTGCAATCCTGGTTACTAGATCTTTTTTGTTCATTGTCATCTGAAAAGCAGAGCAGTCTGTCACGATTTTAAATTTGTTTCCCATCAGATACACCCGCAGCTTTTTTAAGGCTTCTACAATTGCGAGAACCTCCAATTCATAACTGCTATATTTCTCTTCCGCTGGACTGGTTTTTTTAGACATGAAATGGACGGGATGTAATTGTCCATCGTCAGACTCCTGAAGAAGTACGGCACCGAAACCTTCTTTGCTGGCGTCTGTGTGCAATTCAGTTTTTCGACCTGGCTTGAATAGATGTAAAACGGGGCTTGTGGCGAGAAGGTATTTAAGTTTCTCGTAGGCATCCTTTTGCTCATACCCGAACACAAATGGACAGTCCTTTCGAAGGAGATCACTAAGGGGTTTTGCGATCTTCGAATACCCTTGAATAAACTTCCTGAAGTAACCTGTGAGGCCAAGGAAACTTTGTACTTGCTTAACATTTGTTGGAATAGGAAATTTTTTAACGGCGAGTGTCTTCTCACTCGATGGACGAACTGTTCCATTTTCAACAATGTGACCCAGAAATTCTACTGAGTGCTTTAAAAACTGACATTTCTTTGTCTTTATTTCCAGTCCATATTCGGATGCTCTTTGAAGAACAATTTTCAATTTCTCTACACCTTCTGCTTCATCGTTTGACGGAATTATCAAATCATCCATATAAATAACAATAACGCCTTCTTTCATTAGATCTCTGAATACACTGTACACATATCTCTGGAATACACTTGGACTTGTACTGAGTCCAAAAGGAACTTTTAAAAATTCATACTGTCCATCCGGAACAATGAATGATGTGTACTTGCGACTGTTTTCTTCAACTGGCACATGGAAAAATCCATTCTTCAAGTCTAAGGTGCTGAACACTCTGGCATCTTGCAATCGGTCAAGAACGTCTTCAATCAAGGGCAACGGAAATCTATCTTTAACTAGCTTGCGATTTAATTGTCTGTAATCCACGCAGATTCGTGTTGTGAGATCTTTCTTCCTGACAAGTACCACAGGACTTGCATAATCTGATGAACTGGGACGAACAATTCCATCCTTCAACCACTCGTCTATTTGCTTGTTGACTTCTTGTCGTTCAGAAAACGACAGTCGACGGGCTCTTTGGTAAACTGGTATTTCATCTGCCAAAATGATTTTCATTGAAATATCAGTGAACTTTGTTTTCTTCGGTTGGTAGGAGGTTACAAGGTCTGTTACACTTCGACGAAGATTTGCTTCCTTGATATGATTAAGATCCAACTCATTCGCTGTTCCATCTTCTGTTAAGAATATCCATTCAGCTGACTCATCCAAGAGAGTTTCAGTCTTCTCATGAAAAGGACAGGGAGCATGAGCTAAAAATGCTGACCCAATGATGGCTTCAAAATTGAAATCCTCAACAGGGATAACTTGAAAGTCAAGTCGGCACACGTGTCCGTCAATGTCGACTACTTGCTGGAACGATCCCATGGTTCTAACTAGACCTTTGCCTAGGCCGGTTAAAACAGATGTATTTTTCGACAGTAAAGGAAGGGGCTTAATTTTTCTGTAGATGTCATCTCGTAAGATATTACGTGTACTGCCTGTGTCTAGAAGTGCTGTAACGGTTACTTCACCCAATTTGATTTTCTTCACAAATTTATTAAGATCGACATCCGGATAATCTTTGGGTTCATTTGATCCTACGGCAACTTGCACCAGGTGTGTTTCAGGAGTTTTTTCAAGATCTTTCTCAGCCTTATTGTTCTTGTCTCGAACGACTTTAGGACATGAATTACGCAGATGTTCTGGAGAACCACATTCAAAGCAAAGGAGCTTCTTCTGTCCGTGAAACTTGCGTTGACCAGACATTGGTCTGTTGTCTTCAGTTTCAGACTTAACATGCCTCAATCCCTTGTAGCCTGAATGCTCTTGACTAGTGCGATTTTCACTAAATTTTCTGTAAGGTTTCCAATGAAAACTTCTCTTTGTGAGACTCTCCTTCAAACTTTCAAATTCATCGAACATTTCAGCGAGATCGTCTGGCTTTTTCAGATTTAACCATTCTTTGAAAAAGTGTTCTTTTATGTCTTCTGGAGCTCTAAATTTTAACTGTTCAGTGATGAGCAAGTCCACTAAGTCTTCAAAAGAGTCGACTTTTAAATCAGCTATCCATTCTTTAAAATAGCAGCTCAGCTCATGTGCGTAGCTCCTCCATGTTTTATCTGGACCTTTGACATGTCGATAAAACAAGTTCTTCAATTTTTCAGAGGTTAATTTGTATTTCTTCAAAATTAACTCTTTGACATAATCAAAATTGTTTGCATTTTCAACAGACTCTCGAGCAAGCATGTTCGAGATATCTGATGGCATCACATGAAGTAGGTAGGCTACCCAATCTTCCTTAGGAACTCTAGCCATTTCTGCGCGTCTTTCAAAGTTGACAAGGAACAACCCCATTTCGTCTTTTTTCTCATCGAATTTAGGTGTTATCTGAGCAAGCGGGATCTTCTGTTGAGTTTCTTCACTTCGTCTTGGAACCACAGCAGCAGCCTGCAGTTGCATGCGCTGAACCTCCAAGCGTTGCATCTCAAGTCGAGTTTCCCTCTCTTCACGTTCTCGGGTTCGTACCTCTTGCTCCGTCCTCTCTTCGATGATTCGATTCAAAATTATACGCGTCGTTTCTTCATCATAGCCATCACTTTCTAAAATCAGTTTTCTGATATCTGCTACCTTACTTCCATCAGCCGGAGTCAAACCCAACTCCTCAGCGACCTCAACTAAGTCAGTCTTACGACCCTTACTTAAATAGGACATTATAACTTTCGAACAAAAACAATGCGAAAATATTAACCTTTTAATAATTTTCAACTATATTTCACGTGGGTTTAAACTTTAAATAAGAATGAACCGTTACAAAGAACTTTCAGCTTATTGACGGTTCCAGGGAATTTTAATTAGAATCCTTAATTGTATTCAATTATTTCCCTAATCAAAATAACAGAGAACAATCTATACCCACTAATTAATCTTTACCATTAAATTAGACCTTGTCAATAATACTGTCTAATAAAAATTAATATAGCAATTCTTATACAAATCATTACACACATAAATTATACTGCAAAATACAATTTATCAAACCACAATTGATTGCATAGCAACTTCAATTTTTAAAAAAAATATATTTTAAACTAACTCCCAATGAGTAGCTAAATCAAATTCACTGAAATTCCAAAGTTTTCTTTTCTTAAAAAAAACTACACACAATATTTCTTAAACAACCTTTTGGCTTATGCTTTAAAAATACCTTAACATTCAAGTTAATACTGCTCGACGACAGTAAAAAGCCTATTAAAGAAATATTACAACCAGAATTTCACAAATTAATCAAATTCTATTTTACGACTACAAGTACAGATTTCTAGAAATTCTAAATAGTTTTCTTTTCTTAAGAAAACTACACCCAATATTTCTTAAACAACCTTTTGGCTTATGCTTTAAAAAACACTTTAACTTTTCCGTTAACACTGCACGACGACAGTAAAAAAGCACACCAAAGAAATATTAACACTAGAATTTCACAAATCAATCTTTTATAACGTGGCATAACAACAACTGCTATTATTTGATACCGGATACATGAAACAATCCTATCAAAATATAAACAATACCACAACGATTCCACCAATTTATCATTTAAATGTAACATTAAAGAAAATATCTTTCCAAAAACTCTTTTCTGAAAAATATAATTCCAACTAGTTCAACAAAAAATAAATAAAACTTCAGTTGCAGAGGCCATATGATTAGGGGAAAAAAAATAAGACAACACAATATTTTTTTATTCAGCAACCCTAAAAAGAAAAGATAAAAAATCAAATGGCAAATGCAGCTGGTACTTCCTGTCTATTTTAAATACTCGAAACAGAATGATCAACTTTTTTTTTTTTTTTTGCTTTCTCTATTTCGAAATCGTTAATACATAACGTATTTTAAAACGAAACAATTTTAAAGAGCACATTCCAAAAAATAATTACTTAGTGACAAAATAATATTAAAGTATTGTTCCAACTAAATATTAAAATTCTTAATTATCACTAAAATTAATATAAAATATTTTGAATAAAGTTGTAAATGGCTTATCTGGAACTCCGATTTTCGCTGCAATTCAAAACGTCTTCCAGCAGTCACTTCACGTCCGAACAAGAACTGGACAGGGGATTTCAAGTCCAAACAGGAACTGGTCACTTGAATTTAATGTCCAAACAGGAACTGGTCACTGAAACTTAAGTTCTTTAGGGAACTATAGGCTTGACTGGACAGTTCTGAACCAAAATTACGTCGTTGAAGCACTACTGGACGGTTTGGAAGAGGCACACTTCTGGTTGGGGCACCGTGAACAACATCGGACACTTCGGAATTAAAAAAAACTTCAGGTGAAAGCAGGTTTTCAGTTTGATGCAGATTTGTTGATCTGTTACATTCGAAAAGTAAATCTTGAGAAAGAAATCAATCGCGGGAAAATAAATCAATCGCGGCCGAACGCCCAATTTGTAGGGATGCTGAGTTTGAAATAAAATCTTCTTTTTAACATGAACATAGTTTATTTAACGGTGTCTAGAGGAATTTTAAAAAAGCTATTTTTGAACGGTACATCGCTCCGAAGAGCTCTTACAAATACGTCTTACAAATTTAGTTACATAGCGTGGAATGAAATTCAAATAAAACGGCTGGCAGGAAGCAGCAACGTCACGCAGTGACGTAGTACTGCTCCTAACCAATACGATCCGAAGTGCTCAAGTCGGGGGGAAATCCCACATAAATAGTAGTTTTTATCTTAAAAACTGTGCCATCATAGCCTTAGCGGAAAAATTCATAACAATACTATATAAGATTAATATACCATCTGTTGAAATAGTTTATCTTGTCGGGGATATTATAATTTTCGTGGGGAAATGAACTGTGGTTTCAATTTAAAAATGTAGCTTTTGATGAATTTTATCGAATTGCCTCCGCTATAAGAAGTGGGGATATGCTCAGTTTTCCAAAGATATTCTTAATTTCCCCGACATGATGGGCCGTGATTTCAATTAAAGAGCATTATTTTTGTTGAATTTTATCAAATTGTCTCATCTATAAAAAAGACGATTTGTTTAGTTTCGCGACGAAATTCTTTAGTCTCTCGACGACTGTGTGAAAACAATTTAATCAGTCGGGAGTTATTAAGAATTTCTTCATGAAACGTGTTGTGGTTATCGTGTGGTCTAGGGTTGTGAAGTCTATCGTGTGGATGTCGGGAATACAGATAGGGAGATTGTATTGCTTAGTGTTGGACATTCAATCATAGTTTTCAGTTTAACATTCTGATTTCAGACGGCGACCTATAGAATAGTGGCAATGAGGCTTACAAACTATTAACTCTCTTCGATTCTTGAAAATTTTGTTAGTGCAAAAAAAAAAAAAATATATATATATATATATGTCTTCTCTATCCCCCGACGAGAAGCTCGATTGTGCCCGATGGGGGGGGGGGGGCAAGCTTTCCCCGACGGGGTGGGGTGGGGCTCCAGCCCCCCCCCCCCTAGCCCCCTGCTGGCGCCACCTCTGGCGGTGACTTCGTTCACTACATTATGTAATAAGTGGAAAAGAATTATATAATCCTTAAGATATATTCGAAAAAGTATCCATACTGCATTGAATACAAAAAATTTAGATACAAAATATAAGTAAGATTATCCGCACACGTATAATAATTGAAACCATTCGATTTCATGGAGAGTCAAGTGTTTCTTACACTTTTAATTGAAGTATGAAGTAGCATAACTTCCACATTTGAGCGGCAGAGAATAAACATGCAAATTGGAAAGCCTCTCTTTTTCAACCGAAAGTTGAAATGTGGTGCGATTTAACAAATTTCTTCATTCCTGATTGAAACAATTCCACATAATGAATTTCGGGAAGTTACTAACACAAGTTAAAGCTCTTTTAAACAAAAGTATTACCTACCATTTGCAAGAGAGGCAATCGCTTCGTGCAAGATTCTGGGATTCTGCCCATAGTTTATCTCGTCAAGGAACAACTGCTGTGGAAATTTGGTAAGCACAATGTTCTAAATTACTCTTACTAATAGATTGCAAGCTACCCATGCAGCTACCCAAAAACTTATGATTTTCGGTTAAGTCGTTATTTGAAGTCACATTTGAAACAAATTATCCTAGGTCATTAGCCATGTTGAAAAAGGCATTGTATCATATTTTTCCACACGTCATTCAACTGAAACGTCACATAACGGGGGAAAATATAAGGTTTTTTATCAGGAGAAATTATTCCTTTTTAAAACTGTGAAAACAGCTGTAGTATTTTACTTTAGAAAGTTTTTAGTACTTTAGGAAAAGCTACAGTATTTTAAAAATTCGAGTTTCTTTAATTAATTTAGGAATATGGATAAGGGGCTTTAATTTTTTTAAATAAATGAAATTAGAAGACAAATGAAGATTAAATTTACCTCTATATTTTGACTTACATCATGGAATAGATATTGAGTAAGGAAAAATGGGCGTACAATAGATTATTGTTTAGTTCAAATGCTCAGGAGATTAATATTGTCAAATCAATATTATTTTTAAAAGGTATATCTTTATGAAAATTACTTTTCTATTAAGAAAAATGTTTTCTTTTTAAAGCTGTGAAACATTACATTACAATGCAAATATTTCGAAAATTAGAATTTTTTAAAATTAATTTATTTACGGTTAAGTGGTTTTAATATGTTCTTTAAAGTAAATGAAATTAGAAGAGAGATAAAAATTAAATTTTTCCTCTATATCTTGACTTTAAGCATGGATTACCAGAAATGTATGTAACATCTACTATTAAATAAGGATTAATATTGTAAAATCTACATTATTTTTTAAAACGTGTATCTAATTAAAAAAATATTTGAATTATTTCTAGTTACAAACCTAGTGGCATAATATTGTACACTGGGTGGAGATGTATCCACTCAGACATTCAGATCTTTTAATAGATAGGTAACAAGTTTTGAATTACAAAGAAACTATTATCTGATGAATGATAGTTAAAACAATTATGTTATTGATGCACATTTAAACCCAACCAAAAAGTATTATGATGTGTTTATTTTAGAGACAAGATAGGAAGAGACAATTCTTTCTTGAGTTTCATTAATATTAATGCCTTTTCAACTCTCAAATATATGCATTTTCATTTTAATAATATAAGAGCTGAATGTATGTGATAACAAAAGCTCGAAAAAATTATCCGGATTGAAAAAATAGTTTTTGTTCAGTTTCATGTCACGCACGATTCAATGAAAAAGTTTTCAATCAATAGTTTTTTGACTTATTTTAGGATAAAAATTGCATAAATAGATTTAAAAAAAATTTATATAAATTAAATTATCATAATGCGATTAATAGAAAATTACTTTAACATTCAATGTATTTGCTTCTGGACCTGTAGACTTTCATTGACAGTAAGCCATGGTACTTCACATAGAACTACAGAAGTTGAAATAATTTATATTTAAATTATGAATAGTCCCGTTTTATATAAGAGTCTTAAGCTTCGTAATATTCCTAACTGCATAAGTAAAGCGAAATCCAAACTTTTCAAGAACTTCAGTGAAAGATTGATTATGATCACATTAGCAGCCATTGGAATAACTCTCATCCAGAAAAGGAAAATCAGATACTCAATCTCCTTTTTCTATAATTTTTTAATGTTGAGTAACCTTTTAAACCAAGTTATATGCATTTTTTAAAAAGCCAATGTGGATTTTGCAACTTTCACATTAATACTCATACATGTTCTCAACATTGTCCAGTGGTGGAACATATACTTTAAGAGAAATTGGATTTTCAAACTAACTGCCTCACTGAGCAATATCCTAAAAAGAAAACAAGGTAGTTTTTTAAAAATATGTATAGTTTTTTACATTTGTATTACTTTGATGTATCCTGTCATTACATTCACCACTAACTCTGTTAAAATAAAGAAAAATACAACTTTTTGTTCTCTTTGGGTCCCAATAACTTCTCACTATAAAGATATTGCTATGTTCATCTTTCAAACATTCAAATTTTACATAGGGAGTGTAGTAATAAACATTACTTCATTTATATACTTCTATTTGTGTTATCTGAGTTTACGTTCACGACTCAAGTTAACCAAACGATTCATTGAGATTAACACTGCGGAAGCATGGAAACGATGTGAGGACCTAGTGTTAAACATCGAACAGTTGGAGAATGCAATGTCTTTTCCTATTTTTATCACGATTTGCAGAATAAGTCTAGTAATATTTACTTTTATTGCAGCAAAATTTTCATTAAAAGTAAATATCTTCATTGAACTCCCTTTTTACATACAAACATTGAATTTTTTGGGATGTTTTGTAGCTGTTTCTTTTACTGCGGACGCACTTCAAAACCTTTCTCAGAAAAATATAAGTTTAGTCTTTATGCATAAAGATCAACAGAAACATGAAAGATCAAGTGCACAGTGCTTTACTTATACAGAGTTGATTCGGCGAAGTACTCTCACAGGGTGGAAGATGTTCAACATAAACCGCCACCTAGTTTTAAAATTTTTTGTTTCACTAGTGACATATGGTGTTATTCTGTATCAAATGAAATAAAATTCTTCAATTGTAATACTGGAGAAAGTTAGTGTTTGACCAGAGCCGTCGAACCAAGTCTGAAGATGTGCTGATTTAAGCCTAAGACGGTGATTATTTGGTGAAGAGACGATTTAGTTCTTCACATGATTGTTTACAGAGGAATCTGATTTTCAAAGTGAGGTGTGCAACTGTTATGAACTTTGGAATGGGGATTTTTTACGCGAAGGATTACCCAAGCACGTTGACTGGAACGGGATAAGAATGCTAATTGGGTATGTAAAGCGAAAAACATCTACTATTTTTTTTTTTTTTTTAATTGTAACAGTTAAGTATTTTATACTGAATGCCATTTTTTTTTTTTTTTTTTTTACATTGAATTTATTTTTTTAGTATTAGTGGAATTGTTTAAGAATTTAAAATAGATTGACATTTATTTTACTTTGGTGAAACTTTGGTCTTTTGTTTAGATATTTAATTGGTATGTTTGGAAAATAACCTCATTCTGTCTTTTCGAAGTTAGTTTTGAATTTTAAAGATTTTTGATAAAGGCGTCTAGATCTTTAGGAAGAATATTTTTGTAGCAATGAAAAAAGAAGGGTCTACTATATATGTGTTATTATTTGTGGTATTATTATTTTGTTGATTATGTTATTATATGTATTTTTTTACTCGACCAACCCTGTGTAGCCTTGAGCCTGTTGTTGGTCTTAGAATTTGTATTTGTATTATTACTGTGAATTTATAATCTCATTATTTTGAATTATTGAATGATAAGGTGTTTAATATGAGCATTTTAATTAGTATTTTTTGGAAAAAGACATGCAGTATTATTGTATTATTTTAGCTATACTTCTGCATGTATAATGGAAGGCTGTATTTTTGAAAATTTTATTAGTTAGAGTGAGAGGATGTATTATTTTTATTAAATGTTATTTGTCTTTATTTAATTTATTGGAGATAATAGTATTAGGATAAATATAAAAAAATAAGTTTTATATGAATGATTAAACAGAAAGAATAATTATTAATTTTAGTATATTTGGAAGAATCTAAACTGTAACGTAAAAGGTCTTATCTGGTTAAAAAGAAATGGTTTCAAAAGTTACCATAGAAGTCTAA
Organism: Linyphia triangularis; assembly: GCA_963978545.1. Classification (NCBI taxonomy): domain Eukaryota; kingdom Metazoa; phylum Arthropoda; class Arachnida; order Araneae; family Linyphiidae; genus Linyphia; species Linyphia triangularis. The sequence continues at coordinate 30,421,841 of OZ021725.1, read as the reverse complement.
GAGCTTTTGTCGTTTAACAAAATAAACTGATCCTTACATAACTGGATTTGTATTAATTTTATGATATTTAGTGATCAAGTAGTAGATTATAAAAAAGAAATTAATGGATTAGGGTTGTTGTAAAAAGACTAATTACTTCTTGTCTATACAAAGCTAGAAAAAGTCAGAAAGGCCACATGATTGCAAAGAAAAGTAAATTTGTGTCGTTCAAAGTACGACAGAAAATCTTGCTATTTTACAGATTAAAGATTATTAGATTACCTCGGACGTAAAAATTTCCTAGTTACAAATAATACTTAGTTAACACTAAGTATTATTTGTTATTAATCAGTGGATGTACAGTGTTTTAAAATAAAAATAAAATAAAAACCGAACTTAAGGTTAAAATTCTAATTTATAATGTTATCTTTGCCTTAAAGCACGCATTAGATAGTACAGAAGTTCAATTTTCTTTTAAGTCATACAAACTATTATCGTTTAGTTTGAATAGTCAAAAGCTTCCTATTGAAAATTCAATTTTTTTTTTAATATGGAACTATAATACATACTTGAATAATTTATAAGTTATAACCACGGGGGAATAGACTTAGAGTAGGGGTAATGCATGCAGAAGGCGCCCAAAGAAGTTACAATTTAGAAGGTGCCCAAAGAAGTTACAATGCAGAAAATGTAGATGACTTTCTCTCGGAATCCTACGAAGAAAATGGGGATAAAACTATTAAAACACAACTATTTAATACTTTAAAAGACCTAGCCAAAATTAAGACATTCCGATCAAAAGGCGTTGCTTTTTATGAGTATAGAAGCATGAAATTTAGGATTTCCAACTGAATGTTGGTCATTAAAATAAAATATATGCATTTTAAATTAACTCACAATAAATAAAAATGAATTATAAAAACATTTAATGACAAGTATAATAATTGTATTTCAAGTATAAGATTGGTAATAATTGCATATTTTTTAAACAGCATAGTTCTAATCTTTATCTCAAAGTTTCATTTAAATAATGACATTTTCAATAATCTATTAAAATTTATTCTCATTTGAAAGTTCTGAATGTTTGTGATAAAAAAAGAACTGAAATAATTTATCTTAAAAACATATATTTTGTTCAGTTTCATGACATGCAACCTTCAATGAAGATGCTTTAAATCATCAGTTATTATAGAATTTTAGAATAAATATAATAGCTAACATGTAATTTAATGAAAGTGATCATATTGCCATTGATGATAAAAAAATATGTTATATTCAAGGCTATTGAAACTTTTAAATTCAATTCTTTTCTTTAAATATAAATTCCATAAAAATCATGATATTTCAGCAAAATGCAAAAGAAGCTGAAGCGATTTATATTGAAATTATGAATGGCTATTTATCAAAATTAAAAATTTCATTTCCTAACTGTTTGAGTAATATGACATCCAAGTATTTTAGGAACTTCAATAAAAAAATCATTATCTTTGCATTAGCAACCATGGGAATACCTCTCATCAAGAAAAAGAAGATAAGGTAATTGGTACTCGACGACATCTGCGATCCATGATGGTCATTATGATGACCATCGTAGAACGCAACTTTCGTCAATTACCAAATAAACAAAGGGCGCTTGTTTAGAGTTTCGTAGTTGCAAGAGAAACATTATAATCAACAATCCTAAAGGTTTTTGCTAGGTAGAATGTGTAGTAAAAATTTTATTTTCTTAATGTTTTCTTTATGTGTTATACAATTTTGAACAATATTTTTTTCCAAAATATCCATTAAAACTTTTTTAGTCAGTAATTGTTGAATTTAAACGTAATTACTAATCTTGTAGCTACGTACAATTCATTTTTTCAAACAATTTTGTAGCTAATAAAGTATGTTCGACGGGAGCTCACCAGAAAATACTCCAGGCCGCAATTTCATTGTAAAAAAATTATTTTTGAGTTCCACCATGAATTTACAAAATCATTCAGAACTGCTTAGATTATGAGGATAGACTTGCGTGAGCACTGCGTAGCTGTGCAAGAGAGTGGACTTGCATCCCCCCTGGAATTTGAAAATTAAATGTAAAGTGAAGGAAGGTGGTATTAAACTCTGGAAAACGGATGTTTGAAAGAGATTTTGTATTTAATTCTGTTCGTGTGAACAGAAATTCGTTTTATAACTATTTTTTAACCTTTCATTAGGAAATCCCCTTAAAAATCAGGATTTGAACAAGTATCAACACCTTGCACCAATTAGTATGTGATCTGCAACCCTCTTGAAAATAATTCTGCCGTAGCCCATGTTTGAGAGGATGTCGCTTAGTTACACTTATATTTTGGTCATATTTGAATTGAATTGCATTGAAAAAAAAGTCAGTGCGTATGAGTGAACTTATGGTCGGAATTTCCGGCTCTCTGTGACGATATCACTATGATCCCACGTATAATTATTTTATTGATAAAAACAAACATTTTATGCATAACTTTGAACTAGAATAAAAACTCGACCGGAAGTGAAATCCGAGTGTCTCCACATAAAATGATCAGAATGACATATTTTATCAATGGTGCACAATTACAGACTTGTTTCACGAAATACAGTTTTTTCCCTTTAGCTTCGCTATTATATTGGTATATGGGCAGTATCAGTTCTTTATAAGCAGACTTCAGGTCGGAATTCCAGTCACTTCCGGTTGAAATGTTCCGTTTTATATCCAGGATATCCATCCTTATAATTTGATGTAACAACTTGTAGTATTGTTGCGTGGATGGGTTTGAAAAATTTGAAGCCAAAGCAGATGAAAACTTGCAGAAATTTATTCCAATATAACTCTTCACAGACTCTCTTATACAACTCCAGAAATTCTCATTCTAGTAGACACAATACAGCTCTTTTCACAACAATAGAGCACAAAACAGCAGTTAAAAACTTGACAACACAACTGCTCAAATCGCTGCAAAAGACAATGCAATACAGTTCGCTTTAGAACTACTCTAAATGCTCACTGAGACTCAGTATCTCAACTCAGTAATTAAAATCAACTACTCAGTCAACTAATTCAGTGACTCAAAATCACGGACTCAACTCACGGCCGGCCTTATATAGGAGTCAAACCTTCTTGAAATTTCTAGAGGTAGATATTTGGAGAACTTATATAGGAGTCAAACCTTCTTGAAATTTCTAGAGGTAGATATTTGGAGAACTTTCCAGATCGTAGTCGAAAAGTCCTATACATGTACATGGGGACCGAAAATGTCGCCGAATGGTCACCAAGTTTGGCGACATTTGGCGATTTCTTGCCAAATTTGGTGAGATTGCCATTACCATAATGTTAAATGCCCTGCTCCTTGTAAAACTCGCTTCCCAGCGTTACCTCTGTAAAACTCGTTATCAAGCAACAAGACCCATATTGCAGGGAAGCCAAGCTCAGATGAACTATTGCACTGCTTTATGCGAATTGTACATAAATTTTCCTATTTAAAAAATTAACACTACGAAATATTTACAAATATACAAAAATTGGTAACATTGCCCCCCTCCCAAGGACTGCACGTTCCGGGCAGTACAGTTCCCGGAAGAGGACGGCTTACTTTCAAAGCAATAGCAAACACTCTGTGTTCACTATAAAACTTACTAATTTATATACAGAAAGACAGAAACATTACTGAATAAATAAATTAAAAAAAAAAAAAAAAAAAAAAAAAAAAAAATTAAATAAACAATAAACTTAAAAATTTATATACACATGTGACCATGGTCTTAATGACTATATACACTGTATACATTAGGGGGATTACAAACTATGGGGATTACAAACTATGGATATAGTAAGGGGCTAACCTGTCGTAATGAACGACTCTAGGTTTAGAATTTGGTGACTTACGTATTCGGACCACGACATCATTCAGCCGGTTGAGGACTGAGTTAAGACCATCCCAGTGAGACTGAAGTTTTTGAGAAAGTCCTTTTTGTCGTTTCGGGTTCCAGAACCAAACCTTGTCACCTTCATGGAATTGATGTCCTGTAGCCTTCATGTCGTATCTGGTCTTCATCTTATCCGTCGCCAAGTGGATTCGCTCTCGGGCAAAATGGTGCACATCTTCAAACCGTGCCTGAAGATCCTCGACGTACTCCTCTGGCGATGAAGGTGCATCCGGAGGGCGGCCAAACAACAGATCGCAAGGCAGACGAAGGTTACGACCGAAGAGCATCTGAGATGGGGAATAGCCGGTAGTCTCGTGGGCAGCGCTGCGATAGGCCAGAAGAAACAAAGGTAACTTCTGATCCCAGTCTTGTTGGTTTCTGGAAACCATCCGTGAGAGGTTATTGAGGATGGTTTTGTTAAACCTCTCCACCATGCCATCCGACTGTGGGTGTAAAGGCGTCGTCTGTGTTTTGTCAATGCCAAGTAGATCACAAAGTCCCTTCATTACAGCAGAGGTAAAATTCCTTCCTTGATCAGAATGAAACTAAAGAGGGACTCCAAATCTGGAAATCTAGCTCTGAACCATTACCTCTGCAACGGTGATAGTCTCTTGATCAGGGATAGGATAGGCTTCGGACCACTTCATAAAATAACCCATGACAACAAGGAGGTATATGTTGCCGTCAGCAGATCATGGTAGTGGTCCCAAGATGTCAAACGCAATCCGTTCAAAAGGAGCTGCTACGTTGTAACGTTGCAGTTTTCCTCTACTGCGTTTCTTCGGTCCTTTCCGGGCTGATCGGCACCACTTCTCCACGTCAGCCCTCGCCTTACTCCAGTAGTACCGCTCTCGAACTCTTTGTAATCTCTTCATTACTTCATAGTGGCCTCCAATTGGACTGCTATGTAGTTCTTTAAGAACGTCTGTGACTCAGGATCTTGGAAGCAATATCTGCCATCGGGATGTCTTTCCATCATCAGATTCGAACTTCCAGTACAACACGTCGTTTCGAATATGGTCAGAGTCTCAGAGGGCCCAATATTGCTTTGTCGTAGGACTACAGATAGAAATGTCCTGCCAAGTTGGTGTCGCATTCGAAGACTCCTTTAAATCCTCCTGTCCGGCAGAGATCGCAGCATTATTCTTCTGCATTTCCTCTTGACCAGAGAAAATCTCTTTCTTCCTCTCTTCTTGACCAGAGAAAATATCTTTCTTCATCTCTTCTTGGCCAGAGAAAATCTTTCTCTGCATCTCATCTTGGCCAGAGAAAATCTCCTTCTTCATCTCTTTTTGGTTCGCTTTCATTTCTTCCAGCCATTCGGACATTCCCTTCTTCATCTCTTCTTGGCTCGCTTTCATTTCTTCCCACCATTCTTGCATGAAAGTAAAAATTTGTTCAAATTTTTCATCTTGTTCTGCCATTGCTCTAGTTACCGGCATTCAAATTCCACTTCTGACACCAGTTGTTGAATGGATGGGTTCGAAAGATTTGAAGCCAAAGCAGATCAAAAGTTGCAGAAATTTATTCCAATATAACTCTTCACAGATTCTCTTACAACTCCAGAACTTCTCGTTCTAGTAGACACAATACAGCTCTTTTCACAACAATAGAGCACAAAACAGCAGTTAAAAACTTGACAACACAACTGCTCAAATCGCTGCAAAAGACAATGCAATACAGTTCGCATGAGAACTACTCTGAATGCTCACTGAGACTCAGTATCTCAATTCAGTAATTCCAGTCAACTACTCAGTCAACTAATTCTGTGACTCAAAATCACGGACTCAACTCACGGCCGGCCTTATATAGGAGTCAAACCTTCTTGAAATTTCTAGAGGTAGATATTTGGAGAACTTATATAGGAGTCAAACCTTCTTGAAATTTCTAGAGGTAGATATTTGGAGAACTTTCCAGATCGTAGTCGAAAAGTCCTATACATGTACGTGGGGACCGAAAATGTCGCCAAAGTTTGGCGATTTCTCGCCAAATTTGGTAAAAAAAATTAGTCGCCAAAACCGTCGCCAACTTGGCTCTATCTCGCCAATTTGGCGAGATTGCCATTACCATAATGTTAAATGCCCTGCTCCTTGTAAAACTCGCTTCCCAGCGTTACCTCTGTAAAACTCGTTATCAAGCAATAAGACACACATTACGGGGAAGCAAACTAACGACGAACTATTGCACTGCCTTATGCGAAATGTACATAAATTTTACTACAAAATTAACACTACGAAATATTTACAAATATACAAAAATTCGTAACATTATTAATAGTTTGTAATTGTGACCCTTTATAGTTTATCTGAAGGTGGTATAATTTAAAAAAGTGCATTTTTATATCTAATTTTAAAGAAGTCTAAAACTTCGCAATGAAGTCGCTTTTTAACTTTAGTTCGTCATAAAACATCACTAAAACTCTGTTTTTATTGATAGGATATGTATGAAGATTGAGCTGTTGAATACAGTTTTAGCTGTTATTAGATAGACTTCCGTAAGAAATACAAATCACTTTCGGTTGAACTTTTTTTACTACTTTTTTTTTTTAATTTTTCATCAAAAATTATAATTTAACATATTACACGTGTCTATAAAATTTATGATTTGGCTGTAACCCCACATATAACTATTTTTATTAATAAAAACGAAAATTTTATGCCTAACATCGAACTAGTATAAAAACTCGACCGGAAGTGAAATCCGAGTGGCCACACTTCTTAAAATGATAAGAATGACATGCTCCATCAGTGTGCAAAACAAGGCCTATTCTAAGGAAAATTTACGACTGCCCAAAAGTGCAATCTCTCTCTCCCCCCCCCCCCATTGCCCCCAGCGTCCACCAGATGGCTATGGGGTTAGTGTTCAGTCCAATTAATTGTTTTAGCCACTGTATATACTTCTATAATATTTTTCTTATGAAAGAATTATAAATACCTTTGATTGTGAAGTCGACAAAGACAACAAAACAATCGTGAATACAAATTCAATGTCTTGGATACCAAACATTAAAAAATTATTTACACTCACAAAGTAATAGAGCTGTCATCCACCTCATTCTTCCCTCTTGTCAACTATTCATTGCTGTTTTTATTTTACAACTGTTGTCGCTTACCCCCTAAAAATACAGTGGTCATCTCCCAAGAAGAAGGATTGGACATGCAGCACAGTGGAACTAGTGCTGACCGCAAACAGCCGAAATGAAGATTTATTGACTAAGGGGGAAAAAGGGGTTTTCGCGCTCGGCTGTTGAAATGGATGAGAAAAGATATCCCAAGGTTTTGGCTTGTAGGGGTAGCTGATCAGCTGACACTGGACACTTAACTCACATAACATTCCCTATCCACCCCTATTGCAAAGTCAGGGGGGAAGGGGGGAGATAACATCAGTTGTGCTTTCGTTAAAATCTTCCTAGTCAACAATGTTTTAAGCTTGGACAGGATCGGCTTGTCCTGGCATGGAGTTTGGATTTTAACATCTCTCAGCTTTGATTGTAGGCATATCCTCCTGAGACCCATAACTGTTTGAAACATGATTTCAAGCTAATTTTTATGCATATTATTCTTTTGGGTCCATATAACGTACTTTTAAAGTTATTGGGTTTCAACTATAAAGATGGGACAAAAAAGGACTATCTCCTTAAGATTGCAAATTTTTTTAATTTAATTGTTCAGATGTGAAATTTAATCATGAAAGGCAATAAAACAATTTCGTGAGGACATGATACATAAAAAATACTTTACAGTTAGTGTAAAAAAAAATTGTTCGCGCAGAACATCCAGACATCCGACAACGTGAGGAAAAAGTCTTAGGGTTCATTGCTAGTATGTGCTTCGCACCAACTTTTCGTGACGCCTCTACTGGCAGAGGAACTCTTTTTTGCCGTTTCTTTACAGACTCCACTTCTTCACAATCAGTGGAACTATCATCAGCTGTAGGACTGAATTCGTCTATTTTAGGCAAAGAAAAATTATGCGCCCAAAATCCGATGTGCATTTAAATGTACGCGGTGTCTCAGGAGAAAATGCCTTGTTATTTGTCTTCCTAAAATATGATTGTGAGGCACGCCTGCGAGCGCCCTCTGTCGTCCTCTTTAATATGTAAGCCGATATAATCTCTCATTCTACGCTGAGATCAGGTACGAAACGGATCTCTCTATTAAAAGTCTTTACCTCTTTTACGTTGTACAAATGTTTTATTCTACGAAAACTTTCACGATGTTAAGTAAATACGTCCCTACTATATTAGGCTCCACTTAGGACAAGCCTACGTGCCAGCCTTCCTTACAGTTGTGTCAGAAGTGGGGGTGTAACTCGCTCGACGAAGTACGTCTGACAACGAACGCCCTAAGCCTAACGAGGACTCGCTCGCCTTACAAAACAGAAGCACGACGATGGAAGACGGTTTGGAAAAGCTTAAAAAGAAACGGTCGATACTGAAACCCTCTACCACCAAACTTATGGATAAGATCGACAAAGCAAGAATAGAAAGTAATCTCACTCCAGAACTGGTTCCTCAACTGGTCGAAAAGGAAAGAGCGTTGAAAAACATAAATGAACAAATCGAAGCGCTCATTTTGGATGAAAAACTATTCGAAGACGATCTGCTCGCTTCAATTAATTACGAAGACAGAATTACGAAATGTTTGGCGTTAACAGACATTCATCGGCAGACTGGGGGAGGAGGTATACCGGCCCGTTCTGTTCCAGCGGCGACTCATGTGCAGTGCCAGGTTAGTGAAACAAGTACTGTAAAAAGTGGTTATTCACAACTCCCAAAATTAAATATTAGTAGCTTTAATGGTAACATTAAAAACTGGATTTCTTGGAAAAATAGTTATGACATAGCTATTCACAACAACACTTCGCTTTCTGCAATTGAAAAACATTGTTACTTATTAAGCTTACTTGATGGCCCAGCTCTCTATGCTATTCAAGGACTGTCGATAAGTGAAGATAATTATAAAAATGCTATGGACATCTTAATCGAACGTTTTGGCAAAACTGAAAACTTAATTAACTTTCATATGTCCCAACTCATGAACTTGCCTCAAGTAGCACACAGTAATGATTTATATAATTTAAGGAAACTGTATGATACATGTAGTGTTCATATGAGATCTCTTGTTACCCTGAACGTATCAGCAGAATCTTATGGAAGTATGTTATCAACAGTGATTGTTAAAAAGCTACCCTCAGAAATAATGCTCGATTTTACTAAAGAAGAAACTGACTGTTTTGATTTAGGAAAGCTCATGGCACATATCCAGCGACAGGTTTCGCAGAGGGAATTGGCGAAATATATTGCTGCCCCCTCTCGCTTCTCCCAGGAACAGCGCAGTGATGTTACGTCAGCATCTAGACGCCACCAAGACGGGAGAAGTACACCAAATCGCGCCAACGGGAAGTTTACTAGTGTAAATTACGTCAACGCGCCGAAAGAAGATATTTGTGTTTTTTGCGGTAACCATGGAAATGACGAAATTTGCCCTCTGACCCCGGAGCAGCGGAAGCAAGAATTAAAGCTAAGCAAGCGATGTTTCCTGTGCTATGGTGTGAATTGTGGTGGTGCAAAGCGGTGTAAGTCAATGTTGAAGTGCGATGTATGTAACTGCAAATTTCATGGTGCACTACTTCATGACCCAAATAGAAAGAGTACAAATGCAATTGTCTCTAATTGTTTGACAGCCAAAATATCGTCCGACCACTTGTTAAAATTAAACGGCATGAAGTACGAGAGTGATAACATTTTTAATAGTTTGCCAACTATTGAAGTGTTATGTGATAATGTTAAAATAAATGCAGTCGCAGATTCTGGAACGCAGGTAACAATAATTAGAAGTAATTTAGTACCTCAGCACTATAAAGACCCACATGGTCAAGTGGTGTTAACTTCAGCATTTGGTCATAAGCTCAAAGCCCCTTTAATAAATATACCATTATCCGTATATTTTACTTGTGCGATGGTTGATGAGTTATCTAATGACATGTTGTTATCTTTAAATACATATAATAGAATAATTTCAAATGATTCAGGTGAGTTAAATGTTGATTGTTGTAATGCAAATATTCATGTTGTTGATACCTCAAATAATGTAATTGAAAGCTCCCACAATATTGATGATAATATTATTAAGGATGATAAAGTAAATTCCTACTTCACGTTTATGGGTTGGCGGGCTTTTAAAAAGTTGGCGACAAGGCCAAAATGTCGCCAAATCGGAAAGCGAAAAATTGATAGTCGAACCTGCATGAAAAACAGGGGGGTTGCCAAAGCCAAATTTAGAACTGTATCGCCTACTAAATAGCGCCAAATCGCCTTGGCGATATTTTAACGTCAACTAGGAATAGACCGATGATAATTTATATAATTTAACCTTTGAGAAAACTGTACAATATTTTGAGTTTATGAGTAGTAATAGTGAAATTAGTATTAGTGAATATTCTGAAATGCCTTTTAATAATATTGAAGTGTTTTATATAAATAATGATGATGATATTAGTGTTAATGAGGTCGATGTAATTGATAATATGGTAAACCAAGTTAATTCTATTATACCTAACGAGTTAAAATCTGACTCTGAAATGTTCCGATATCAACAAGCCAATGACTTGACCCTTGAAGCGTGTTGGCAAGATGCCAAGCGAGAGGTAAACAACTTTTTTGTTTTGGATAATTTCTTGTATCATAAAGATAAGATTTTAGGAGAGTCAGTCAGCCAACTCGTGGTTCCGGTGCAAAGAAGAAAACAGCTTTTGGAGCTCGCTCATGCTAGTTTATGGGGTGGTCATCTCCGTAAAAAGAAAACAGCAGAACGACTTAAGTACTCATTTTATTGGCCAGGTATAAAGAAGGAGATAGATGACTTCTGTGATAAATGTGTATCGTGTCAACTCCAAGCTAAGAAGCGTCCCTTCGACGAAGTTCCCATCACACCCGTTACTCGCCCAGATGAACCGTTCCAAATTATAAACGTAGATTTAAGGCGTCTTCTCACTTTAGACACCTCGAAAATAGGCTATTTTCGCGATTTTTTTCCGAGGAATTTTGCAAACAATTATGGGATAAAATGGATCCTATATAATAAACACATCTTTCAAGTACAAGAAAATTTTATTTTTTTGAACAATTATTATAATAAAACAGTAGCATCGAAAAACCCGTGTAGAAATGGAATGTTCGTGGCTTGTTGATGAAATTTCGGAAACTATCCGGCCGATTGTCATGAAATTTGAATGACATATTCTTCATTGTTATGGCTATAGCGCATATCATCAGATTTTTGATATTCGCGAAAATAACAAAATGGCGCACGTTTTTCGAAAAAGTAAAAAAAAAAAACGCGTTTTTTTGCAGTTTTTTGTAAAAAAAAAATACTTCAAATCAAAATTTCAAAAATCTGATGATATGCGCTATAGCCATAACTATGAAGAATATGTCATTCAAATTTCATGACAATCGACCGGATAGTTTCCGAAATTTCATCAACAAGCCACGAACATTACATTTCTACACGGGTTTTTCGATGCTACTGTTTTATTATAAAAATTGTTAAAAAAAATAATTTTTTTTCTTGTACTTGAAAGATGTGTTTATTATATAGGATCCATTTTATCCCATAATTGTTTGCAAAAATCATCGAAAAAAAATCGCAAAAATAGCCTATTTTCGAGGTGCCTAAAGTGAGAAGACGCCTTAATTGGGCCAGTAGAACCGAACAGTCGTGGATTCAAGTATGTTCTTTGCGCTGTTGATCAATGTACCAGGTGGCCAGAAGCCGTCCCTTTGAAGAATTTATCTGCTAAAGTTACTTGTGAAGCGTTGCTACAAATTTTCACTCGCACTGGTATCCCTAAGGTAGTAGCCACGGACCAGGGAACCAATTTCACTGCCTCCCTGACTAAAGAATTTTTGGAAAGGATTGGGTCCTCCCCAAGATTATCCACTCCCTACCACCCAGCGTCCAATGGGCTCGTTGAGAGATTTAATGCAGTCTTGAAAGGAATGATTCACCACACGATGCGAGAACACTCTAAAGATTGGGACAAGTACCTTCCTTACCTTCTGTGGGCATATCGTGAAGTTCCCAATGCCACAACCGGAGTTAGCCCCTTTCAGATGTTATATGGTAGACGCCCAACGGGACCCCTTTCCATATTGAAGACAACGTGGACCAATGAAACTCCAGTTCCCCTAGGCCAGATCAAGTCAGTGACTGAGTAACTCAATGATTTGAAGATGAAGCTAGAAAACGCAGCGGAATATGCAGGGATCTCAGCCACAGAAAAACAGAAAGCTTACGCATACTACCATAATAGGAAAGCACGACATAAAGAGTTTAAAGAAGGAGACAAAGTGATTGTCCTGCTACCCGACAGTGACCACAAGATGTATGCCAGATGGCCTGGACCCGTCACTATTGTTAAAAAGCATACTGCCTACAGTTATATAGTTCAGCTCCCAGATGCAAGCACTAGGCATGTGCATGCTAACAAAATACGAGAATTCAAGTCTTCTACTAACAACGTTGGAGTCATTTATGACGCTGACATTGACTTTAGAGAAATCGAGAGTACGCCGAGAATAGTCCCACTGGTTCCTAGTGAGATATACCCTGACCTGAAGTTAGACTTGATGCACCTTGATCCATCCAAAGGGCAAGTGCTTATGAGTCTACTAAAGAAGCACCCTAAGCTGATGTCTGGTACTCCGAGAATTGCAAAAGTTGGAGAACACCACATTAAATTGAAGCCTGGAAGTTAACCAAAGAAGCAGAATCCATACCGAATCCCTGAAATATTGAAGGATGAGGTTGATCGCCAAATTGAGGAGTTATTACAACTTGGACTGATTGTTCGCTCCGAAAGTGAATATGCTCACCCAGTTGTGTGTGTGTAGCCAAGAAAGATGGATCCGTTCGCTTATGTATAGATTTTAGGTATCTCAACGCACAGACTGAAGTAGACGCTTTCCCTATGACGAATGCTACTGACTTGATTTACAAAGTATCAAAAGCCAAGTATATCACATTGATTGATTTACTGAAAGGTTATTGGCAGATTCGATTGGCCCCCGAATGTCAAGTTCTGACTTCGTTCGTCACTCATAGGGGTCAGTACTCCTTTACAGTGTTACCCTTTGGTTTACGAAACGCGGTTGCAACCTTCCAGCGCACCATGAATGAAGTGCTAGACAAGCATAAGGACTATGCCGCATTGTATATTGATGATGTCACAATTTTTTCTGAAGATTGGGACTCGCACCTAAAACACATCGACGCAGTCCTGCATACGTTAGAAGAAGCCAACTTCACAGCCAATTTCAAGAAATGTGACTTCGCAAGGCCGAAAATAAGATTCATTGGTCATATTGTAGGATCCGGCATACATGAACCAGATCCAGATAAAGTCAAAGCTATCGAGAACCTGGAAGCACCAACTACTAAGAAAGACGTACGCAGTGTCTTGGGACTTTTGTCCTATTACAGAGCATATGTTCCAAATTTTTCCGAAATAGCTCGTCCATTGACCAAGTTAACAGAAAGAAGAGCACCCAATAACGTGATATGGCAGAAGGAAGAAGACGGGGCTTTTGCACAACTTAAGCTTGCTATATGCAATGCTCCCAAATGTTATTCACCAAATTTCCAACGACCTTTCATCATATACGCTGATGCCTCTTCATTTGCCGTCTGTGTCTGTCTCACCCAGCGTGACGAGCAAAATGTTGAACATCCAATAGCCTTCGCTAGTAAAAAGTTATCAAACACTCAAGAGAAATATGCAGTTATAGAGAAAGAAGCATTTGCCGTCATTTTTGCCATTAAGAAATTCGAGACGTACATCTTTGGATCTGAAATAATTATAGTTAGTGACCACAACCCTCTGAAGTTTCTTACGGAATGTGCTTCACAAAGTCCTAGGCTACAACGATGGGCCTTAGCTTTACAACGCTTCCATGCCTTACTAACTTATCATCGAGGAAAAGATCATCTGAATGCCGATTCTCTGTCTCGTTTAACTGCAACCCACTAGAAAAATGATGCCAAACTAAATGACACTTTAACTCTTTTTTTCCCTTTCTCATGAATGGCCTATGGTTAGAATGTTGAGTGCAGATTTATGATATTGTGTTTATTTACATATTTTTCATTTCCTACTTGTTTATATTTTTAAGAGTTAAACTTACTTTCTTAGTTTAATTACATGATAACTGTATACTAGTGATTCAAATGTTTAAAATTTTACTTTTTTCAATTTAGAACTTAAGGGAGTATTCTACTGTAGAGGCATGAATTTCGCCCGGTTTTTGAAGCGCTGTACAAAGGAAACAAAAAATATTTTTACCATCAATTTTTTTATCATTTGTTTATTGATGTTTTATTATTACATAAAAAAATTATTAAAAAAAAAAAATTAAAATTAACAAAGTTATGAGCAGTCAAAGTGGGGGGTCAAAAAAAAAGAGGGTGTCCTGGCGTGCATTATTCCAATCCTCCTGGTGATCTGAAACATAAAAAACAGACGGATTTTTAATTATTATAGATGCCGCTATCGTATAACCCTTGGATAATTTAAAAAAAAAAATTAAAATGGCGGCAGTTTGAAAAAAAAATTCAAGCATTTTTTTTTCAAACTGCCGCCATTTAAATTTTTTTTTTTTTTTTTTTTTTTAAACTTATCCAAGGGTTATACGATAGCGGCATCTATAATAATTAAGAATCCGTCTGTTTTTTATGTTTCAGATCACCAGGAGGGTTGGAATAATGCACGCCAGGACACCCTCTTTTTTTTTGACCCCCCCCACTTTGACTGCTCATAACTTTGTCAATTTTAATTTTTTTTTTTAATAATTTTTTTATGTAATAATAAAACATCAATAAACAAATGATAAAAAATTTGATGATAAAAATATTTTTTGTTTCCTTTGTACAGCGCTTCAAAAACCGGGCGAAATTCATGCCTCTACAGTAGAATACTCCCTTAAATTAATTTGACAGGTCTTTAAAAAGGCGCAATCAAATCTTTTTAGTGGGGAGATGTGAGGCACGCCTGCGAGCGCCCTCTGTCGTCCTCTTTAATATGTAAGCCGATATAATCTCTCATTCTACGCTGAGAGCAGGTACGAAACGGATCTCTTCATTAAAAGTCTTTACCTCTTTTACGTTGTACAAATGTTTTATTCTACGAAAACTTTCACGATGTTAAGTAAATACGTCCCTACTATATTAGGCTCCACTTAGGACAAGCCTACGTGCCAGCCTTCCTTACAATGATTTAACTGTAAAATATTTGAAAGTAGCAGCACAACCACTATTGTTACAAAATAAGAATGAGCAATTATAACTTTCAACTACCCACATGTATACATAGGGTAATGAAAGCATAGTATTCAATAAATTTTTTTTTTTTTTTTGCATTTCTCCACGTTTTGGAACATCCTGATTTCAAAAATGTGATCTAGAAAAAAATTTGTGTGTCTGTGGTCAGCATAACTCCCGAACAAATTGACCTACTATGTTCAAATTTGGTGTGAGAGTTGGTGATGGTACAGGGACCTACCATTAAGGTTTTTGTCAAAAAGGTTATCGCGTATAAAGTAGGTGCCATTGAAAAAATCATATTTTTCAGTAATTGCTAAGAAACGGCTCTAAAGATTTTGTTCAAAATCGCTGTGGTAATGTCTCTTAAGATGGTTTAAACGTCCCCACCTCCGAAATTCCCGTAAAAATGCTTTAATGGCGTAAAAAGTTGAAAAACAAATGCCTTTAACACAGAGTTCTCTTTCTTTGAGCATATCTCATCAACGATCGTTTCTTCTCTCTCCAGTTTCACTTATAAGAAAGGATAATATAAAAATTGTCGAAAAGAATATCGCAAAATCTTCTTTTTGGCAGAGTTTTTTTTTTTTAAAAAGGCCCATACAAGAATTATAGCAAAAGATATCTCCAAATTGGCCACTTTTGCTAAATGAAGGATGAAAATATAAAAACGGTAAATGACACAAATCCATGTCAGTATTATAGTGTAATTGAAAGCTGTGCGATGTTCAGGGTTCCCACTCTTATTGAAGAAAAAAATTCAAGGACTTTCAAGGACCTTTTTAAGAAAATTCAAGGACCTTTTTAAGAAAATTCAAGGACCTTTTTAAGAAAATTCAAGGACCTTTTTAAGAAAATTCAAGGACCTTTTTTGGAACAGAGTGTCCGCAAAAAAGTTATTTTGAAATCCCCTGTAACATCCAATGTTTCCCCTGATTAAGTCATCAACAAAATATACATATACTATAACTTTCAAATAAAAGAACATTCAAACTCACCATCATAAAAATAATTATGAATTATGTACTGTTTATCTGTACATCATTATGGTGCAAACAGCAAATTAATCCGTGCAGTGCAGTGTATGTATAGTGTACTTGTACTGTGCATGTGCACTTATACTTTAAAATCCCTTTTTTTTTTCCTTCCCATTACAGTCTAATCTCAAGAAAAGAGGACACTAGTATTAAATTTCAGATTTAATAAGCGGTTTTCTAAGTAAAATTTTAAAGGGAAAGACAAACCATAAATCATGTCAAAGTGGATGAAACATTCAACAAAATACTTTATATATTAACTATTTTTGTTTTCTGAAAACTTATAATTCTAATAAAAATTTATAAAATCAATAATTACTTTAAAAACATTTTGTAATGTGAATTTTTTATGTTTTTTGCCTCAAATAAAATTGGTAAAAATATTATACAACAATTTGTGTATTTAAAAAAAAACTGCCTTCAATTGTAGATGGAATTAGGGGAGTTACACCATTTTCAGTTTGCATAATTTCGTTGTCCAAATTGTTCAATTTAATCCCTGGCAATATTCTTTTTTGCTTAAGTTCAGCTGTTGCCACTGTTAAGGTACAGTACCCAGGCAAAATTTTACAAAATGAAAAAAATTTCATAATACAATTAATTTTATAATATTATAAATAAAAAAAATTGCTTTAACTTTTAAACTATTACTTATATCTATAGTTAAAATGTGAAATTGTATTTCATGTTAAAATAAACAATTTTAAATTCAACAGCAGTTAAGATTATAATTTTAAATAAGGATACACAGTAAAATTTGGCAGTTGGGATTAATTTCTGGCGCAAAATTAAATTAAAATTCTAATCATTCAGCATTGACTCAAACCAAATGGTGAAAACGATCCTCACACACACATTAATCACGGACATTGCAGCTTTCACATTGGCGGAAGCCCAGGCGAATGAAACTAAAATGACATTGCAAATCTCACCAATAGCTACTATTAAAACGGTTTAAACCTAAGTGAAAATTAAAACTAATCCAATGTAAATATCGGTATAACGCCCAGCATACCGGCGCAAATCTCAGCAAATACATTAAACCAACAATTGGCAAATATTGCCATACCGGTGCAAGCAAAATGCACAGTAAGCAGGTTCGATGATTGTCAAATTTGAAGGCAAACCCAACAAAATCGTAATGCAGATTTGTATCGAGCTCAGGAATGATAGAAATTTCAAATGAAAGAAAAAGAGTTGAAACAGCGTTTTAGCTGAACTGTATTACGTCCGACAGGTGAAAATCTCTACAATAACGTCAGTAACTATTATATCGGAGTAAGGCCTGCGAAAATGAGCATCTCACAGCAACGTAATAATAGCGATAACGATGGCATTATTCACAGGAATAACGGCCATTTCATCAGCATAACGCTCAGCAAAATGAAGGGGAGAATAGTGATAGAGGAAGTCTGAACGTACGCAGGTTCCATGATTGTCAGTCAATTTTAATCTCAGCGAGATCAATGGGAAAATTGTAGGAAAACTTTGATAAACGGAAAAATAAGATTTTAAGAAGTGGACGAATATGAAATAAAAAAAAAATCCTTCCTTCTTTGATTCTTTCCACAGATCGGCGGAAGAAATCACATACCTGCATTAAGGCAACAATCGGCAAAAATGACTATCACACCAACTTAAATATCAATGTTAGTACCCAATATATCGTTAGTATCGCTGAAACAGAGTCAATTATATCGACGTCGCAATCTATGAAATTGACAATCGCAACCACAAATCTCGCCGATAGCGATAACTTTTGAAGTTCAAACCATCGGAATAGTGACTAATAGGGACTAAAATTAACATCACAACTATGTAAATCTTGGTGATAGCTCTCGTCTTAGCAGCGTAAATCTCGGTAATAATAGCACTAACACCAGTGTAAAGTTCGACGAAACTAGCCACCACACACCAACATAAATAACAGAGATAGATGCTGGCAATCTGCAAGAAAAGTGGTCAGTACATCAGAAGTTTAGGGAAGTCTGAACGTATGCAGGTTCACTGGTTGTCAGACAAGCAAGTAAACCCAATAATATTGTAATGCAGGTTTGTATCGGTCTCAGGAATGATAAAAATTTCAGCCAAAAAAGAGCTGAAATGCATGCTTCAGCAGAACTGTACCATGGCTAACAGGTGCAGTCTTTGATCACCACCATGAAAATAAGTAGCACGCAAGAATGTAATTCGCGGCCATAGCGCTCTCTAATAATCACGAAAATATCGGCCCTTTCATCACCGTAGAGTTCAGAAAAATGACCAGATACCTACGTAAATAATACCGATAGAGGCTATAACGTTAACGGAAAAATGAGGTGGAAAGTAGTCATTCCATTGGCGATTCTGCCATATTTTGAGTTTTTAAAAAATTTTATAATTTGTTTACAAATTGTTTTTGGTATTTTTGCTAGCAGTGTATCTTCAATTAACAAAATTAAAAGACTCAGTTTAATTTCGGAAAATTCGCTGATTCCTGTAAACTTTTTGACAAAATCCCTGATAATTCCCGAAATGCTGAATTCCCTGACTTTTTCCGATCTGTGGAAACCGTGTAGGAAAATTCAAGGACCAGAAAATTACATACTTTAGACACAAAAATACAAAACGGAAATTATCAGTGGTCACTTAAAAATTCAAGGACTTTCAAGGACCGTATCCTTTTTTCAAGGACTTTCAAGGACCAAATTTCATTAAAAAAAATTCAAGGACTTTCCAGGACTTTCAAGGACCGTGGGAACCCTGGATGTTTCACATCCCTAGTTTTTCTCTATTTTATTTGGCTTTGTGTTTTTTACGACTGCCCGATTTTGACTTTACGATTGCCCATTTTGGAATTACGACTGCCCAAATAAGCCACGACTACCCGTTAGAATAAGCTCTGGTGCAAAACTAAACTTGTTTCACGAAATGCAGTTTTCGGCTATTTTTTGGCGCCTAGCCGCTCTACTATCTGGGAGAGCACTCTTCTAAAGTAGAAGAACCGTAGGAGAAATTTTTCAATTAAATGCTATTTGGAAGACATTACAAATCATCGGAATGGGATCAAATCATAAACAAGTACTTTGTATTTGAAAGTGTTTTAATTTAAAAAAATTGTCGAAAATTCCATGATTTAAAAGGCTTTTCATAATAACAATGATATAATTAATAAGTACTTTTAAAAATAGTGTTTGGAATTTAATTAATATTTTTGAAAAAATTTACGAACAAATCTCTATATATATAAGGCAAAGCCCTCACTCACTGACTCACTCATCACTAATTCTCCCACTTCCCACATAGTCACAACTCTGAAAATCGGCACAAATATCATCAATGGTAAAAATAGAAAAAGTAAACTATTCCGATCTCGATTAACACACTTTAAGGGGTCGAAAAGGGGTTAAACGTCCCAAACGGGGGACATTCGAAAATCCTACTTCCCACATAGTCACAACTCTGAAAATCGGCACAAATATCAACAATGGTAAAAATAGAAAAAGTAAACTATTCCGATCTCGATTAACCCACTTTAAGGGGTCGAAAAGGGGTTAAACGTTCCAAACGGGGGACATTCGAAAATCCTACTTCCCACATAGTCACAACTCTGAAAATCGGCACAAATATCAACAATGGTAAAAATAGAAAAAGTAAACTATTCCGATCTCGATTAACCCACTTTAAAGGGTCGAAAAGGGGTTAAACGTTCCAAACGGGGGACATTCGAAAATCCTACTTCCCACATAGTCACAACTCTGAAAATCGGCACAAATATCAACAATGGTAAAAATAGAAAAAGTAAACTATTCCGATCTCGATTAACACACTTTAAGGGGTCGAAAAGGGGTTAAACGTTCCAAACGGGGGACATTCGAAAATCCTACTTTCCACATAGTCACAACTCTGAAAATCGGCACAAATATCAACAATGGTAAAAATAGAAAAAGTAAACTATTCCGATCTCGATTAACACACTTTAAGGGGTCGAAAAGGGGTTAAACGTTCCAAACGGGGGACATTCGAAAATCCTACTTCCCACATAGTCACAACTCTGAAAATCGGCACAAATATCAACAATGGTAAAAATAGAAAAAGTAAACTATTCCGATCTCGATTAACACACTTTAAGGGGTCGAAAAGGGGTTAAACGTTCCAAACGGGGGACATTCGAAAATCCTACTTTCCACATAGTCACAACTCTGAAAATCGGCACAAATATCAACAATGGTAAAAATAGAAAAAGTAAACTATTCCGATCTCGATTAACACACTTTAAGGGGTCGAAAAGGGGTTAAACGTTCCAAACGGGGGACATTCGAAAATCCTACTTCCCACATAGTCACAACTCTGAAAATCGGCACAAATATCAACAATGGTAAAAATAGAAAAAGTAAACTATTCCGATCTCGATTAACCCACTTTAAGGGGTCGAAAAGGGGTTAAACGTTCCAAACGGGGACATTCGAAAATCCTACTTCCCACATAGTCACAACTCTGAAAATCGGCACAAATATCAACAATGGTAAAAATAGAAAAAGTAAACTATTCAGATCTCGATTAACCCACTTTAAGGGGTCGAAAAGGGGTTAAACGTTCCAAACGGGGGACATTCGAAAATCCTACTTCCCACATAGTCACAACTCTGAAAATCGGCACAAATATCAACAATGGTAAAAATAGAAAAAGTAAACTATTCAGATCTCGATTAACCCACTTTAAGGGGTCGAAAAGGGGTTAAACGTTCCAAACGGGGGACATTCGAAAATCCTACTTCCCACATAGTCACAACTCTGGAAATCGGCACAAATATCAACAATGGTAAACATAGAAAAAGTAAACTATTCCGATCTCGATTAACACACTTTAAGGGGTCGAAAAGGGGTTAAACGTTCCAAACGGGGGACATTCGAAAATCCTACTTCCCACATAGTCACAACTCTGAAAATCGGCACAAATATCAACAATGGTAAAAATAGAAAAAGTAAACTATTCCGATCTCGATTAACACACTTTAAGGGGTCGAAAAGGGGTTAAACGTTCCAAACGGGGGACATTCGAAAATCCTACTTCCCACATAGTCACAACTCTGAAAATCGGCACAAATATCAACAATGGTAAAAATAGAAAAAGTAAACTATTCCGATCTCGATTAACACACTTTAAGGGGTCGAAAAGGGGTTAAACGTTCCAAACGGGGGACATTCGAAAATCCTACTTCCCACATAGTCACAACTCTGAAAATCGGCACAAATATCAACAATGGTAAAAATAGAAAAAGTAAACTATTCCGATCTCGATTAACCCACTTTAAGGGGTCGAAAAGGGGTTAAACGTTCCAAACGGGGGGACATTCGAAAATCCTACTTCCCACACAGTCACAACTCTGAAAATCGGCACAAATATCAACAATGGTAAACATAGAAAAAGTAAACTATTCCGATCTCGATTAACCCACTTTAAGGGGTCGAAAAGGGGTTAAACGTTCCAAACGGGGGACATTCGAAAATCCTACTTCCCACATAGTCACAACTCTGAAAATTGGCACAAATATCAACAATGGTAAACATAGAAAAAGTAAGCTATTCAGATCTCGATTAACCCACTTTAAGAGGTCAAAAAGGGGTTAAACGTTCCAAACGAGCGATATATTCGAATGTCCTACTTCTCATATTTTCACAATTCTGAAAACTGGTGTGAATATCAATAAAGACAAACGCAGAAAAAGTAAACTATTCCGATCTCCGGTGGATCAAGGGGCGGAAAAGGGGTTAAACGTTCCAAACGAGGAATATTCGAATGTACCACTTACCATATGGTCACAACTCGGAAATTTGGTACAAATGTCAAAAAAGATTAAACATAGAAAAAGTAAGCTATTCTGTTCTCGATTAACCAACTTTAAGGGGTCGAAAAGGAGTTAAATGTTCCAAACGAGGGATATCCGAATGTTCCTCTTCCAATGTAGTCATTTTTCTGATATTTTTTTGCAAATGTTAAAAAAATAAGTCATTCCAATATCGATTAACGAATTTTTAAGGGATGAAAAGACGACGCAACATTGAAACTATACGAGGATCAACTTAATGTCTAATTAACTTAATTCCAATACAGCTACTACTTTGAAATTTAGAACTAAGAGCAAACATAAACACAATAAACTATTCCAGTTTACTATTCACAATTATAAATTTCGTTTAAAATGTCAACAAAGGAAAGTTCCTATTTTGATAAATCAATTTGTCGGGATCGAAATGGGAGCAAACGTCTGAAGTGTAGAATACATGAATGTCTTTTGATCGCTAAAATGCTAATGGTAAAATTTCGTAGCGCAGCACGGGTATTCAGCTAGTTGTGATATATACGGCGGTTATCTTGTTTTGGAACACTAGTTGGACTTCTAGATAATAAACACATACGAATGTCCTACTTATTCTCCTAATTCCTTATTCTCCTAAGACGGAGAATAAATTAAAATTTATACGTAAAAAAATTTTACAGGGAGAATTATTTCTTCTTCACTTGAGCAGCCTGCTGAACGCACAAAAATCTGTGCCTAGACGGATATGGCGCCACACAGGACTTCATAAAGTATGCCTTTGATCGACTAAACTCTGCAAGAATGATTCTATTGTACTTGATGGATATGGAGAGATTTAATATAATGCATACAACTACTATATGGCATGAATTGCAACAAGGAAAGTGGGTAGTCAATGAAACCAAAATATTGTTTTACGCTTTAGGAGACGATGAAGTTCTGGAGCACCAGAACAGAAAACTTAAAGTCCAAGGTGGACTTACAGGCATCACTCTAAATGAGAATGCTCGGACAAGATTCTTTCTGGCAGATCCGGAACTCACAATAATTGCTGTAGCAACCGAAGCAATGATTAAAAATGCCACCCCAAATGCAAAGTGTCATCATGAACATTGCCTATCGGTTCGCAAGCGTCAGGATCACAACGTTGAAAAGTTGATAGAGGTTTTTAAATCGATAACCAACCCTTTTAAATGCAACACAGAACATCTTATATATCTGGTGACTAAGCAAGTTCTTCCCGATGATGTTCAAAAAGACATGTGTACAGTTGCTGATATTGGTGAGAATCTTCTTTCCAAATTCATTGAGGAAGATATTAAAATTATCAACCAACTAACAGTACCAACAGAAAAATCAGTACCATCAAAGCCTTCAGTACAGTTTTGGGCACCAATGAAAGAGGCAAAACTTAAGCCTGTAAATTAGCATTCAAAAATTTTAAAGTAATATTGAAGGAAAAAGTGTTTTTTCAATATTTTCTATCAATTCTATCAATTTCTAAACTGATGATTGCAGCAAGAAGTCGGTGTGATATAGATTTGAAGGCAACTTTTTATCTTTATGAAATCTCATTATTGCCACCTGCTTTGTTTCCATTACATGTATGCATGCATTACTGTTCGTAAAAAAAGCAAGCTTATGGGTATCCTGGAGGAGCTTCCTTAAAATCTATACCCTTCATATAATGTGAAAAACAAATTCTCACACAATTCATTTCCAGTGGGTGAAGCGGCACAAACTGTTGCAGTAATTGATGGAATGACAGAGCTGCATTCCATTGATAAACCCAAGACTGGCAAGCCTTTTGAAGAACTTGCAGATCACTTTTTCAGACAAATGTCAAAGAAGTTTGGTATGTACAAAGAGGTTCACATAATATTTGACACCTACAAACAGAATTCGCTGAGGACATCGACAAGGGTTAAATGTCAGGGTGAATCGGTTCATATCCAATACAAAGTGTATCCATCAAACAATTATCCTTAAGTTAACCATGCACCTGTTACTTTATTTTTTTTTTATCAGATTACGGACTATGCAGTCATTAATAATAATTTGTTTTCAGTTGGATAAATCATGCAAATGCAAGCCATATAGACGTGTCTTGTCTTGAAACCACGTAGGAGGAAGCAGATACTAAAATAATTTTGCACAGTATACATGTTGCTTCCAGAAGCATTAGCAAGATTCACATATACTCTCCAGACATAGATGTATTAGTACTTGCTCTTCGGAGATATCCAATGCTTCCAAGAGAATCCAGCATTATAGTGGGTAGAAGCAGAAACAAAATTTTAATTCATCTTCAGCCAATCTGACATGCTAGGGCGAAATAAGGCTTCAGAATTACCAGGACTTCACGCCCCTTTTAGTGCTGATTTCACAGGATCATTTGCTGGAAAAGGAAAGATTATATGGTAGAATGCTTTTTATGCAGCTAATGATAATATTATAGCTGCACTGGGCCTTATGGGTCATTCTGAAATCATTTCCACAGAAATGTTACCAGCGTTGGAGGCAATTGTTTGTCAGGTGTATGTACCACGAACCAAAATGACAGATATCGGTCATTGGGGAGGTAAGATGGTGGCTCTTCACTAAAAAAAACAAAAGACTGGGGAACATCTTGCATCAACCAAAGCATCTCTCTGTCCAGGTCTTTTGAGTGCACACTACCAAGCAATGATTTGGACACAAGATACTCGACAGCATCCTGACATACCTCAACCTATTGATTTTGGCTGGTCACTTGTAAATGGGAAATTTGAGCCTATCACGTGTCCAGAACCGTGTGCTCCGCACGGGCTTTTAGAGTTGACTAAATGCTCCTGCTGAAGCGTCGGTGTGCCATTCCCTGCCGATGCAATCTCACCAATCTGCCTTGCACAGAGATGTGCTCATGTGGTGGAGATGATGACTTATGTGACTATACTGTTATTGTTGACCTGATGATGAATGATAATGGGGAGGATGAAGATGTTAATTTAACTTAATGATAAGGACAATCTTAATATTGCTTACACCACTTGTTACATATAACAAAAACTATTA
The DNA here is from genome assembly GCA_963978545.1 of Linyphia triangularis. NCBI lineage: Eukaryota > Metazoa > Arthropoda > Arachnida > Araneae > Linyphiidae > Linyphia > Linyphia triangularis. Next base: position 30,396,736 of record OZ021725.1, on the reverse strand, counting down.
AACTGTTACACTCTTCTGTAACATTTACATTCCAAGTATTAAAAATCTTTGTCGTATCAATTTTGAACTGCCGGAGTTTATTATCAGTCTGTTGTACTTGTCAAAAGTGTCAATGCTTTATTTTATTGCCCAATCTGTAAATATTAACTGTCCGTGATGTTCATTTATCTTACAAGTATATCTAGAAACTATTATTAGTCCCGAAGAGGTGACCACTAATGGTGTACTTTTGAAATTTAAATCTTGAATTGACCATGTAAAGGTCTATTACTGTCAGAAAGCTTTTTTATTTCCAAAAAAGTTTGCTAATAAACAACATGCTCAGATAGCGTACCCGAAAGCTATTATTCTGAAAAGACGTTCCGGCAATGGGGATGCTGCGGCCATTTTGAATTAGATAGATATACCTTTATAAAAGTCATTTTATTTCCTACAGTGCATAAAGCGCACTTAGAAGCTATTATTCTGAAAAACGTTCTGAACACTTGATGGCTGTGTGGTCAGAGTTCTAACTTCGAATGCTAAGGGTACCGGATTCGAATCCCGGATTAGGCATGGAATTTATTTGTGGTTCGGCATCTACGTTAAGTTGAAGGTCCCGGACTGATTAGCCGTTATTGTGCACAAATATATGTAATTGAGCGCACAAACCAACCAATCAACCTGAAAAACGTACTTAAAAATGTGATCCAGCGGTCATTGTGAATTTTATAATTTTACCTAACATACATGTGTTATATACCATTGGAAAGGAAATTTTATTTCCTACAAGTTTTTTAATAGTCAACTAGTTGATAAAATGAGCTGGAAAGCCCTTATTCGGCAAAAAACCTACGTTAGATGGTAAGGAGGCGGCCATTTTGGATTTTCGACTGTAGCGCCATTCATACCCGGATTCCAGATACCCACCATCGGAATTCATTTTCTACGCATTAATACGAAGCGAATGACACCATCCACATGTTTGCATCATGAAGTGGCCCACGGGATTACATTTGCTCCTGGACTATAAATTCCCAGCAATAGAATTATTTTCTGCCTTTTTTTTTTTTTTAATTTTTGCATTGTGGAAACATGTAAAAATCGATTGTCTATAATATTTGATTTTGTAATTCTTTTAATCCATTTGTTATTTAAAATGTCTGGTAGTCACTTAAAAAAAAACGATCATGAACTCTATTTGAATATTTTAAATGATAAATTAAAATTGTCAGACCAAAATTAGGGCATTACTAACGACTTTATTTCTATCGCAATAATAGTCCGAACACACTTAATTCAGTATTTGCCTCTGGTACAGTACCCAAAGAAAAATCAGAACGATGGCTATATCTTCGGTTCTACTTATCGTAGAATCTTACGGTTTGCACCAAACAGTTTTGCTTACGAGTTTCTATATATCTGATGCAATTTTTTTTTCTTAAGGGACCGTTTACTAAGTAAAAGTAACGCTATCTTCGAAAATTTCAATACGAACCCTTATTTTTTATCATTTCATTCGATTTAGAATGCATCATTTACTCTATAAACCAAATTTCAATGCATTATGTTGAAAAACACGTCACTTATGAGCGAAAATGTTTCGACCATTTTTTGACCGATCTTCAGGGAGAATTTCCATAAAACGAAAGGTAGTATTTTTAAGGATCTACTTCACAACGGGAGAAATCGAACGGTCAGTGCGGCGTTTCACGACGTTAAAAAATATAAATATTAGTCTAAAACTGCATAGAAACAACTTGGATTTATAGTGTCATGTTTAAGATTAATACAAAAATAGCAAGTAAACGCAAAAGTAACATAATTTATTTACAACATTAATGATGTGCATTCTTCACTCGAAATAAATAAAATATCGAAAACTGTAATTGCAGAAGTATAACGTATACTACTGATAATTAGAAAATTTATAAATATAAAATGGTAGGCATTACTAAATAGTATTCAGCAAAGAGTGATTATTTTACAGAAACATTTCACTGTAAACACAAATGTAAATTGATCTTTGAAATTATTTATAAAATGAAAAAATCACATGATTCAGTAAAATTGCTTAAACTTATTGAAATTGCTTACAAAATTTTGTTTTAAATAAGTGTAATTTAAGAAAGTAAATAAAAAAAAATAAAAAAAAAAAAAACGAACACTGTTGAAAACTACACAAAACATATGTTCCACGATTCCAAACACGTTAGACAGATTAAAAATATCTATAATAATAAAACAAGCTGTGTGTCTGTCTATCTGTCTGTGGCTCTATAGAAACCTACTTAAAATTGGAGTAGAGCTCTGAAATTTTCAGCATAAGTAGTTTTGGCCTTCTTATTGTATACATCACAAACAGAATGTTAAAATTTTAATTAGTTCTTTTTTAATTGATTTTTTTAATTAATTAATAAATATGTTACAAAACGATATCTAATAGGGATACAGATCTGAAATTTTCAACTTAAGTAGTTTTGACCTTTTAATTGGACTGTTAAAAAACATAATTTTAAATTTTTATTTTGTTCTTTTTTAATTAATTAATAGACATTTTACATAACGACTACTAATAGGACTACAGCTCTGAAATTTTCCACATAAGTAGGCTAGCTTCTAGACCGCAAGGTTGCGGGTTCGAATCCCGTGTTGGCATGGGTGTTCGTAAATGTATGTTGGCTTGTCTAATGACGAATATTTCGGCGCATTATAGCCCTCGTGTTACTGACGGCGCCAGATAATCTGAATACAACCAACTTCAACATAAGTAGTTTTGGCCTACTAATTGTATATACATCGTAAACAGAATGTTAAAATTTTAAATAGTTCTTTTTTAATTAATTTTTTCAATTAATTAATTAATTAATTAATTAATTAATTAATATGTTACAAAACGATATCTAATAGAGCTATAGCTCTGAAATTTTCAACATAAGTAGTTTTGGCCTTTTAATTGGACTTTTAAAAAACATAATTTTAAATTTTTATTTTGTTCTTTTTTAATTAATTTGTTTAATTAATTAATAAGCATTTTACAAAACGACTGCTAACACGAACATTTACTTACGAAACATTTACAAACGACTAGGGCTACAGATCTGAAATTTTCAACATAAGTAGTTTTGGCCTTCTAATTGGACTTTTGAAAAACAGAATTTTAAATTTTTATTTAGTTTCTTTTTAATTAATTGATTAATATTTTACAAAACGATTTTTAATAGTGCTACAGCTCTAAAATTTTCAACATAAGTAAGTTTGGCCTTCTAATTGGACTTTAGAAAAACAGAATTTAAAATTTTTGTTTAGTTTGTTATTAATTAACTTTTTTACTTAATTAATATATATATATATATTACAAAACGATTTCAAATAGGGCTACAGCTTTGAAATTTTCAACATAAATAGTTGTGGCCTTCTAATTGGATTTTTGAAAAACAGAATTTATTTTTTTAAAAAAATAATTAACAAATATTTTACAAAACTATTTGTAATTGGGCTACATTTCTGAAATTTTCAACACAAGTAGTTTTGGCCTTCGAATTGGACTGACAAAAAGAATATTAAAATTTTAATTTGTTTTTTAATTAATTTTTTCACAAAAAGTGACTTCGAATAGGCCTAGAGCTCTGAAAGTTTCAACATAAGTAGTTTCAGCCTCTAATTTTGTTTTCGACAATCACGTTTTAAAATAATCTTAAAGGGGTGTTGTATTATTGTATTAACGGAGAATTTTTTTTTCCTGACAAGGGAGAGGCTTCCAATACTAAGGCTTTACGTAGCAATTAGATTTTAGTGAGTGAAGCGAGCTTATGCTTACGCAGCAATGAACCTTTCAGCGAGCGAAGAGAGCATATGCTTGCATAGCAATGAACCTTTTAACAAGTAAATTAAGCCTGTGTTTATGTGTCAATGAACTTTTCAGCGAACGAAGCGAGTTCGATTTTGCGTAGCGGTGAACCTTCCTGCGAGCGAAGCGCCAAAAACTGGATCCTACACACGAATGACAGATTTCCGCAATGCGAGGCCTCACAGCTAGCTAAAATATTGCACATGTTAAAATTTCGTTGCGAAGTACGGGTATTTAGCTAGTATATATATAAAATAAAACTGCTTTGTTTGTATAAAATAATATTTTTTTTTGTAATTTCAAGAAATTCTGTTCCGATTCACCCTGCTGTTCCTATTCACCCCATTTTACGATAATTGAACGTTGTGCGATTTTCCACACCTCTAGTTTACCTTGAATTAATCTTTGATAGTTTTCAAAAGAAATCTACTATACGGTCCCTTAAAGTGAGCGTTTTTTTACATTTTCGCTAAAAAATCGAAAAATAAAAGTCAAAATGGAAAGAAAAAAATTGTGTGGGGGATTTTAGACCATAATAAATCTAATGAAAGCAAAAGAAATATATATGTTTCTATTCAAATTTTTTTAAAAATTGTTTTATTAATTAATAATTAATTATTAAAAAAGAAATAGATGCAAAAGTTGATTGCTATTTATGTTTGGCCATTTGTAAACTATCTTTTGAAAAAACAATTACTGAAATATATTAATTATTTAAGTATTTATGGCCAAATAACCAACTTTTTAATTTAACATTAAATTTATCATTTTCTTTTTCTTTTAAAATTACAAACCATTCATTAGAAAATTACGAATTTTTGTATTTCGACATTTTTTTGGATGCTGAATCTAAATATGGGATAATATTATGAAGTTGTTATTGAACTTTTTAAAGTTTGTTTCTGTTTTAATATGTAGATGACCCCTCATGACAAAAAAAAAACTACATACAATTATTAAAAACCTTCCATGATTTACAACGGTACCTTTTGTTTGTTGTTTCAACAATTAGAGCACAAGATATAGTCATTGTTCTGATTTTTTTTTTGGGTACTGTACTTCTATAATCTATAGTATAAAATTTAAAAACACCATATTAGTCACCAGATTTGAACCCAAAAGAACACATTTGTTGAAAAAACTGATGTAAGAAATCACAACATTAAAATGAAAAGGCAATTAAGAAAGCATTGTCTCCATACGTTTTCCTTGCAGATCTTGGGGGGGGGGGGGGAAATGCCAATAAGTATTAAGGATTTTAAAACAATTACGTATAGTTATTTTTGTTATTTAAAATTTTTACAAGCTTTATAAAAATTGCAAGGGAATTTCGAAAAATAATCCTTTTTTTTGGTATCATTATTATCATCCTGAATAAAATATAAATATTGTATTAACTATGTAATGGCAGAAGCTATATTTAAATGACCAGAAACTAAACCATTGCCTATACTTTGTGATCTTGATGTAATTTGTTAAAGACGAATGCAAATTAAAAATAGCAGGGCATGAAATAGATGGGTTCCGGACAAAATCCCGAAAGCCGAAATCCCGACAAGCCAGAATCCCGACAGCCGAAATCCCGACAAGCCAAAATCCCGAATGGGTCGAAATCCCGAACGACCACAATCCCGAATAGGACGAAATCCCGACAAGCCATAATCCCGAAAGGGACGAAATCCCGACAAGCCATAATCCCGAAAAACGTAAAATCCCTACCTAAAAAAAAATCCCTGCAAAATCCCTAGATGAACTATTTGTTAAAAAATTGACTACTGATAAATTTTCTATTGAAAACGTTCCAATTCTTAAAAGCTTTCCATTATGTTTTTCTGAATAGCATTATTTTATATTGTATAGTTTTATTTTCTTCCTTTAATTTTGATTTTGATGCTACAAAAAAAAAAAAAAAAAAAAAAAAAAAGGCTTCAAGAAAAATCCACAATTTTAGTTATACAATAATTACAGTGCAATCATTAAAACAGAATATCCATTATATCATAACTTTGAAGAAATTAATTCATTTTCAATCATATTTTTTAAAAATTAAATTAAAACAACGTGTTTGAAGAATTGATTACAAAGTTATGTACATTCATGTACAAAAAATATAGATTTTAAAATGTATGCAAAAATTGTAAAACGATTGCATGCACTGCAATAGAGGTTTCCAAACTTTTAAATGATGTTATTGAACCTATTCAGTGTCGGCTCGAGATAAAAATTAAAATGAAGGAAGAGACTCAAAATTAAAATAAAATTTTGAATTAAAATAAAATAATAAAATCAATTATAAATTTAGAACTGCAATAAAGTAATTTTAAATAAATAAATGAAGATCCTCTTAGAGAGATGGGGGGGGGGGGGTTGATGTAAAAATATACTTTTTCTGTCTTTTTAACCAACAAAATGGCAATCAATAAAAGAATAATTTTTCTGTAAATCAAAATCAGCTGAATTTAGAGCCATAAAATTTTACCTTTAAAAAAAGAAGAAGAAAAAAGAAAGAAAAAAACCCCAACATTTTTATCTGAAATTTGAATTTCCAACTGATCATCCAATTGTCCACTAGATTTATAAGAGACGGCTCTCTTGAATGGAAATGCGTAATTTTATTAGCTTGGTATGTTTTCATTTTATGAAATATCTCATTTTAATTAGAACATTTCTCAATGGTTTCAAAATGTTGAAAACGTATGTCTACAATATCTTTTTGGTATGGCTTTCTATACTAATTTTTGACATAACTATTCAAAATTACTGAACCTGAATGTATGATCAAAAGTATTCTATCGCATTGAATTAAACGAGTATTTATTAACTTTATTTTTCTCAACAAAAAGAAGAAAGAAAAAAAGCACCTCGTAAATACTGTTAGAGTTTTCACTTACAGTTAAATTCATTTGGTAGGAAACAATAATTAACAAGAAACGTAAGGTGTTGCAGAACGTCGACCATTCGTCTATGCTCTAGGTAATAGTCAGCAGACCATTTACTTATATCCCGGGGGGGGGGGGGGGCGCTTCAGTGGGGAGAGTACTAACTAACTAGGTGAGGGGTGTTTTCTTTCCTTTCTATTTTTTAACACTAGTAATAGTTTGCACGTTTGGAAAGGGAGAATGGTTTAAAGATGATGATAAAGAATGATAGTTTTCTTGAGTATAAGGAACAAGGCATCAGCTTAGGTGTGAAATCCAGATAAGAGATTTAAATAACCCGAACATAAAATCCTGACCTCGCCTGTTTTGAAATAATTAATTTTAAAATTCATCAGAGTTATCAATTTAATTATTCTCAATACCTCCACATATTTAAATATTAAAATATGAACAAATCTCCACATCTGTAAACAAATCGCAGAATATCAGCACTACAAAGACATCTAAATGAGTATTATAATTTGGAAATTTAAGAGGTCACTGAGCAATTGAGCCAATTTCTTTTCAATAGCTATCGCGTCTACTTTTTTTTTTTATGAAATACCAATCCTTGGGTGAATGAAAAGACAAATCCTTTAATTTGGTCCTTTAATTTGGAAAAAAGATTCTATGAAATCAAAATGAAATTCCTGTACACCGGTAGGGAATAAATATTAGATTGAGACAAAATTATAAGGTAAAACTATAAAGCAAAGCGTTTATCATAGTTTCCTTTGTCGGAACGTTGGACTTGACACGGAGGAATTTACTGTTTATTGGACTGGACACTGGACATTATTATTTTACTGAGTTAATTCCTTCCAATACAGTGAAAGAAGTCTTGTGAAGAGAAAATGCATTTCTGTCAACTACAGGATTTTAATGTAAATTAAACTAAAGTGAAAAAAGTAAAATTAAAAAAACTGTTTCATTTAGTAGCTAAATGGACTTATAGAAAAGATAATTTTAAAAACAATTACAGAACTTTTTTGTAGTTAGAATAGATATCTGAAGAAAAAAAAAACACTATACCAAGCTCAAACAAGGACACTTTTGTACTTATTTTAAGGATAATCATTAAATATAGCATCAAACAGTATTTTAGAAAAAATTAATTAGCCCATTAATTTTAAATTACATTTAGCGAGTAGTATAAAAATACGCGACAGATTAAATAATATCACATATTAATTGCAAAAACATCCAATAACTAGTATAACAACCATTGTTTAAGCTGGAGTACAAAATTTCTTTAGCATAAAAAGCTAAAATCGCAATTTTACTTTAGCAATTTGTTAAAATGATTACGAGTTCCATCACTTGGGATGTTTAATTTAACACAATTAAAACACTTTTTTTACTATAAAATCATTATTAACTTTAAATATAATGTTATTTTATACCAAAATCTCAACTGAAAAAATACTTTTCACCATTGTTTACTTGAGCTTTTAGGCTGATGACTAACCTTGGGAAAACAAAAACGGCGATTTTGTACATTTAGTGTCAAAATGTTTTAGCAAAAGAGCTAAACAACACTTTCACTTTTTAGCATTTAAGGAAGTTCTTAAGCATTTTGCTAAAAAAAAAACCACATCGTAATCGCTAATAACAACATTCATTTTGCTTTATAAAACATGAAAAATTGTAGGATAGAGCCATTGAATTTATGCATTACAACCAAATTCAAAAACTTCACCCTTAACAATATCGATTAGAAAAAGAAGGAAATCAATTTGACTTTTGTACAACATTTCAGGTCCTTGACTTCTAAGAACTAAAATTTTTTTTTCTCATTCCAATACAAACCACACATATCTTGTAAGTGAAACAGAGAGGAACTGTCGTTGATGGACGACGCTTAATCGTAGAGAACTTTGTGTTAAAGACGTTCTTTTTTCAAATTTTTATGCCTTTGTCGCATTTCTAGGGAAATTTTAGAGCTGGGAATGTTAAGTTATCTTAAAGGCAATTTTTGCCGATTTTGATCAAAAACGTTAGAGCCGTTTTTTGGCAATTGTTGAAAGACATAATTTAAACAATGGAAGCTACCTTATGTGCATACGCAATTTTGACGAAAACTTTAATGACAGGTCCTATGGCCACCACTAACACGTATTCCAAAGTAACCTATATTCCCAGGACGGAGCTATGAAATTTCTACTATAATATTTCTGACATTTCTACTTAAAAATCAGTAGGCATTATAAATAGAATTTCTCAATTCACGGTTTTTTCCCTTCAATTCAAAAAACCATTCTTGAATGTATTCTCCCTTGAAATTTAGGCCTTTGTAATTATTTAGGTGTTACGAAGTAGCCTTCATTTTGATTATTTTACCCCATGAAAAAATAAAGAACCAATCGATTTGAATTCGAAACCTAATAAGATTGCAATAAATTTAGCTTCATGGTAACTGGAAAATTTATGAATATTTCAGGAAAACGCAAAAAACCACACATAATCGACAATTATTGAATAAATTACAACCTTTAGAAGAAATTATAGCGAATGTCTGCAACGATGGGATTATTTTTGCATAAAAAGTTTAAGAAATATCAAAGTATTATGTTTTAAAAAGTATGAATTTGTCCCCTTTAAAAAATGTTACATTCATTGTTATGTTACATTGCATTAGAAAACTTAGATGAATTAAATAAAAAAAAAAAAAAAAAAATTATGAAATACCACTTTTTTACCCTTACGTTTGTAAAACATATAAAACTAGGGATGTGGAACATCGCACAAATTTCAATTACACCATAATAATGACGTGGTTTTGTGTCATTTAAGGTTTTCATATTTTTATCGTTCACTTAGAAAAACTTGCCAGTTTTGGCGACATTTTTTGCGATAATTCTTGTATGGGTCTTTAAAAAAAAAAAAAAAAAAATGATTTTGGCGATATACTTTTCAATAATTATTCTTTCTTGTAAGTAAAACTGAGGAGAAAAGAGAAAACGGTCTTTGACGAGGTATGCTCAAGGAAAGAGAACTGTGCTACAGACATTCGTTTTTCAACTTTTTACGCAATTAAAGCATTTTTTTAGGAATTTTTGAAGGGGGAATGTTTAGAACACCTTAAAAGGCATTACCAAAGCGATTTTGAACAAAATCGTTAGAGTCGTTTTTTATCAATTACTGAAAAACATGACTTTTTCAATGGCAGCTATCTTATGCGCATGCGAGATTTTGACGAAAACCTTAATGGTAGGTCCTTGTGCCATCTCCAACCCGCACACCAAATTTGAACATCGTCGGTCAATTTGTTCTGGAGTTAAGTTAACCACGTACACACACACAGGCATTTTTTCTAGATCACTTTTTTGAAATCAGGATGTTCCAAAACGGGGAGATATGCCAAAAAATAAAAAATTAAAAAAAAAAAAAAAATTACCGTATACTATACTTTTATTACCCGATGCATACATAAGGGTAATTGAAAGTTATAAGTGTGATATATTTAAAAAAAAAAGTATTTTATCAATATCAGATGAAACCAGAATTAGGATATCTGTCCCCTGATCGCTGACGCTCGACAACCCCCCAACAATACAGCACCTTTATTCCAGTTAACTTTTGAAATCCTGACAAAATTTATCCGAACACCTTAGTACCACTTGGACGCATTTTTTGTCTGCCGAAAAGGGTAGATGGGAAAATTTCATAATACCATTTCTTTCAAACTTTTCAATTCTCACTCTATACACAGTGGAATAGTAAGTATAAATAGTGTTCAGCTCTATACAAAGTTTCTAAAAAAATGCGCAGATGTACTTAATTGACATCTTCCAACTGAAATAGTAGGATTATAACTTTTTTTAGTAAAAATCATCATATTTTTGAAATTATACAGATTTATAATACATCTTTAAAAAAAAAAAAACTATGTCTCACAGATTTTACTAAACGACACATATCCTCCCAGCAAAAACAAAAATTAATTGAAATTGATCTAATTAGCAGATATTAACATATCAAAATTCATGGTCTGAAAATCGCAAACAAAATAAATCCTGTTAGAAGCTGTCATTCGATTTGTCAAAAATACTTGTCGTAGTAGAGACATGTTCGATAAAGCAATGTTGAAAATTTTTGTAATCAAACCAATTAGTAAAATATTTTTCTTCGCATTTTTATAACTTTCTGGCTCATCTACAGTTTAAGATCTTTTAAAGGACATCTTGATCGTAAAGAGGAGTAACTTCTTAATAAAATAAGTCTTGTCCATTAAATATATAGATGTATGAATTTTTTATTTGTCAATTTCCGATCTTAATTGGACTACATGAGTGGTTGCCCCATTTTCAACTTTGTTTATGAATTATGTTAAATTAAATTCATTTCTGATTGAGATTCTTTACTTATTTTTTTAGCATCTTGTTGTACATGACACGTGAAATCCAAGTAGTTTTCGAGAAATTGTAGAATAATACCGTTCTGAAACACGCGTTCATTAAATACCCATGTTTTAATTCTGAATCTTAAAAATACACTCCTCAATATCGAGATCTATACCATGCTCTAAGGGTTTTTCATTAAAATGAACTAGAAACTAAACGAAGTATTCTAGATCGAATGAAAAGATAAAATAGAGGGGTTAGCATAAACATTTTCAAGTTTAAAGTTCAATTTATTTAGTAAACAGTCCCTAACCCCCCCCCCCAAAAAAAAAAAGAAGATGTACTAGACATGTAAGAAACCATAAATTAATTATTTTGGTATGAACTGGAATGTTCTGCGGCCTTTAGAACCAAGGAATTTGGAATGAGACTTGGAATAAGGACTACTTTCAATAGTTCTAAAAAATTTCAGAAAGTTGTAATGAAAAGATATTTATAAAAGCTTTGTTTCTAGTAAAGTCTTAGGAAATTAACAATTTTCTATTTAATATGTGGGATATAAGTCTCTACATTGATTATATTGTTGCACACATTGTCTGTATATATTGTAAATAGTGACGTATTGTTTCAAAATTCTATTGGAATTTATTTTTATCTTATTTATTAATTAATAGCGATTATACAAGTTAGAAAAAGGTGGCAACACCTAAAGCCATCGAGAAGTTTCGAGATATTTCGTTTCTATGAATTGGCTGGAAATTTCGAGAATGTCTCACGCGCTTGTATATAAAAGACTGGAGAACGGGAAAGTTTTCAGATGGACTTCGGACTTCGTTGAAAGCTGATCGCTTTGTTTACCTATTGGAGTGAGCTTGTATAATCTCTGAATTCGAAGTTATTTTTGTTGAAGCTTGTGTTGAAGCTTGAGAGTAATTAAACTGTTGCCTGTGAATAAATTTTGTGAGTTTCCTGAAGAGAAAATAAATATTTGTATACCGTGAAAACTGTGCCATCATTGCCTCAGTGGAGAAATTCGTAACAGTGGTGTCAGAAGTGGGGTTTCGTAATTTTGAATGCCGACAACTAGAGGAATGATGGAAGACCAAATGAAACAATTAATGGAAATGATTGCTGGAATAAAAGCCGGACAAGAATCCACGGCCGCTGAAATGAAAGCCGAAATAAAAGCCGGACAAGAATTAACCGCCGCTGGTCAAGCCCGTCAAGAAACGACAAATGCCGAACTCGCCGCTACAATCGCCGCTGGTCAAGCCCGTCAAGAAACGACAAATGCCGAACTCGCCGCCGCAATTGCCGCCGCAATTGCCGCCAGTCAAGAAGCGACATCATCAGACATTAAAGCTTTGCAAAATGCAACGTCATCTGACATGAAAGCTTTGGCCGATAAGTGCGAGTCCACATCCGCAGCCGTAATCAAGATCAGGGAAGAAATGAAAACCGAGCTAGCTCCAATGGTAGAATCTACTATTATGGAGACAACATCATCGGTCCTGCAATCCGTGAAGGAAGATGTTCTCACTGCTGTAAGAGATGAAATGGAAGAAAAGGTTTCCACTATCAAAGAAGAGCAGGGAAAATTCATAGATGCTGTAGAAGAAAGGCTACGGAAAATAGAAACTCGCGAAGCTGTGACCATTGCAACGCCTAATTGGGATAACGTTTCCACTCCCTTTATTGCGCCACGTTCCAGCATCAAAGTGGCCACTTTTGATGGGAGGTCGTCTTGGCGCGTTTATCAAACGCAGTTTGAAATGATTGCTTCTGCGAATGGTTGGGACGATACTTCGAAGGCATTCCATCTCGCAGCATCTCTTCGAGGTGAAGCTGCTGACATTTTACAGACACTACCTGAAGAGAAGCGGGGAGAATTCGTGGCGCTGGCAAGTGCGTTGGAGTTAAGGTTTGGGGAGCAGCATCTAAAGGATTACAACAGACTGCAATTGAAAGTGAGACAGCAGAAGGCCAATGAAACTCTTCAAGAATTGGCATCGGATATAGAAAAACTGTCGCTCCTCGCTTTCCCTGACTGTCCCCTGGATGTACGAGACGATCTTTCTCTGCAGTATTTCATCGACGCTATTCAAGATCCCGATGTGCAGCAGGCGGTAAGGTTATCCCAAAACAAAAACCTGAAGTCGGCCCTCGTGTACGCCATGAGAGTGGAAGCCGCGCAGCTAGCTTCTGGAAAAGACCGACGATATGTGCGTGGTGCATTAGCCGAGGATTCGTCTGACTTTGTCACCAGTAAGCTTCGAGAACTGGAAAGCAAAATTGATAGAATGATGAGAAGCTATCCCGGAGCCAGGGATCGAAGGACCAGAGTCGTTTGCTGGCACTGCAAACGGGAAGGGCTTCTACGACGAAACTGCCTTGATTTGAAAAAGAGAAGGGATAACACTACCACGGATTCTCCACAACTGAATCTAAGAAGATGTCATCTCGCAGGGCAGAATCTGCAATGTAGAACAGGTGAAGCCCCGACCAGTCGTTTCCACGTTTCATCCCGACAAGGAGGAAACCAGGGTTTATTCGTGAAGGGGGAGATCAACGGAACTCCATGTCGTCTAATCGTCGATTCGGGAGCGAACGTAACGATCGTAAGGACGGACGTGGCTCGTCGCCTGAACAGACGACTCCTCTACACAGCGCCCTCTGTTTCCCTACAAACTGTGTCTGGTGGTAATATCTCTGTTCATGGGAAATTGCAAGTGGACATTGCCCTTGGATTTAACACCTACAAGCACACCGTTTATGTTGCCGAAATTGTAGATCCATGCATTCTCGGACTAGACTTTTTGAAGAAAAATGGAATTACGCTGAATTTTGAGAAAAGCAAGCTGCAAACATGGAGAGGCGAAGTTCCTTTGCACGATCTAGACATGAAAGAGCTGTGCGTATATCGGATTATGGCTCATGAAGACAATGTCATAGAGAATGCTGAAGAGTCCACATCTATGAAAAGTTCCTCACCAGCCTCGGAAAGAGAACCGAAGAAAGTGACGTTGATGAAACTCTCCCAGGAAGTGGTTCATGTGGAAATGGACAAAGTTAGTGAAGAGGGAATCGACATCCGTACTCCTGTTACAAGCATCGAACGGAGGTCCCGGGATCTATCAGCTGCACCCGCGGATGATTCGGACGCAATCTCAAAATCATATAACCAGCAAGACGGGGATCAGAAACTTTCACCACTTCTGTTGGCATACGGGAGTGCAACTCACGAGACCACCGGATTTTCTCCATCTCTAACGATGTTTGGAAGAGACCTTAGGCTCCCCAGCAACCTCCTCTTTGGACAACCACCGGACACTCCTTCCTCTCCAGTATCTAGATGATCTGCAGGCACGTTTGGAAGCCGTACATCGGTTCGCCAGAGAGAGAAACAACATCATGACGGAGCGCATGAAGATCCGGTACTATGCCAAGGCCATGGACCGTTCATTCCAGGAAATTGACAAGGTGTGGTTAGGGAACCCTAAACGTCGGAAAGGACTCTCCCCTAAGCTCCAGACGAATTGGGAAGGGCCGTATGGGGTCCTTAAGAAGATCAACGACGTCGTGATGAGAATTCAACGGACACCTTCCTGTAAACCTAGAGTAGTACATCACAATAGGCTATCCCCATATTATGATAGAAGTGATTGAATGACCTTTCCTGTTAAGGACTTCACTGCCCGGGACGTGCAGTCTTTTAGAAGGGGGAAATGTTGCACAAATTGTCTGTATATATTGTAAATAGTGACGTATTGTTTCAAAATTCTATTGGAATTTATTTTTATCTTATTTATTAATTAATAGCGATTATACAAGTTAGAAAAAGGTGGCAACACCTAAAGCCATCGAGAAGTTTCGAGATATTTCGTTTCTATGAATTGGCTGGAAATTTCGAGAATGTCTCACGCGCTTGTATATAAAAGACTGGAGAACGGGAAAGTTTTCAGATGGACTTCGGACTTCGTTGAAAGCTGATCGCTTTGTTTACCTATTGGAGTGAGCTTGTATAATCTCTGAATTCGAAGTTATTTTTGTTGAAGCTTGTGTTGAAGCTTGAGAGTAATTAAACTGTTGCCTGTGAATAAATTTTGTGAGTTTCCTGAAGAGAGAATAAATATTTGTATACCGTGAAAACTGTGCCATCATTGCCTCAGTGGAGAAATTCGTAACAATATCTTAACACTTTGAGATCCTCCACTTTGACTTTGATATAGTATTGTTCGAGGTACCTGGTGCCCGTTAGGGCGAAAACCTCTTCATCTGAAATGGTCTACTAGGCAGTCAATTGGTCAGGTCTCACATAAAATGCGATCAAAGCTGGTGGGTTTTGGGGGGGGAGAAGGGATGATCAGTAAACTGGTCATACCTCTGAAAGGTCGAAATGCTGTTTTGGATAATCTGAGAATGTGTAAAATAAAAAACAGTAAGATAAAAGTAATATCAAAAATACAGGACGGACGACAATTTTTATAGTAGGATTTTTTTTTTTCTATTTTTTTTTAACAAGAATATTTAACGAGTACAAGAAGTTAGTTAAGCTAACCAATAATTAACAAGTCAAAAGAGACTTGGTTATGTTAATAACCATTAGAAGATAAAAATGTAGCCTTTCTTGTGAAAGGTCTATAGTAATAGAATATAAAAAGAAAATTTAAAACATAAAATGTAGCCTTTCTTGTGAAAGTGCTATAGTGATTTAAGATAAAAAATAATAAAAAATATACTGTAATATAATAAATAATAACTACACCTCCACCCGCTTCCCTTTCCCTAAGATAGGGAACCTTCCACGGGTTGCTGGAGGGCTTTGGCTCCTAAAAGGGGGGAAAAACTGAACTCTTCAACCCCCATCCGCTTCCCCCACTGTGTGGCTTACACGGATTGTTGGGGGTTGGGGAGCAAATGAGCAGTTCTAATCTGAGCAGGTTTGGTAAATGAAGGTGATTAATTAAATGCCTCTTATAAAATGGCATCTGAGAGTGCAAAGACACCCTCCATAACTCGCTCTGAGGAAGTCACCGTGCAGGTCCAGTGGAAAGATAATTCAGACTGTGGTGATTCGTCTCACCAGTAGTTGCTTGCTGGTAGTGAAGGACACAATAGTCCCTTGACAATAGGTCCTTTATGGTGCAAGGAAACCTAGGGGCATGCCACACCTATACAACATGCCACTAATGACTAATGATGGACTTAGCTGGGGATTTTTGTGTACACGCATCTTGTCAAATACTTAGCAGTGACGTTTCTTTCATTTATGAGACGCCGACTTAATAAGTGGATGATTCAACACAAAATACTATTGTAGGTTATAAAATCTGTCCATGATGGATGATTTATAAAATTATCACCCGAAAGAAATCTCGGTACGTTAGGTAACGCAGGATTTAACATTTCGAATGCCTCATTTCATGCTTCAAGAAAAATTGTTTGAAAACCTTTTAATACGCAATTCATGATTTATGCTGTTAAAATTTCTTATTAAGAAACAATGTTTTGTTTGTGTGCTGCACGTAAATTTATTTCCTTAGAGTTTAATTCTCTGTGGTTATTAGTAAGTTCTTTTTATCAATCTGGCTTTTAATATTTGCGCTTTTATTTCATAATTATGATTGCTGCCCTTAACTGTTTATTATTTAAAAAAAATTAAAAAGTATCTTTTATGTAAGGATTATTTATTTTTAAATATATTACTTTACTTTTACATTTAAAATGACGAAAAAAGTTGTTTTTTTTATCAAAATTTTCAGGATTGATATTTTGTAATTTTTAATTTAATTACTTCTTCTGAATATTTTTTAATTCTCACAAGTGTTCATACTTTACAAATCCAGAAATTGGTTTAAGAACATTTTTTTATTTTTCCATTTTTATTTTATTATATAAATATAAAGCAAAGATGGTTTGTTAATAGCTATAGTATAATGAAGTATATTATGTTTTGACCATCTAAATGATTTTATATTTGTTTAAATGCCATCTTATCATTTTAAATCCTTAGCCGACCTAACCCGCCTTGTAGAAAAATTTCCAGCTAGACGCCTTCTGGTCGGATAGTGGAGTGTAGGGATATTTCAAAGTGTGATGAGTGGCCCCCGGTCGCCCCCTTACTGAAGCATGAAGCTCCTTCACAATAGGCTTTTGTGGTGCGTGGAACGGGCTAATGATGGGTTTAGAGTTCAAACTGCCCCACCCTTTTGAAACTGAGTTAAAGGATTAGATAATAGTGTATTTTTACTTTTTGCAAATGAAAGATGAGTATAAATATTTTGATTTAAAGCAGTTTTTTGTGCTATATTGAATTTAAATGTTTGTAAATAAAGATTGTTTTTCTTTTATTTTTCATATTTAAATATTTTATACACACATTTTGTTACTCTTCAGATGCAATTTTTGCAAGCATCATTCACAATATAAGGGTTAATAAAATTCAATAAATATGAAACTGTAACTATTACTCCAAAATGTAAAAAACCTCACTGATAGAACACGCAATGTCTTGGTAAAAAGTTACATCCTAGTGGTAATATTTAGAAAGCATTTAATAGTATTGATCGGATAGACTTCATATCTAAAGCATTACATTTTTTTAACAGAAATACTTCTTAGTAGTAATTTTTTTCGATAATATTCTAAAATGTAATACTTTTGGATACTTAAATTTTAATTTTAATTTGTTATATTACTTCCTAGTTTTATGTATACGTATTACTCATTTCCAATTTTAAATTCCAAATAAATGCACCAAAATTAAAAAAAGTAACGCCAATCCTTAGGAGCATATTATATTTGTTATTCAAATTGTAGTAAAATAGAAACACGCGGACAATTTAGCATAACAACTCTTATTAAATAAAATGTCTTAATACTAATAAAATCTGTGACGAAATACAACTCCTACTAGTAAATCAATATATCCAAAAAGATTCTAGCTATAGACTCCTTGTATTATATTACATTTCCCTGCATATGTTTCTATTACATATACATCGCTCATAAGAAAAAGTGCCCATTCTATAAACATTCTTTTGCCCTACTAAAGTATTAGGCTTATGACAATTGAAAACGCAATACATCTATCCATTTCTAAGTATAATATCGGACATGTTAATTTGATTTTCCATGCAAATATGTTGCACACGGAAACCGTATACACAAGTTTAGACAGCATAATCTTATTTAGTTGAGTAAGTAAAAATCGGGTGACTTTTCCGAGTTTAATTTGTAACCGGGGGACCGTTTTGTCACCTAATGAAGAGACCTTATAAAGTGCTTTGAAGAACAATCATGCCATAATTTTTCTTTTTAATTAGATGCAAGAACTTTCTTTTAAAATATAGGGAAGCTTCTCCAAATGAACCAATATTATTTTAAACCGAATATTTTAGTGGCTGAAAAATAGGCAGCAAATAGAAATATATATATAAACATTGGAAGTAAATACCATTTTGATAGCAAAATGTTATATAAATATGTAAAATTTAAGTTGATTTTTCTTCAAAACTAAAGGAAGAAAATTAATACAATATAGAAATAAAATCGAAGGTAAACTGAAAAATGCAATGAAATGATTAATTGACAACTTCAACATGTTCCACTTCATAACGAATCAAAATCTATTTTTTATGAATGGTAATCGACCTCATTAATTTTTAAAGTTTATAAAAAAAAATATTGTTTTGAAATATCTGTTAACACATTTTTCGGTCTGATGGGATTTTTTCCGTTGGTAGGGATTTCTTTTGGTTGATAGGGATTTTGGCCTTTCGGATTATGGCTTGTCGGGATTTCGTCCCATTCGGGATTTTGGCTTGTTGGGATTTCGTCCCATTCGGGATTTTGGTCGTTCGGAATTCCGTCCCATTCGGGATTGTGGCCTGTCGGGATTTCGGCTTTCGGGATTGTGGCTTGTCGGGATTTCGGCTTTCGGGATTTCGTCCTAGACCCGAAATAGATATCAGAAAAAAAAATAAGAAAAATAGAAGCTTTATAAGCCTTTCAAGTTAATCAGAGTTCGTCCTAGCGAACTGAATGCTGTTCTTACTAAACTAAAATTATTTTTTAAAAAAGTAGGTCAAAGAAAACTGGATCAGCGTTTTAATTGGACAGGAATATACAAACACAATTAAATTAAATGTATAAAAAAATTATAAGTTCTATTTGGTTTCTATTCTTCTTTGCTAATTTGTTAAACGATAATAAATATCGCCAACTTCGTGAATGACAGGTGTACAAGTTGCTCAAAGAGGTAACAAGTGTTCTCGAAAATGGGAAAGTAAAATTTCTAGAGTAATATAAATTAATTTAAACTAAAGAAAAGAAAAAAAAAAAAAATGCTTTCAATTAAAAAGAAAATGCCATATTGAAAATAATGGCAAACTTTTTTTTACTCTATTGGATTTTCATGGCAGTTGCTTACATAGCACGCCAAGTTACAGACATTTCACTTATTAGTAAAAAATGTGGTAACTTCTACTATTTGAATCCCTCAATTTGAAAATTTCATTATAAAATAATACTGGATACAACTGTTGTATGGAAAACTAGTGTTTTTATAACTTTCTTAAGAGTGAAGAGATGTTGAAAAACGGACTAAAGTTTTCGAAATAGCACCAAAAAATTTATGAACAAGGAAAAATTCATTTGGTTTTTGTAGAAGCATCAAATTAACTTGTATAAGAATGACATATCGCCCTGTCCGAAGTTGCGGGTGTGACATTTAGACAAACTAAATTAGCCATCAACTACAATATTTTAGAACATTGGTTTCAATTTTTATGGATTTTAATGTAGACTAATTACATATATATTGATACCAATTTGCCATTTGCCAGATATTTTATTTATTTTTTAAAAAAAAATAATTTCTACCTGTTGCGGGTGTGACATAAAAAGGACATGCATTTTCATCTTCCAGCACAAAACCTCAAAACTCTGTGAATTATAGCAACTGGGTGAACCAATTTTTTTTTTATATTATACAGTAATACTTAAATAATTATTCTATGAACAAATCAAATCACTTACTAGAATCACTTACTGTAGAAAAATATTAAAAAAAAATTGTTGCGGGTGTGACTTGTACAAAAAAACACTGTGAAATAATACATGAATAAACAATTACAAAGCTATTAATGAACAATTTTTTTTTCCAATCTTGAGTTTATAATATCTGGTGTTGGCAATTTTTTTACAATTGATGTAATTTTCTCCGAGGATAATTTTGATTTGTTTGGCCAGACATACACATTATCTGAAACCTCTTTCAGATATTCTAGTTGAATATCATTGCCATCAATTTGCTTAATCTGTCCAACAAAATGATTCCTGTTTTTCTTTGATTTTGAAAATAAAACCATTTTAACAAACTCTCCAATTTCATATTTTAACTTGCAAGATGCTTCATTGGTCTTCGATTCTTTATCTTCATTGATTTCTTCGATTTCAGAATTAAGGAAATTCTCCTATGAATACTTTTTTTTGTTGTTGCCACCTTATTTCTCCCTATATTAAGAGGAACAATATTGTTGCACAAATTGTCTGTATATATTGTAAATAGTGACGTATTATTTCAAAATTCTATTGTAATTTATTTTTATCCAATTTTATTTAGTAATTAATAGCGATTATACAAGTTAGAAAAAGGTGGCAACACCTGAAGTAATCGAGAAGTTTCGAGAAATTTCTTTCCGATGAATTGGCTGGAAATTTCGAGAATGTCTCACGCGCTTGTATATAAAGGACTGGAGAACGGGAAAGTTTTCAGATTGACTTCGGAGTTCGTTGAAAGCTGATCGCTTTGTTTACCTATTGGAGTGAGCTTGTATAATCGCTGAATTCGAAGTTATTTTTGTTGAAGCTTGTGTTGAAGCTTGAGAGTAATTAAACTGTTGCCTGTGGATAAATTTTGTGAATTTTCTGAAGAGAGAATAAATATTTTTAAACCGTGAAAACTGTGCCATCATTGCCTCAGTGGAAAAATTCATAACAGTGGTGTCAGAAGTGGGGTCAAGTCATCTTGAATGCCGACTACTAGAGGAATGATGGAAGACCAAATGAAGCAGTTGATGGAAATGCTTGCTGGAATGAAAGCCTGCCAAGAAACCGCCTCAGCCGAAATAAAAGAAATGAAGGCCCAACAAGAAACCAACGCAGCCG
The DNA here is from genome assembly GCA_963978545.1 of Linyphia triangularis. Classification (NCBI taxonomy): domain Eukaryota; kingdom Metazoa; phylum Arthropoda; class Arachnida; order Araneae; family Linyphiidae; genus Linyphia; species Linyphia triangularis. Next base: position 30,375,476 of record OZ021725.1, on the reverse strand, counting down.
AAATGAAAGCCGAACTTCACGCCAGTCAAGAAGCTACATCATCGGATATTAAAGCTTTAGCATCCAAACAAGAATCATCTTCTGCGTCCGTTGATAGATTTATAGAGCGCACAGAGAGTGTTCTTCAATCAATGAAGGCGGATATTTTGGATGTCAGAGAAGATCTTAAGACAGTGAGAAATGAAGTTGAAGAAAAAGTTTCCACCATGCAAGAAAAAGTTTCCACCTTAAAGGAAGAGCAAGACAAATTCATTGACGTTGTAGAAGAAAGGCTGCGAAAAATGGAAACGCGTGAAGCTCTGGCCATAGCGTTACCTAATTGGGATAACGCTTCCATCCCCTTTATGGCGCCGCGCTCTAACATCAAAGTGGCCCCTTTTGATGGGAAGTCGTCTTGGCGCGTTTATCAAACGCAGTTTGAAATGATTGCTTCTGCGAATGGTTGGAACGATACTTCGAAAGCATTCCATCTCGCGGCATCTCTTCGAGGTGAAGCTGCTGACATTTTACAAACACTACCTGAAGAGAAGCGGGGAGAATTCGTGGCGCTGGCGAGTGCGTTGGAGCTAAGGTTTGGTGAGCAGCATCTTAAGGATTACAACAGACTGCAACTGAAAGTGAGGCAGCAGAAGGCCAATGAAACTCTTCAAGAATTGGCGTCAGATATAGAAAGACTGTCGCTCCTCGCATTCCCAGACTGTCCCTCGGACGTACGAGATAACCTGTCTCTTCAGTATTTCGTGGATGCCATCAAAGATCCCGACATACAGCAAGCTACCAGGATGTCAGACAGCAAAGATCTGAAATCCACCCTCGCCTATGCCATGAGAGTAGAGGCGGCACAACAAGCTTCTAGAAAAGATCGGCGTTTCGTACGTGGAACATTGGCAGACGATTCCTCTGAACTTTTCACGAAGAAGTTTCAAGAACTGGAAAACAAGATGGAGCGAATTATGAGAAATATTCCTGGCTCGAAGGATCGAAAAACTAGAGTGGTTTGTTGGCTCTGCAACCGGGAAGGACATTTCAGACGTGATTGCCCTGAATTGGACAGGAGAGGGGACAGACCCTCGTCCGACCCTCAGCAGTTAAACTAAAGAGCGGCTATCTCGCGAGGCGGAGGTCGCCGTGTAGAGCAGGTGGTGCCCCACTCAGCCTCTATCACATCTCATCCCTTCAAGGAGGAAACCATGGTTTATTCGTGGAGGGCAAGATCAATGGAACTCCCTGTCGTCTAATAGTTGACTCAGGGGCAAATGTAACCATCTTACGGACGGATGTAGCCCGGCGCCTGGACAGCCAACCTCTTTACACGGCGCCTTCAGTTTCACTACAGACTGTGACTGGTGACAAAATTTCTGTGCATGGGAAATTAAATGTCAACATCTCTTTTGGATTTCACACCTACACTCACACCGTTTACGTCGCTGAAATTATTGACCCATGTATTCTTGGATTGGACTTTTTAAAGAGAAATGGAATTACTTTGAATTTCGAGAAAGGCGAGCTTCAAATGGGGAAAGAAGAAGTTCCATTGTTTGGTTTGGACTCGGAAGAGCCGTGTGCATATCGAATAGTAGCTCTTGAAGACATCACCCTCCCCCCCATGACAGATTTGGTTGTAAAAGGTTCAACAGAGCTCCCGAAGGCCTTCCGATTTGGAGTAACGGACTTCCCACCATCGAATAGCGTCCCGAAAGGAGTGGTAGTAGGAGCGACGCTTGTGGATCTCTCTCAAGAGGTGGTGCATGTGAGAATGGCCAACATCGGTGATTCTAAGAGAGTTATCAAGAAAGGAGAAGAAATTGCCACTTGCACACCTGTTACAAGCATCGAACGAGGATCGAAGGAGCTTCCGACCGCACCACCCGCGGATTTCGTGGACCAGCTTCTCGAAGACTCTCGGTTGGAAAGAAGGCAAGAGAAGATTGTCGGAAACCTTATAAAAGAATTTCAAGACATTTTCTCCATGTCATCGAAAGATGTAGGAAGAACAGAGCTTACTCAACATCGAATCGATACTGGGACCCATTTACCTATTAAACAACATCCTCGAAGACTTCCTTTCGCAAAACAAGAGGAGGTCGGGAAACTGTTACAGGAAATGGAAGATAATAGAGTTATCGAACCCTCCTCAAGTCCATGGGCCTCTCCAATCGTACTCGTTCGAAAGAAGGATGGTTCCACCAGGTTTTGTGTGGATTACCGGAAGCTGAACGAAATTACGAAAAAGGACAGCTACCCTCTGCCAAGAATCGATGACACTTTGGACACTCTATCGGGGAACCAGTGGTTTTCGACTTTGGATTTGAAGAGTGGATACTGGCAAGTGGAGATACATCCCGACGATCGTGAGAAGACTGCCTTCACTACCGGCCAAGGATTATGGCAGTTTCAAGTTATGCCGTTTGGCTTGTGTAATGCACCGGCTACGTTCGAGCGACTAATGGAGACTGTACTTAGAGGACTTTCCTACGAGACCTGTTAGGGAAGCTTAGGGAAGCCCACTTGAAGCTTAGCCCATCAAAATGTAAGCTCTTTAGGCGGAAAGTCAGTTATCTCGGACACATCATCTCATCCGATGGAGTAAGCACAGATCCAGCCAAGATCCATGCTGTGCAAATTTGGTCTCGACCGCAAGACGTTCATCAATTGCGAAGCTTCCTAGGCCTGTGCACGTATTACCGTAAATTCGTTAAAGGTTTCTCCAAGATTGCCAGACCCTTGCATCGACTAACAGAGAGCAAACAGAAGTTCCTATGGACTGCCGACTGTGACGACTCCTTCAATCAACTGAAGAACGCTTTAACATCCGCGCCTGTTTTGGCTTTTCCCGATGTTAACAAGGACTTCATTTTGGATACAGATGCCAGCAATGAGGGAGTGGGCGCCGTTCTTTCCCAGGAAATTGAAGGACAGGAGAAAGTCATCGCTTATTTTAGTAAGAGCCTGTCAAGATCCGAGCGGAACTACTGCGTCACAAGAAAGGAGTTACTGGCAATAGTAAAAGCCGTTGAGCACTTTCATCATTACTTGTACGGCCGAAAATTCCTTTTAAGAACTGATCATGCGTCTCTGACTTGGTTGCTGAATTTCAAGAATACAGAGGGACAAATAGCAAGGTGGATTCAGCGCCTGCAGGAATACGACATGGATATCCATCACAGAAAAGGAACGTTCCATGGGAATGCAGACGCTCTTTCTAGAAGACCATGTCCGGAGAACTGTCGATTTTGTTCCAATGCCGAGTCTAAGTTTGGGGTTAACACATTGGCCGTTCGGAAAATAACTACCAAGTCAACTACTTCAAACGTGGACCCTTGGAGTGACCAGAATGTCCGGAAAAGTCAAGTCGAAGATCAGGACTTGAAACCTCTAATTGAATTCATGGAAGCGGCTACCGGAAAACCCAGTTGGGCAGGAAATTGCATGCTATAGCCCAACAATGAAGAGATATTGGGCTATGTGGGACTCTTTGCACTTGAAGAATGGAGTACTCTACCGTCGATGGGAGTCCGATGACGGCAAAAGCTTCCGGTGGCAATTAATCCTTCCAAGTTCTAGAGTTACGAACGTTCTAGAAGAACTTCACAGCAGTTCTACTGGAGGACATTTTGGTGTCACGAAAACTCTTCAGAAAATCAGGGAGAGATTCTTCTGGGACAAAGCAAAATCCGACGTGGAGAAGTGGTGCAAGTCCTGTGATGCATGCAATTCGCGGAAGGGACCGAAGACCCGAACTCGTGGAAAGTTGCAACGTTACAACGTAGGAGCACCATTCGAAAGAATTGCTTTGGACGTCTTAGGCCCCCTACCTCACACAACTAATGGCAACAAATACATCCTAGTTGTCATGGACTACTTTAGCAAGTGGCCAGAAGCATACGCGATTCCGGACCAGGAAGCCACAACCGTAGCAGAAGTCCTCGTGCGGAATTGGATCTCCCGATTTGGCGTACCCCTGCTGATACATTCCGATCAGGGGACGAACTTCAACTCTGCCGTCTTCACTGGGCTGTGTGACTTGCTCGACATGGAAAAGACTCGTACAACTCCCCTGCACCCACAATCCGATGGAATGGTTGAACGATTTAATAGAACGATTCTGAATCATCTCTCCTTGTTTGTTTCCAAGAACCAGCAAGATTGGGATCAGAAACTTCCATTGTTCCTTTTGGCCTACAGAAGTGCTACTCACGAGACCACCGGATATACACCATCTCAAATAATTTTCGGAAGAGACCTTAGACTACCCTGCGACCTCCTCTTTGGACGACCACCGGACACCCCTTCCTCGCCTGTCCAGTATCTAGATGATCTCCAGGCACGTTTGGAAGCCGTACATCGGTTCGCCAGAGAAAGAATCAACATCATGACAGAGCGCATGAAGGTCCGCTACGATGCCAAGGCCACGGAACGTTCATTCCAGGAAGGTGACAAGGTGTGGTTATGGAATCCTAAACGTCGGAAAGGACTCTCCCCTAAGCTCCAGACGAACTGGGAAGGGTCGTATGTGGTCCTTAAGAAGATCAACGACGTCGTGGTAAGGATTCAACGGACACCCTCCTGTAAACCTAGAGTTGTACATAACAATAGACTAGCCCCATATTATAGTAGAAGTGATTGAATTGCCTTTCCTCTTAAGGACTTCACTGCCCGGGACGTGCAGTCTTTAAGAAGGGGGAAATGTTGCACAAATTGTCTGTATATATTGTAAATAGTGACGTATTATTTCAAAATTCTATTGTAATTTATTTTTATCCAATTTTATTTAGTAATTAATAGCGATTATACAAGTTAGAAAAAGGTGGCAACACCTGAAGTAATCGAGAAGTTTCGAGAAATTTCTTTCCGATGAATTGGCTGGAAATTTCGAGAATGTCTCACGCGCTTGTATATAAAGGACTGGAGAACGGGAAAGTTTTCAGATTGACTTCGGAGTTCGTTGAAAGCTGATCGCTTTGTTTACCTATTGGAGTGAGCTTGTATAATCGCTGAATTCGAAGTTATTTTTGTTGAAGCTTGTGTTGAAGCTTGAGAGTAATTAAACTGTTGCCTGTGGATAAATTTTGTGAGTTTTCTGAAGAGAGAATAAATATTTTTAAACCGTGAAAACTGTTCCATCATTGCCTCAGTGGAAAAATTCATAACAGATTGTATGTGCCTGGTATTGCTGGGACTTGGCTCTAGCGATTGCCAAGCATTTTTACATCATCTGGCGTTATATGATGTTCTGGAGAAAAAAATATTTTTATATTCTTCAAAACTTTCTCTGCACATACAGCAAAATCTGAAGCTGTGTGCAGGGCCGCCGACAGGGGGGGGGGGGGGGGCAAAACAGTGCAAATGATAGGGGCCCGCTTCGCCAAGTAGGGCCCACAATATACGACCTCTACTCGTTTTTTTTTTTTTTTTTTTTTTTTTTTTTTTTTTTTTTTTGCTACGCCGTCCAACTGAAGCAAACCACAAGTGGAGGGAGAGACTATGGGGGACAGTTGTAATGGATGTCTGCTTTATCAGAGTGAGAGTCATCCAATTTTTACTTTTTGTTGTTCTTTTGACGCTTAGTAAATAATCTTTTTGGTTCTAGTGAATATTGATAAACCTCTAAGGGGCCCCTGACGAGCTCTGACCTCAAAGGCAAACAATATTTATTGAAAAAATTATAGTGTTATTTCGTGGACAAAGGTTTAGTATGAAGTAAGAATTAATCTAAAAAGTGGCCTTTGATGACCCATGCCTTATGGATCTTTTTGAGGGCCTCGTGCCATATAAAATACGATATTTATTCTTAAACGTGAAACTTCATTTAAGTGCATGCAAAAGTTATTAATTGTCATTTCATAGACGAGAGTTCATTATAATTTTTTAGGAATAAACAAACACGTTATAAACATCAAGTATGCCCGAGGCGACTCGGGCCCCCAAAATACAACGTAATAATAAAATGTAGTAAACAATAAATTTTGTATGTTAATACCCACCCAAACTGTGTATACGTACTAGGAATAAATAATTTTCTGTGGTGCGCTTTACAAGTACGTCGCGCAACGTTAAAATAATCTAAACAAACAAGAATTATACATCAAGCATTGAACTTCGAAAGGGCCCAGTCGATTGTTGTCCCAATAGAATAAATATATTATATTTAAATTTAAACTACATAATCATCAATACGCTAATTATTTATGTGCCCGCCACATGCTCATGGACGTAGGCCCTGATCATCGCCTAGGGCCACAAGGCCCGTGCTTTGAGCCCGTAATTTTAGGGGACCCCGAAATTGGCTGTAAACCGATAACTTTTGTTTCATAAAAGTTATGTGAATATCGTTTATAATCTGTATAAAAAAAATTTACAAAAAAAATCATTTTGTATTGATCTTCAACCGTATCCCAGAGTGTATTTATTCAGATAAACCAAACCATAATTTAAAAGCGTAAATAACAAGCTTTCTTGAAAGATTGAGGGAAACAAAATTGAAAGGAAGTCGTGACAAATTTATTGAGAAATCATCAATTGTGGACTCTGAAGTTGTGATTAATGCTACAGATATTGTTGTCATGGATATTACTACACATTGTGATAGTGAAATGCAATGCTATACATAACAAAGTCTCTCCTCTTTTGATTTATAAATTTGATTGTTTGAAATTTGTTTCTTAATTTGTGACCTTTTAGGAAACAATATTAACATTGATTTATCTACTCTTTATAATTAATGTTAATTCATTTGACTTTGTGTCAAGCCCATTTCCAATAAATCACGCATTTAAATATGAGCATAAGAGGGGCCCCAAAATGTGTCCGGACCTTGACCCCAACTTGTCATGGTCAGGCCCTGCTTGGACGCCACGGTCCCTCATGAGTACAAATATTATTTATTTATTATTATTATTATTATTATTTGCCAAAACGTTCAGCTCAAGATTTTAAGATTCTGTCTCTATACATTTGTACAATTGTATTTAAAGGAAAATATTTCTTAGAATATATTAAGGGGTGATTTTTAGTTTAAAAAAATCGCATTTTTTTTTTAATAATTCGCATTTTCCCCCTCATTCTAATTTTTTTTATTTTGCAGTCTCTATTAATTACTTTTACGAATTCCTATTAATATTAAAATATAAAAAAATTTCTTAACTTTTCTTTTCCTTGATTTCAAGCATTTGGGAGGAAGACTATTTCAATAAAATTCAAAATGTATTCGATTTTATCAAACTTTTTTTTTTTTTTTTAAAATATAATTTAATATAATACATTAATTAAAAAAATATGGACATTTCAATGTATTTAAAATTTTATAAAGACTTACGACTTGTGAAAATTGTTCAACAAAATTCTATGGTATTAAGCATACTTTTTTTTTTAACTTAGTGCCATTACTTAATTCTTATCTATTCAGAGTCGGTAAAATAAAGACTTGTTATACAATAATCATGTTTTTCACAACTGTTTTTTTTAATTCACGATTAAAACGTCCGGAATATTTAAAAATGTTTTCCAATTTTAGTTATATTATTGATTTTTCAACTAATACAAGTTCATTTGTTGCACATCAAAGTTTAAAGTAATACATTTTAAAATAACATTTTCCTAATTTTTTCTTAAGTAATTGCTTCTTTCAAAAAAGTTACATTAACCATTGTTGTAGAACATTTTAGATTTTGCTCATAATAGAAAACGCAATATATAAAGTGTAATATTGCCTTTCCAAGTTTCACAAGAGAATAGTAAGGCATTTGAGAAAAAATAGTAGACATGATCTTAAGATCGCGTGAGAGAATAGGGTTATTTGCTCTAGATGTCGCCAATACCATTTTACCTCCCAGAACGTTTGCCTCAGGGTAGACGGGGGAGAATTTACAAAGCGATGCTCGATGTTATCGATGACTCTGTTCCAAATTCTACAATAGACAGGACCCCGGGGGTGGCCATAAACTGCGTCTCCAGTTGGAATTTTAAAAGCAGGGGTTTTGCTAATGACGCTTTCCATGAAAGGCCATTCTCCAAACCATTACTTGGGGGTTTGCAGGATGGGATGGGGTGGTCCAATAGGATATATCAACAGGCGAACAGACACAGACTGACAAGTACGGGACACCCAGAGACCCAGATAGAAGTTATATGGTTACAGTTCACAATTTTAACTATTGTTGCGTTGGTACTATACTTAATACGTTTCGTGGTTCTGCGATATTTTTTTTTTTTTCATTTAAATTAATTCCTAGTCTACTTTACGGTATTTTGGCAGTATTGGTGATAATTGTGGTAAGTGATAAAGTTCATTTTTATATATTTAAAAATAAATTTGTGGCTACCATCATTTCTGTTGAATCCCCATCGAGATTTTGACTTGACAATAAACTGGAAATGAAGCAAAATAGGTTTTATTTGTAACTAACTAAATTTTTCATAATCCAATGAAGTAAACAAAATAGTATTTGACAAAACATTTATTATCGTACATCTATTTTTAATTGCTAACTGAACTCTGACAATGAAGTATTTTTTTATTAGATATTTGCTTAAATACCTAATTAATTAACTAAATAAAAATTATGTATTCTTTGAAAGATATATATTTTATTTTAATATTGCTTTCTGAACAAAAGTTTTAAAAACACTTTTTCGCAGCAAAGGAAAAGTGAATTATTTAATATTTAATATTTTTTTTATATATACATTTAATATCCAAAACAAAGCCGTCAATTTTTAACAAAAGAATGACTTTCCAACGGATTTTATTCAACAACTAAATTTGAAATTTTATTTTGACAAACGTTAATATGCAAGTAGAAATATGGCATGTTTTGATTTGTCTTAAACATTTTACTTTATTGATTTTAATTAGGCTGTTAAACATTAATTCAAGTAAATTACAATGTTTCTAAACGATTATAAGTATTTTCTTTTTTTACTTTTATGAAAATATTAAAATGTTGTTTTAACTTATCTTATTCTATCTTTTAACTTTTATTGAAACGAAAAAATTAAAGCAATACATTGGATTTCTTCAATTAGTTGTAAAGTATATTAGAAAAATTATCAAGGGGTGGTGGGGCTTAGCTCAGATGTTGACTCTCTGTGAACTTCAACTGTCATTCTAACTACACATTACATTTCCTTCTTTGGTTTTTAATTTTAAAGCTTGAAAGTTTAAAAAAAAAAATAGGCAGTAGTATTTTTATTACTAACTATAATTAGTTATCTAATGGTACTCCAATATTTAATTTTGCTATGTGATTGAAAATCAGGTTGTTTTATTTAGTTACTTGATAGTTATCAATAAATGTAAGCTTTTGATATCTTAAATTTTAATTTCCTCCTTCCCTTCTCTTCTTTTGCTGCCTTTTGTCAACTAATAGCCATTTATAAGTTTTAGGATTTACTAACATATTTATTAAAAATTTTGATATTTTAAAATTAGTTTCCATATTTATACTTGAATTTTATAAAATATAAATTACCATCTTTAAAAATAGATGACCCCTTAAAATGGAAGGCGGTAGCAGTTTATTAAGGGGAAGGGTGAGGGGTGCCCATATTATCTTCTCTTATAGTTAGTCCCTTTGACGGCCTCTGGCAATGATCAGTTAAAACAGTTTCACTTACAGCGTTGCTACCCACCGCAACGTTAAATTTACTGAACCACAGTCCATAATGAATTTATGCATTCACGTCCAATTATATTTTATTTATTTTGATTAAAACAATTTCGGTACCAGGAAAGAGTTTCAACCATGATTGATTAAATGGGATTTATTTGTATTCCAAAGCGATTATAGAAGTGTGAGTGAAAACGATCTTTTTGTGTCAGTGAGAGCCCCAAAGTTTCAATAGAATGCATTTTCATCGACAATGAATCTACCTGTCAAGTTTCAGCCACATAGGATTACGGCAAGTGGGTTATTAGGCCTTTTCAGATTTGCCCGGCCAACACACACACACAAAATCGAAGTTAATATAAAGGATTTATAAATTATGGCAGATGAAACAAGTCAGTAGTCCAATTTTGCTTGGAATTAACGTATATATTTCAGTTCATTCTTTCTTAAATTCACGATTTTTCTCTTCCTTTTCGACGAAGTCGAGGCCATGTTTTCCTAATTTAGTACATCAAAAGCAAAGGACCTTTTTTAACACGACGCATAATCGTGAAAAGTTAACAACAAAAGATGCTGTCTACCTCAGTTGGATACCGGAGAACAGCGAACGTCAACAAGAGCTCGATGCAAATGTAACTGTTACGCATTGTGGGGATCACTCCAATTGCGCATTCTTGTTGTTCCTTATTTCGATTGAGAAGATACCAGGGATAAGTTGGTATTTGAGATTAATGTTACCAGTCTACTCCACTCATTTCTGTGTTTCTTCGCCTTTTCTTTATTTCTCAAGGTTTGAGATTAAGCAGTAAGTTTATAATGAGTTTACCCCCAAAAAAGAATGTATCACCATTTATTTAGATTATTCTTAGGTTGAATTAGTTAGAACTTTAAGATCCACAAATATCCATAAGAAGAGCCTCATGCGGCTCCGGCGTCGTGGTCTAATGGCCCTTGTTATAAACGCATCTCTATTTATAACCCCTTCCCCCTTATTTCCAAATTAATAACTGCTGTGGAAATATTACTTTTTTAGTATGGACAGCAGTATATGTAAATGGGGGAGATAAGTGAGGGGGGGGGCGAGGGGCCCGAGGTGCAGTTGCATAGGGGCCCGAAAGTCCTGTCGGCGGCCCTGGCTGTGTGTACTGTTGCAGATCGTTGAAGTACAGCTAGAGATGCCATTTTTTTTGGTAATTGCACCTACTCCATCCACAGCTCCCTTACCGTGTGATGTTACAAAAAATGACCATGTCATATTTATTTCATAATCATTTCGGATGTATGAAATTGCTAACATATTATACCTGCTTTAAATTGACTTGCACAGCCATCTGATTAGATATGTAGCATCTGTACTTTGCGATTTTCTTTAATATCTTTAATCAGTACATCCATATATTTCCAGACTGCTTCTTTACAGTGATTTAAGTTATCTGATACTATTATGTATAATTGGTGGCCCCCTCAAAGTCCCACAGGCTCCTCATAGTGTGCACTAGTAGCTTCGCGCTCTAGTTGCCGGCGAGGGGGTGTTCCTGGGCGGAGTGGGTGATGTACGTCGGGAGAGTATTCTCCTGGTAGGGCCACCCAAGGCGTGAAGGCCACTCCAACATGCTCAGCTAATGCCTGGGGCAAATGGAGCCAAGTCAGTCCTCTACCTAATACTTGTTATTAGGTGCTCTGGTCCTGCGACTAACAGAGGCTGCAACCTTTCCCCACCCATGAATAGTACACCTTATTTTTCTAATGCTGCATCGGTCGTCGAGCAGTCAAAAAAGGCCCGCGTTCCCGGTTTAGGCAAAGGGCCGGGTTCGATAAATAATCTACGATCTCCAAATACTTAAAAGATCTTGCATTTTAACATTAACGGAATCTCTACAAGTGCATCGAGGATTAAACTTGACCAGGTGCTTGACCTGCCACTAACAGAAGGAGTTCAAATTATTGTTCTGCAGGAAACAAAACTGAAAACTTACACTTCCCTCAAAATCAAGGGATTTAATATCTACAGGGCTGATAGACTGAATAAGAGTGGAGGAGGTCTTGCTTTCCTTATCAGAGACATTAAATACCAGAGTATAAACTTCAACAGTAAATTAACAGACGGAACTAATCTCGAGATCCAGGGCATAAGGATCATTTGGAGAGGGAAACCTCTTAACATCTTTAACATGTACCACCCCTCTGACCACACAAGTCTTCCAACTGACCTACAAGACTTACTTAAAGTTGGTACTGTCTGCTTAGGCGACTTAAACGCAAAACACCCCATTTGGGGCTGTTCAACATCAAACCCTAGAGGAATTGAGCTGCTCGACATGATTGATGACAGGAGCTTTATTATTCTTAACGATTTCACTCCTACACATTTTTCATATAGTTATAACACGAAAGAAGCTCTAGACATTTCTATTGTCAGCCCAGATCTTAGACCTGGCTGCAGTTGGACAGTTTTGGAAAACTTAGGAAGTGATCACCTCCCTATCTTAATCGAACTAAAAAAGAGACAATTAGTGCCCACCAGTAAAGACAAACAATGTATCTTTAAGAAAGCGAACTGGCAGTCGTTCACAGAGGTTGTAGACAATGAGATAAAGAATAATCCACTTAGCGACAGTGTTGAAACAAACTGGTGTTCCTTTAAGAAAACTATCTTGAGAGCAGCAAAGAAAGTTATACCTAGAGGTAACTTGAGGAAAAAGAAACCCTTCTTAACAAGTAAAGCTCCTCTTCTTCAACCCCTGTTGGAAGAACGAAAAAGAATCTTTGAAACTAAGGACACAGACAACAGCATTCTCATAAGAATTGAATTAAATAAAATTAACCCAAAAATTAAAAGTCTATATGCACAGATTAAGCAAGACAAATGGAATGAACTATGTTCAAGTCTTGACTCTAGAAAATCTAATGGAAAACTGTGAAAACTGGTTAAAAACATCGGCAAAGAGCAACCACAGTCTGAGCAAAGTAATACAATTCAGAATGAAGAAGGAGAGGTAGCCGAAAATGACGAGCAAGCGGCCAACTTTTTAGGTCTGCATTATCAGAAAATCAGCAAACTCAACTTCACTGCCGAAGACAGAATTGTCAAAATTAAAGCTAGTAATATTGTCCATGGCTGCCGCAGCAACATCCAAAGTGGATCCAGTGGCGTAGCCAGGATTTTTTTTCGGGGGGGGGGGGGGGCCGAAACAAAAATTGTAAATCATGATAAATGAATAATTTGGGTTTGTATACTTAGTAATTTCTGAGGTGCCAACTTCAGTTTGTTGACATGTGATCTCCTTAATAATCACAAGTATCCCTCTTCAACTTTTAGTAATATTCAGAAATGGTTATTTTTCTTTACACATTAAATTAAAATGCTAATAAATAGAATACCAAATGACACTATAACGATTCAACCTGCTAATAACACAAAATATTTCTAAAATTCAGAAACAAATCCCTAAAAATTCAGGACAATCCATAAAAATATGCATATCTCTGTATTTTCTCACTAGCCAATTTAACAACATGGCTTTTTTAACCTAAAAATTTTTTTTAAAGAATTCTTGTATAAGTCCACTTTAGCTTAGAAAAGGGCAAAAAAAAAAAAGAAGTGTGTGTGTGTGTGGGGGGGGGGGGGAAACAAAAAAAAGGGGGGGAAAAACAGTTAGTGTCCAATTAAAAATAAAAATCGGGCTTCAAATCAGACACTATAATTAACACACACGTAAGCAATTTGGTTTGTAATTTTGGTTAGTGTTAATAAAATTCAGTTGTTTCGTGGGTTAGACACAGCTGAATTACACCAAATAATATTTTATTTTAATCCTTTCTTTAAAAGTTATAGGACACAATAGTTTCATTTATAAAAATCTTGTTTTATTCATAAAGTTCTTGTTTTATGGAAATAATGATGATAAAGAGTTGAAAACAACAGGATAATGACTGATTTTTTTAAAAACTTATTCTGTAATTACTATATGTAAAACTATAATTTAAAAATTCCCATTTCAAAATATCAATTCTACATACAAACTCATTTTCCATATTGGTTTGTTGGCAATAAGTTAACTCGTGCAAATGCTTGTCTAAACGGTATTTGTGCACTTTTCTATTAGGTAGATTATCAAAGTATTAAAATATTATTGCAATAAAAATTTCGAATATATTTTTTCAATATTTTAAAATTACTTATTAATTACTTACCATGTTCTTATACAAGTGAGTAGCAACGATTACGAATTGTAAAGCGAGAGTTGCCACGGAGACTCTGGTGTAGTTTTAAAAAGAATATCTGTAATTCTAAAAATAATAATATCTGTTCGTATTCGAAAGATTGGTTGATGTTTGTCAAAATTAATGTGTTCGTCGTAATACTGTGGAATTCTTTATTAATAGTTATCCATAACTACGAAACTTCGAACCTGATCTGTTTGATGGTTTTAATTCAACAAGGTCAAGGAGGGAGAGGGTTAGGCCGCCATTGAGAACGGTCGGAAAAGAACAGCTCCCCCATTAGAAGTTCTTAAGTTTGAAATAAATATCGTTAAGTTTTTAAATGACGGCAGTTAGAGTTACAGGAAGAACGAATAAAACTTGATAAATAAAAATAATATACAATCATGATACTTAAAAAATCGAATAAATTTTTTTCACTCTTAATCATTTCGGGGGTGGGGGCGGTGGGCCCCTCCCTGTCTACGCCTCTGAGTGGATCCATCGGTTTCACCAGGGACTTCAAACTGAACGAACTAGAGGCTGCAATCAGGGATATTGCTCTAAATAAATCTCCTGGACCTGACGGTATTCACGGTCAAATGATAGACCATCTCGGCACGATAGGTAGATAAAGATTCCTGGATATTATGAATTGCTCCTGGATCAAGGGGCAACTCCCTCGGGATTGGAAAAGAGCAACCGTTGTTCCTTTTAAAAAACATGGAAAATTAGACGGTTCCCCGGAGAGTTATAGGCCAGTAGTTAGAATATGGGGCTCCTGAGCCATAAGGTGGAGCTGTGGAGCAACCTTGATGGAATGAGATCCCAGTTGTGGCCATTTCGCGTTAAAATGCTTGCTTGCGATTGGTCGGATTTAAACACGTGACTAAATGGGCGCTTGTGATTGGCTACACAGTTTAGTAAGATAGTTTTCTGCAAAATTTAAGGTAGTGGCGCTATCTAGGGGGAGATTTAAGAGTCATTTACATTAAATTTCTAAGATCAGAGATATATGCAAATAAAAAAAATCTTAACACGACTTTTAAGTTTAATAAAAGTAAAGGCCTTTTGCTAAGGGTCTAAAGAACTCTAACCCCGAGCTACACGTGACATTTCAAAATTTTACCAAACAATTGTTAAAATATCGACTATCGGACGTTGCCTTCATGGGAACTCATCTACCCACCCCCCTTCCCTAACCAATTTTGAATAAGCTAATTTGAAATACTTTAGAAAATGCTAATTATTTTTAAGCTAAATTTTAAAAGTGAGGACCCACCTCCAGCCCGATACCTCTTTTAGGAAGAATTGGTACCGCCTCACTCCTCCCTATAAAAAGAAAAAAACTTATTCCAAAGAACGTATATTTCTTTGAAATATGAGGTCACTAACCAACCATCCAATACTGAATTTCGTGAAAATTTTAGTCTGTCTAATCATTTTTCATGAAAATTTTAGTTTTGAAACAAATTATTTAAACACTAATGTAAAAAAAAAAAAAATATTTTTAATAGAAATTTTTACTAATATCTAGTTGTATGTAGCTTTTTCCGAAAAAACTTAATGAATTTCAAGAAAAATTTAACGTACCCTTAACAGTTTTCATGAAAATTGTAATTTTGATACAAACAAATTTAACTTTAGTGTTGCAGTTTACTCTTCATACAAATGTGCAGAAATATCTTAATTTTTTTAACTAGCATATCTTTCTTTATGATGTTATTACCAATGACTCCCAACGGCTCCCAATTGGCTCTCAATGGCTCCCAATACCTGTTAAATGCTCCCTAACTGCTCCCAATACCCGCTAAATGCTCCCTAACTGCTCCTAATACCTGTTAAATGCTTCCTAACTGCTCCCAATACATGTTAAATGCTCTCAATACCTATTAAATGCTCCCTAAATGCTCCCAATACGTGCTAAATGCTCCCTAACTACTCCCAATGGCTCTTGAGTCCCGATAGTTGAGCTTTACCCCAATAAACTTGTTAGAAATTAATCTGTCTATGTTAGTTATATTAATCAAGATAGTTTTTATTGTACAATGATACTTACTTAAGTTGATGAATAGCAACACAGAACTAGCTGCTAATGCTGGATAGAGATCTGATAACTGATTTTGGATACTCTAATGCCTAAATAAGAGAGAAAAAGTAACATACTTGAACATCTCACAACTAAGAATTCAAAAGTGAACGTGAAAATTTACTTTACGAATAAACATCATGTCTTTAAAATGTGTACGAATATCATTAAATAAGTTTAAAAAAAAGTAACATACTTAAACTCTTTACGATAAAAAACTTTAACATTAATGAAAAAAGTTTACTTTACACATAAAAATCACTTTAAAATGTGTAAAAATATCGCTAAATAAGAGAAAAAAATAACTTACTTAAAATTTCTAAGATAAATATTTAACATTTACGCGAAAATTCCCTTCATATATAAAAATCACGACTTTAAAATATGACATGCAAGAGAAAAGTATAATACTTAAACTTTCTACGACTAATAACTTTAACATTTACGTAAAATTTTACTTTACACTTAAAATTCCCGACTTTAAAATATGTAGAAATATCGCTAAATAAAAGGAAAAAAAATGTACATACTTAAACTTGGTACGACAAATAACTTTGATATTAACGTAAAAATTTACTTCACATATAAAAATCCCGACTTTAAAATGTGACGTGTAAGAAAAATTAGCATACTTAAAATTTCTACGACAAATAACTTTAATCTTTAAGCGAAAATTTACTACATACATAAAAATCATGTCTTTTAAAATATGTAAAAATATTGCTGAATAAAAGAAAAAAGTAACATACTTAAACTTTGTACGACAAATAACTTTAACATTAACGTAAAAATTTACTTCACATATAAAAATCATGACATTAAAATGTGACATGTAAGAAGAATTAGCATACTTAAAGTTTCTACGATAAATAATTTTAACATTTGCGTGAAAATTTACTACATATATAGAAATCATGTCTTTAAAATATCGCTAAATAAAAGAAAAAAGTAACATATTTAAACTTTCTACGACAAATAACTTTAACATTAACGCAAAAATTTACTTTACACATAAAAATCACGACTTTAAATTTTACATGTAGGAGGAAAGTATAACATACCTATAATTTCTACGACAAAGAATTCAAACATTGCCATTCATGTCTTTAAAATATATAATGACAACTCTAACTTTTAGAAAAAAGAAACACTAAAAATTTACAAGGCAAAGAATTTAAAATTGAACGTGAAAATTAACTTTACATGTACAATCATACTCTTATATCAACAATAAATAAGATAAAAGAGAAGCTCTAAAAATGTATAAGGCAAAGAATTTAAATAATACGCGAAAATTTACCTCACATACAAAAATTATGTCTTTCAAATGTGTAAGAATAACGCTAAATTAGAGAAAAAGAAATACTATAAATTTATAATTTAAGGAATTGAAACAATACGCGAAAATTTATTTCACACATAACATTTTTATCTTTAAAATGTGTAAGAATAATGCTAAATTAGAGAAGAAAAAAAGAAAAAAAACATACTTAAACTTTCTTCGACAAAAAATTTAAACAATACGCGAAATTTTCATACACAATTATTTTCTTAGGTTAATGTAAAATAATGGGAAATTTAACAGAATAAAAATTTCAAAGATAAAGAATTTTAACCTTTACATGAAAATTTACTTCACATATAAATATCATGTCTTTAAACTTTAACGTGACAATTTACTTCTCATATACAATTAAACTCTTAGGTTAATGTTAAATAACAGAAAAAGTAACATACTCAAAAATTTCTGAGATAAGCATAACGTAAAAATTTCGTATCATGTATTTAAATGTAACATATAAGAGAAAAAAACTAACACACTTGAACTTTCTATAGCAAAGAACTTAAGCGTTAGCGTAAAAATTTACTTTACATATAAAATTCACGTCTTTAAACGGGATGATAAGCATGTGACGGTAATTAGCCAATCAGGTTAGCGGTAGGTGATACGCCACTCGCCGGCATTTTTAGACCGGAGGATGAGTCACGCTAAAACTTGTTCAAACAGGTCGGAGTCTTGTACAGCAAGAACAGCAGCATCGACGCGCAAGCAGCGGGTGATGCTGTGGTGTGTCAGCAGGTCTTTGAGATTATCGTTTTCCTACTTTGCCTTTTTCATAATGAAATGTTTGTGAAAACTTGGAATGAATGAAGTGGATTTCAAAGACACATTAGTAAGTGAAGGTAGAATTCGCATCGACTTTCTTCCAAAAAGTATGATTCACTTGGAGAATTTAAGATCATTTCTACTTGAAAACTTTTCTATTATCTAAAACATTGAATATTATTCAAACTCAGTGGGATTATATGCTACAATACGGGTAAAACTTAACAAAATTGTTACATAGAAGAAAAATTGTAAGAGATTTAAAATAAATACTAGTTATAGATACTCCAAAGAAAAAATGTCTCCTACTTTTCAATCGGAAAATCAATACAAGTTGGAAATTTATGTTACTTCAAGAAAGACTTAGACAATTTACTTTGTAATAATATACGTTAAGGTGTCGTATTAACTCGTGCAATACATGCTGACTAAGGTTTATTTTACTTATCAATCTAAGAAAGCTGAATTAGGGGAAAATATTAAATAAATTGTAGATATTAAATACATTGTAGATATGCATTCAAGTTTCGAAAATCGCCTGCAAGACTTTTAAAACATCTTAAGATAATTTGAAAGAAACTTGCGAATTATATGTAAACTACATAACTTTTTATACTCTGAAAGGAAATCACAAGTAATTTAGTTAACTTTTTTCATGGTAACACTCATATTCCATGACATGTTTTTAAAATTTAACCTTCTTTACCTGATAATAGTAATAAATTTTTTCAATCTCAGATGCGATATACTATTATTTCTAACATATATGTTACGAATTGTGTAAAGTTCTTAAAAGAGTATATGCAAATCACCAATCAGAAACATAAAAATCTAACATCATTCAAACAAACTAAAATAATAAGATATTTTCCTTAGCGGAAATAGTTAACTACTCATGTGATGGAATATACTTAGAAAATTTAAATACTGAAAAAAGTTTGCTAAGCAAACTTAAAGAATATTTTTTTTTTCTTGTGAGAAACTAGCATAAATTTAAAAAATGTAGAGTTTGTTACTACGTAAAATTGAACATCATCTGGACAAACTAAATTATACGTGAATTTTTTTTTTATTTGAGAGGTGCTGACAATATATCATTAATACAGGGATTTTTAACTTCCACCCATAATTTCTAAATAACTTATACATAAATTTCAGAAAACTGAAACGGAATGTGTTTTACAAGACGCTTATTTTGTAAGATGAATATTCAATATTAATATAACTGGAGCAAAGTTCATTCCGGAAAAAACGTGTAAAAGATACTTATATTTTGAAAATAGTTTGAAATATCCTTTTAAATTTATGAATGCTCGCTTTCGGAAGACACAAATAAAACTGATATTTCTCATGATAATTAACACATGCATAACATTAGTCAAACAAAGTGAAATTTTTATTGCTTGTGACCGATAACTTTTCAGTGAAGCAGAACTTACATAGGAAATTTGTGCAAACTTTTTCAACTTTTAAACCAAGTATCATGTAAAATTATAAATTACAATAAGAAATAGCATACTTCAGAATCGGAACAAGTCTTGTAGTTAAGCTAAATTTATTTCTCAATGAATTGAAAGCATACCAGAGAAGTCCTTATCATTTCGCATCTTTTCTCATGTTGCAAGAAGACATACTTTGTAAAAGATCATCGTAGCACTTAACAAAAATCAGTAAAAATAAATATATTTTCTATGGCAAAGATAAAACTTCACAACTTAATTACTGAAATTTAGCTAAGTTGCATATGGTTTATTCACATAACTCGCATATGCTTCGAATGTTGAAATATATTTGTCAGTTGAAATCAAACTCATCGAAAATAAATGCTATCTACATTTTCAAGTCGGAAATTACTATTAAATAAACTTTACATGTAAAACATTGTCATGTTAAAAAGAAAAATATACAAAAATGTAAATGATAATTTTACTGTTGGTACATAAATGATGAATAATTTATGATTTTACTCTAGGCAAACGTTTTACTGTCTAACAGAGAACTTAAACTTTAGCAGAAAAACGAAAAAAATACAAGTTTTATATCCTATCATGCTTGTCGAAAATTAAATTTATTAGCTGTTGTAATAGATTTTTATTGTCCAAATTTCTATAGTTTTTCTTCCCAGTGCAATAAAATTAAGTTCATGTGTAATGAGTAGGTTTTTTTTTTTGTTTTTTTTTATGAATCTTATAAATTTAATGAAATTATTATGACCTAAGAGATTGAGTGAACTGAATAAATCAATGATATAAATTTAAACAGTGACTTGAACTGATACATACTATAACTGTAAAGAAGTATGACAAAGTGATAGATGAAGTGAAAATAGAAGTTGAGTGAAATGTGTTGAAAAAAGTTGAAGACGACAAGAAATTCGTAAATGAGAATTATCATTGACTTATATTAACTTCGTTTTTCTTGCTTATGACAAGAAAATACACTCTTTCTTATTAAGAACCAACTTGATATCTTATCATAGAATGACAATGATGAAATATCTGTACATTAAAAAAAAAAAAAAAATACCAAACTAAGACATAGCAAATTTCTTGAAATTCATGTATAATGTGAGAAGTTTTACTGGAAATATAGAAGATACAACATTGAAAGATGTGAATGTTTCGAAGTACTTTATCAGAAATAAAAAAAAATGCGCTGAGGTCCGCTATAAAAAATTTTAGGAGAAAGTTTAAACAAAATTTAAAATAAAACATGCTTTTAGGTGGGAACACATATATTAAAACTATAGCACATTAAACTATTTATATTATGTCATCTCAGTTGTATCAAACTGAATAACATGAAAAACAACCACAAACTGAATAAACATGAAAATTATCAATATATGGAAAAGTCTCCTTTTTTCACATATAAAAAAATAACACATTGACATACGTTAAGATCACGAAACATGCGTAATCATATACCGATAAGAGCAACCAATGTTGCCGGGATATATTCACGTGATGGTCAATATCCCATGAATAAATTGATTGATTGAATTTCTAATGCTAATTCCAATAGTATTCCATGTAACTTCAACTTTATATGTTACACTATAGCTATATTTATTTTTCAAATATATTGACTTTCGAAAAATCATCCTTCAATATAAGAATGATCATAGTAAGAATAAAAGAAAAGATACTAAGCATTGATTTAAAGTGTATTTATTTCGACTTAGCAACAAATCATATGCTTGAAACGAAAATTGCTTCGAACCAAAGTATAACTATCCAATTTCATTGATTCCTACAAGGAAATTTTTCTCATCTAGTAATTGAATTTTTTTTCTCATACACATTATAAGTGTGGTCCAATCAGGTGTAGAATAGTTGAAGATATTCGACCTCTTTCTAAATATTAATAAGTCACTGTTGAAAAACTTATAAAAATTTCAATTTACACTTAAAGTTTTATTTATATATATATATATATATATATATATATATATATATATATATATATATATATATATATATATATATATATATATATATATATATATATATATATATATATATATATATATATATATATATATATATATATATATATATATTTCAAAGAATGTTTTCAAGTCAATATATATATTTAAATACGGAAATTTATTCACTTCAATACATGTATGTTTAAGTTATAAAACTTGTCGTTCGTATTGAAAAATTGTAACTTTTCGTCTTATTCGTATAAGTTATCGATAACTTATACGAATAAGACGAAAAGTTACAATTTTTCAAAACGAACGACAAGTTTTATAACTTAAACATACATGTATTGAAGTGAATAAATTTCCGTATTTAAATATATATATTGACTTGAAAACATTCTTTGAAATATATATATATATATATATATATATATATATATATATATATATATATATATATATATATATATATATATATATATATATATATATATATATATATATATATATATATATATATATATATATATATATATATATATATATATATATATATATATATATATATATATATATATATATATATATATATATATATATATATATATATATATATGTATGTAGGATTTTTATTATCCCATATCAATTGTTTACCGTACATTTCAATTTTCTCTTGTAAAGACAGATGGCACTGCAAGACGATGTTTTTTTTTTTTTGTTATTACGAATAAGTATTCGTACTCCGTGATTTTTTTTTAAGCAAGAAGCACACCGGATCCCATTCGGGAACAAACACGCTGAACTCTGTCCGCCAATTTTGGGTGCACTCAACTCACTTCGCTAATTGGGTAATGTACTAATTAAACACTTAGTTTTCGTCGACTTGTGCTGCCATTTGGCTAGTAGTACTTAATACTTTTCCCCCCTTTGTTTTGTTTAAAAGTGATTGTGATGTTTCGTCTAATAAATTTAACTGTACTTTCCGTTTCTGATTTGGAAGTTTATTTCTCTTTTATTTCATTTTTGCTTCCCTAAATAAATCCCCTAGACATTTAAAAAACCGAACCACTAACCCCCACATATTTTTGGGGTCTTCGGCCTGGATTAGCGAAAAAGAATTTTGAAAGGGGAATTGCTTCTAAATTTTTTTAATTTCGAGTAATTTTTGGTTTTTGAATAAACCACGTCCCTGTAGCGATTCATTTTTTTTTTGTTCATGTTCAAAGTTATTTGGTATAGTAACAAGTGTATGCCTAGTAACCTGTTTCGTTTTGGTAACAAGAGTTCAATAATATTTTTTATGAGTGCACCCGTTTTAATCGAAAATCACCCTTATTCCTTCGAACCCATCGAAGATGAAATTTACAATTAAATTAATTTGAACTCATCGTAAAGAAATTCTCAAAGTTCCAGTCGTCGTTCTTAGCCAGAAAGCATCCAGCTTCAAGCGAAATTCTTCGCCAACGAGTCTTCAACAAGTAGCGTGCCATTTCCAACTGGTGTCTCAACGTCTCATGAGTGTTCGTCTTCATCAGTGTTCGTCTAAAATTTTCGAATCTTCAATCCCGAAGTGCTGAAATTTTATCCGAGGCCCTTACCGGATAATTTGCCAAGATTAGTGCTGTGTGTTCCGAAACTATCTACTACATTAATTTTGTGTTCTAAGCAGTGACAACCGACGTCTTCAAAGCCAGCAGTTTATTCCTTCAGATAAGTTCTGAATCATTGATACTTTCTTTTTCTAAAAATTGCATACTAGTTTTTTTATTTACTTTTTTTTGAAAACCTCTTGCTTGGGTAAACTCTTCGCAACACAAATAAAGAGAAAGAATAAAAAAAAAAAAGGTCTTATCTATAACCGGAAGTGATACCTTGAAGGATTTGATGTTGCAGTCTTTTATTTATATTTTCATTATTGTTCTAAGAATAGCTTACATTTAAATTGTTACTATATTCCCTTTTATTCTTTTTGTCTGAATTAATACAAAGAATATTATTCAATATACATTATTTTGATGGATAACTTTGGGTAATAATTCATTGTTTACTTTTCCAAATGCAGCTGTTATTTTGAGAAGTTAGGTGATTTAAGTGAGGTAAACTTATCGTGTTAAAGTGTTCTTTTTATAAAGTATCCTTGGGTAATAATTTGTTTTGAATACTTAATATATTATTCGCATCCTTATTCATAGTTTACTTTTCCAAATGCTGCTGTTATAATTTCTTATGCAATTAATTTTATATGCAATACAAAGCATAACTTATGCAGAATTATGTTTTAAAATATTATGCAATACAAAGTAAGTACATTATTATAAGTTAGTATGTTTATCGTGTTCTTGTCCAAGTGAAAAAAAAAATATTTTCAGTAAAAAATTTCTGACGACTTGTTCTCATACAAAAGTTCATGAAATTCTAAAACCTTTTTCTTACGGTAGTAATCTTTTACTTTTTTGTGAATTATCTGATTGACCGAGAGTTGATTAACTTCTACAAAAATACATTTCTTCATTTTTAAAATGTATCTTCGTTAATACTCCATTCTTTTTTTTAAAAGAAAATAGGAAAAGCACACAACATAAATCTACAAGCTTTTTCCTTTTAGTCGTTATTTTTTTTTAATTTCATTTTTACGAATATCACAAAGTTCACTGGATTTCCACCAAATTTAAAGATCACCATGACTTTTCTTCTAAGAAGTAAAAAAGAGGATCTGTTGAACTTAGCCACGGAATTAGGCATAAAGATAACCGCTACTATGACCAAGCCGATCATCAAGGATTTAATCTTGGAAAATGAGAAGTATGACGAAGATGAAGTAAAAGCACTTCTCGAGAGCATCACCGAGGAAAGGTTGCAAGAGCAAGAGCGTCAAGAGGCCATCGCCATCGAGGAACGAAAACGTCAAGAAGCCATCGAAGAACGGAAACGCCAAGAAGCCATCGAGGAACGGAGACGAGAAGCAGAGTTCGAGCTCGAGAAATTACGAATCCAAAACCAGAAAGATTCATCTTCGAAAAACGTCACAACAAACCAAGTACCAAGCAGACCTTCACGTGATACCTTCCACAAGTTCGATATGAAAGAAGATGTGAATCTTAACCTCATCCTGTTCGAGAGGCATGCAGAGCTGTCATCGATCCCTAAAGAAGAATGGGTTCAGCACCTCATAGGCCTACTTCCAGTCGACGTTGCACACTTAATTGCGCGGGAGTCCCCCGACAAGTCTCACGACTATGATCACGTAAAGCAGTTGCTGCTACGAAGGTTCAAACTGTCTCCAGAAAGACTTCGCCAGATGTTCGTGTCACACCAAAAATCTCATGAAGGAACTTGGTTGGATTTTCTCCATGAATTGCAAACTTACTTCGATGGATGGGTGGAAGGTCTTGAAGTGAAAACTTACGACCAGCTTCGTGACCTCATCATAGCAGATCAGATCAAGAGAAGAGCTCCTTACGAATTCAAAGAACATTTTCTAGATGAATGGACACTCATCAACTCGCCCAGAGAGCTGGCCCAAAAGTTCGAAAAATACGAAGATGTCCGCAGAACGTTAAAGTCAAAGCAGTTCGACTCCTTGCCCAAAGGAAAATATGGGGCTAAATCGTCAAATTATGGGAACCCTTCCCGAAGAACCGACAGTCACCGATACGAGGCCGGATCATCGAATAATCGTGGAAGCCCTCCCCGAAGAGCTGATAATCGCCGATATGGACCAAACCGGTCAGAAAAGAACCATTTCAACAATAATCGAAATACCGACTCTGTCAGGCCTAGACAGTCACTCTGCAGTTATTGTAAAGAACCAGGACACTTCTACGTTAACTGCGACAAGCGCCGAAAAGATGCAGAATCCAGCAATCCTCCGAGCAATTCTGTACAGACATGTACAATCATCCCATCAGAAGAGTTGAAATTTAAAGAAATCGTTATGGGAAACAAACTCATCACCGCACTCGTAGACACAGGCAGTTCACTCAGTCTCGTTCGAGACGACATAGCCAAAGAAATCATCGATGAATCCAAGCTTTCGAAACAAAGAAGAACGCTTTCAGGCTTAGGAAATTCCCAAGTCACAACGAAAGGATCTTTCGAAATGAGTTTCACCACCGACGGAGAAGAATTTTCTCTAACATGGCATGTAGTGCCGCAATCACAGTTATCTTTCCAAGCAATTATCGGAATGGATGTTACGAATCAAGCTACGTTTACAACGTCCAGGAATGGTATGAAATTTCATAAAGATGAGCCCGCTGATTGGTTCATGCACATCTCCGAAACAAGTCCTAATGAAGAGATAGAGTTGACCCACATAAGAGACATCAGGATACAGAACGAATTGAAGCAAGTTATCTCAACTTACAAGCCTGACAAAACTTTGTCAACAGACGTATCCATGCGAATCATCCTGAAAGACGACGTTCCAGTCTACCAACCTGCGAGACGATTATCTAGTTCAGAAAAGTTAGAGGTCAATCAGCAAATCGACGAATGGCTAGAACAAGGAATCATCAGACCAAGCTCGTCAGACTACGCCAGTCCTATCGTGCTAGTGAAGAAAAAAGACGGTTCCACCCGCCTCTGTGTGGATTATAGGAAATTGAATAGAAAATTAGTCAAGGATCGATTTCCTTTACCTCTGATAGAAGATGTTCTAGACAAGCTACAAGATGCTCAAGTATACACTACACTCGACCTCAAGAATGGATTTTTTCATGTTGAAGTAGATGAAGAGAGCCGCAAGCTAACCTCTTTCATTATCCCCGATGGACAATTTGAGTTCAACAAAGTACCCTTTGGCTTAAGTACCAGTCCCAGTGTATTTCAAAGGTACGTGTACAACATCTTCCGAGATCTAATGAGAAAAGGCATCGTAATAATCTATATGGATGATTTGGTAATTCCCTCAAAGGATGAAGAAGAAGGTCTAAGAAACTTACAGTCAGTACTAGAAGTTGCATCAAAATACGGCTTGGAGATAAAATGGAAGAAATGTCAATTCCTGCAACGGAAAATAGAATTTCTAGGACACATAGTGGAAAACGGTACAATACGACCATCGTTGGCTAAAACGCAAGCAGTAAAGAAATTTCCCGTACCCACAACCGTGAAGCAAGTACAAAGCTTTCTCGGACTCACCGGCTATTTCCGCAAGTTCATACCAGAATACTCCAAAATAGCAAAGCCACTAAGCGACCTGACTAAGAAAGAAACTCCATTTGCGTTCAATCTACCTCAAGTCGAAGCGTTCGAAAAACTCAAGAAACTCCTTACAGAAAGTCCAGTCTTAAGTATCTTCAGGCAAGGTCAAAGAACAGAATTACACACTGATGCCAGTTTACACGGCTATGGAGCTGTACTACTGCAAGAGTCCACCGACGGAAAGATGCATCCAGTCCAATACATGTCTAAGAAGACAACACCAGCTGAAATGAAATACAGCAGCTACGAGCTTGAAGTGCTAGCTATTGTAAGCGCATTAAAGAAATTCCGCGTCTATCTTCTGGGAAACCATTTTAAAATAGTCACCGATTGTTCGGCATTCCAGAAGACTATGGATAAAAAAGATCTAGTTACTCGCATAGCTAGATGGGCATTATCCTTAGAAGAATTTGACTATCAGATCGAGCATCGACCTGGAGAAAGGATGAAACATGTAGATGCTCTGAGCAGAAATCCAGTCTTTATAATTGAGAGCGATACAATCACAGCTAGATTGCGCAAAGCTCAAGCAGAAGATGAAAACATCAGTACTTTGAAGGCAGTCCTTAACAACAACGGGTCGTCAGAATTTTGTGAAAGAAACGGAATCCTCTACAAATTCGTAAATGGTCGCGAATTAATTGTAGCACCGAAGGACATGCAGACGGAATTAATCAAGCTCGCGCATGAGAAAGGACACTTTTCGACCTCTAAGACGGAAGACGTTATAAAACAGGAATTCTTCATTCCAAATTTAAACGCCTTAGTCCGCAATGTCATCAACAACTGCGTCCCATGCATCTTAGCTAACAAGAAGAGCGGAAAGAAAGAAGGATTTCTAAATCCAATTCCGAAAGAAGACGTTCCCTTAAGTACGTATCACGTAGATTTTATTGGTCCAATGCCCTCTACCAACAAAAAATATCAACACATATTGACTGTTGTTGACGCATTTACCAAATTCACATGGCTGTATCCAGTGAAGTGTACTTCTGCGGAAGATTTAATAGACAAACTAAGGTTACAACAAAAAACTTTCGGAAATCCCAAAAGAATACTCACAGATCGAGGATCAGCATTTACTTCGAAAGCATTCACTGATTTTTGCACTGAAGAAGGAATTCAACACTTGCAAATTGCTACCGGAGTACCTCGAGGAAACGGTCAAGTAGAAAGGATCCATCGCACTCTAATACCTGTCCTAACCAAGTTATCGTTAGACGACTCGACAAAATGGTACAAATATGTCGACCAACTACAACGAATACTCAACAGCACGACTAATAGAAGTACCAAGTGGACACCTTTTGAACTCTTAACAGGTGTTACCATGAGGAATAAGGACGACTTGAAAATACGAGATCTACTCATGGAAGAGATAGAAGATGAGCTTCAGGAGCAAAGGAACTCACTGCGACAAGAAGCAAAGAGAAACATCCAAAAGATTCAAGCCGAAAACAAACGAACCTATAACAAGAAACGCAAGAAAGCTCCGAACTATAGGGAAGGGGATTTGGTGGCAATCCAGCGAACGCAGTTCGGTTCTGGGTTAAAACTAAGACCCAAATTCCTAGGACCCTATAAAATTACAAAAGTTAAACCCAAAGATAGGTATGACGTACAAAAAATAGGTAACCAGGAAGGGCCTAACATAACTTCTACATCCGCTGATCTAATGAAATTTTATACTACTAAATAAATTAACATAAACACTCTTAAAAAAAAATACGTAAACATTGCCATAATTGTCTTTCGCCCAACGTCATTATTCTTCATTTTATATGTCGTTGTATGATTTTCAATTTACCATGCAACTCCAGCCATAGCACAGGACCCAGCCATTGATGTAGTTCCTACCATCTTCAAATAGACTTGATCCTGAACTTTTCGAACAATTACAAATGAACATTGTGATCGTCAACGAAATGTTTTCATTTTGTCTTAGTTTCATATTTTCTTTTACTTAAGTATTATCACATGTCTTGCCCATTTCCATGTTTTTCATCGATGAGGTCATCGATCTACAGGATGGCCGAATCTGTAGGATTTTTATTATCCCATATCAATTGTTTACCGTACATTTCAATTTCCTCTTGTAAAGACAGATGGCACTGCAAGACGATGTTTTTTTTTTTTTTTTGTTATTACGAATAAGTATTCGTACTCCGTGATTTTTTTTTTAAGCAAGAAGCACACCGGATCCCATTCGGGAACAAACACGCTGAACTCTGTCCGCCAATTTTGGGTGCACTCAACTCACTTCGCTAATTGGGTAATGTACTAATTAAACACTTAGTTTTCGTCGACTTGTGCTGCCATTTGGCTAGTAGTACTCAATACTTTTCCCCCCTTTGTTTTGTTTAAAAGTGATTGTGATGTTTCGTCTAATAAATTTAACTGTACTTTCCGTTTCTGATTTGGAAGTTTATTTCTCTTTTATTTCATTTTTGCTTCCCTAAATAAATCCCCTAGACATTTAAAAAACCGAACCACTAACCCCCACATATATATATATATATATATATATATATATATATATATATATATATATATATATATATATATATATATATATATAAAAATAAAACTTTAAGTGTAAATTGAAATTTTTATAAGTTTTTCAACAGTGACTTATTAATATTTAGAAAGAGGTCGGATATCTTCAACTATTCTACACCTGATTGGACCACACTTATAATGTGTATGAGAAAAAAAATTCAATTACTAGATGAGAAAAATTTCCTTGTAGGAATCAATGAAATTGGATAGTTATACTTTGGTTCGAAGCAATTTTCGTTTCAAGCATATGATTTGTTGCTAAGTCGAAATAAATACACTTTAAATCAATGCTTAGTATCTTTTCTTTTATTCTTACTATGATCATTCTTATATTGAAGGATGATTTTTCGAAAGTCAATATATTTGAAAAATAAATATAGCTATAGTGTAACATATAAAGTTGAAGTTACATGGAATACTATTGGAATTAGCATTAGAAATTCAATCAATCAATTTATTCATGGGATATTGACCATCACGTGAATATATCCCGGCAACATTGGTTGCTCTTATCGGTATATGATTACGCATGTTTCGTGATCTTAACGTATGTCAATGTGTTATTTTTTTATATGTGAAAAAAGGAGACTTTTCCATATATTGATAATTTTCATGTTTATTCAGTTTGTGGTTGTTTTTCATGTTATTCAGTTTGATACAACTGAGATGACATAATATAAATAGTTTAATGTGCTATAGTTTTAATATATGTGTTCCCACCTAAAAGCATGTTTGATTTTAAATTTTGTTTAAACTTTCTCCTGAAATTTTTTATAGCGGACTTCAGGGCATTTTTTTTTATTTCTGATAAAGTACTTCGAAACATTCACATCATTCAATGTTGTATCTTCTATATTTCCAGTAAAACTTCTCACATTATACATGAATTTCAAGAAATTTGCTATGTCTTAGTTTGGTATTTTTTTTTTTTTTTTTAATGTATAGATATTTCATCATTGTCATTCTATGATAAGATATCAAGTTGGTTCTTAATAAGAAAGAGTGTATTTTCTTGTCATAAGCAAGAAAAACGAAGTTAATATAAGTCAATGATAATTCTCATTTACGAATTTCTTGTCGTCTTCAACTTTTTCAACACATTTCACTCAACTTCTATTTTCACTTCATCTATCACTTTGTCATACTTCTTTACAGTTATAGTATGTATCAGTTCAAGTCACTGTTTAAATTTATATCATTGATTTATTCAGTTCACTCAATCTCTTAGGTCATAATAATTTCATTAAATTTATAAGATTCATAAAAAAAAACAAAAAAAAAAACCTACTCATTACACATGAACTTAATTTTATTGCACTGGGAAGAAAAACTATAGAAATTTGGACAATAAAAATCTATTACAACAGCTAATAAATTTAATTTTCGACAAGCATGATAGGATATAAAACTTGTATTTTTTTCGTTTTTCTGCTAAAGTTTAAGTTCTCTGTTAGACAGTAAAACGTTTGCCTAGAGTAAAATCATAAATTATTCATCATTTATGTACCAACAGTAAAATTATCATTTACATTTTTGTATATTTTTCTTTTTAACATGACAATGTTTTACATGTAAAGTTTATTTAATAGTAATTTCCGACTTGAAAATGTAGATAGCATTTATTTTCGATGAGTTTGATTTCAACTGACAAATATATTTCAACATTCGAAGCATATGCGAGTTATGTGAATAAACCATATGCAACTTAGCTAAATTTCAGTAATTAAGTTGTGAAGTTTTATCTTTGCCATAGAAAATATATTTATTTTTACTGATTTTTGTTAAGTGCTACGATGATCTTTTACAAAGTATGTCTTCTTGCAACATGAGAAAAGATGCGAAATGATAAGGACTTCTCTGGTATGCTTTCAATTCATTGAGAAATAAATTTAGCTTAACTACAAGACTTGTTCCGATTCTGAAGTATGCTATTTCTTATTGTAATTTATAATTTTACATGATACTTGGTTTAAAAGTTGAAAAAGTTTGCACAAATTTCCTATGTAAGTTCTGCTTCACTGAAAAGTTATCGGTCACAAGCAATAAAAATTTCACTTTGTTTGACTAATGTTATGCATGTGTTAATTATCATGAGAAATATCAGTTTTATTTGTGTCTTCCGAAAGCGAGCATTCATAAATTTAAAAGGATATTTCAAACTATTTTCAAAATATAAGTATCTTTTACACGTTTTTTCCGGAATGAACTTTGCTCCAGTTATATTAATATTGAATATTCATCTTACAAAATAAGCGTCTTGTAAAACACATTCCGTTTCAGTTTTCTGAAATTTATGTATAAGTTATTTAGAAATTATGGGTGGAAGTTAAAAATCCCTGTATTAATGATATATTGTCAGCACCTCTCAAATAAAAAAAAAATTCACGTATAATTTAGTTTGTCCAGATGATGTTCAATTTTACGTAGTAACAAACTCTACATTTTTTAAATTTATGCTAGTTTCTCACAAGAAAAAAAAAATATTCTTTAAGTTTGCTTAGCAAACTTTTTTCAGTATTTAAATTTTCTAAGTATATTCCATCACATGAGTAGTTAACTATTTCCGCTAAGGAAAATATCTTATTATTTTAGTTTGTTTGAATGATGTTAGATTTTTATGTTTCTGATTGGTGATTTGCATATACTCTTTTAAGAACTTTACACAATTCGTAACATATATGTTAGAAATAATAGTATATCGCATCTGAGATTGAAAAAATTTATTACTATTATCAGGTAAAGAAGGTTAAATTTTAAAAACATGTCATGGAATATGAGTGTTACCATGAAAAAAGTTAACTAAATTACTTGTGATTTCCTTTCAGAGTATAAAAAGTTATGTAGTTTACATATAATTCGCAAGTTTCTTTCAAATTATCTTAAGATGTTTTAAAAGTCTTGCAGGCGATTTTCGAAACTTGAATGCATATCTACAATGTATTTAATATCTACAATTTATTTAATATTTTCCCCTAATTCAGCTTTCTTAGATTGATAAGTAAAATAAACCTTAGTCAGCATGTATTGCACGAGTTAATACGACACCTTAACGTATATTATTACAAAGTAAATTGTCTAAGTCTTTCTTGAAGTAACATAAATTTCCAACTTGTATTGATTTTCCGATTGAAAAGTAGGAGACATTTTTTCTTTGGAGTATCTATAACTAGTATTTATTTTAAATCTCTTACAATTTTTCTTCTATGTAACAATTTTGTTAAGTTTTACCCGTATTGTAGCATATAATCCCACTGAGTTTGAATAATATTCAATGTTTTAGATAATAGAAAAGTTTTCAAGTAGAAATGATCTTAAATTCTCCAAGTGAATCATACTTTTTGGAAGAAAGTCGATGCGAATTCTACCTTCACTTACTAATGTGTCTTTGAAATCCACTTCATTCATTCCAAGTTTTCACAAACATTTCATTATGAAAAAGGCAAAGTAGGAAAACGATAATCTCAAAGACCTGCTGACACACCACAGCATCACCCGCTGCTTGCGCGTCGATGCTGCTGTTCTTGCTGTACAAGACTCCGACCTGTTTGAACAAGTTTTAGCGTGACTCATCCTCCGGTCTAAAAATGCCGGCGAGTGGCGTATCACCTACCGCTAACCTGATTGGCTAATTACCGTCACATGCTTATCATCCCGTTTAAAGACGTGAATTTTATATGTAAAGTAAATTTTTACGCTAACGCTTAAGTTCTTTGCTATAGAAAGTTCAAGTGTGTTAGTTTTTTTCTCTTATATGTTACATTTAAATACATGATACGAAATTTTTACGTTATGCTTATCTTAGAAATTTTTGAGTATGTTACTTTTTCTGTTATTTAACATTAACCTAAGAGTTTAATTGTATATGAGAAGTAAATTGTCACGTTAAAGTTTAAAGACATGATATTTATATGTGAAGTAAATTTTCATGTAAAGGTTAAAATTCTTTATCTTTGAAATTTTTATTCTGTTAAATTTCCCATTATTTTACATTAACCTAAGAAAATAATTGTGTATGAAAATTTCGCGTATTGTTTAAATTTTTTGTCGAAGAGAGTTTAAGTATGTTTTTTTTCTTTTTTTCTTCTCTAATTTAGCATTATTCTTACACATTTTAAAGATAAAAATGTTATGTGTGAAATAAATTTTCGCGTATTGTTTCAATTCCTTAAATTATAAATTTATAGTATTTCTTTTTCTCTAATTTAGCGTTATTCTTACACATTTGAAAGACATAATTTTTGTATGTGAGGTAAATTTTCGCGTATTATTTAAATTCTTTGCCTTATAAATTTTTAGAGCTTCTCTTTTATCTTATTTATTGTTGATATAAGAGTATGATTGTACATGTAAAGTTAATTTTCACGTTCAATTTTAAATTCTTTGCCTTGTAAATTTTTAGTGTTTCTTTTTTCTAAAAGTTAGAGTTGTCATTATATATTTTAAAGACATGAATGGCAATGTTTGAATTCTTTGTCGTAGAAATTATAGGTATGTTATACTTTCCTCCTACATGTAAAATTTAAAGTCGTGATTTTTATGTGTAAAGTAAATTTTTGCGTTAATGTTAAAGTTATTTGTCGTAGAAAGTTTAAATATGTTACTTTTTTCTTTTATTTGGCGATATTTTAAAGACATGATTTCTATATATGTAGTAAATTTTCACGCAAATGTTAAAATTATTTATCGTAGAAACTTTAAGTATGCTAATTCTTCTTACATGTCACATTTTAATGTCATGATTTTTATATGTGAAGTAAATTTTTACGTTAATGTTAAAGTTATTTGTCGTACAAAGTTTAAGTATGTTACTTTTTTCTTTTATTCAGCAATATTTTTACATATTTTAAAAGACATGATTTTTATGTATGTAGTAAATTTTCGCTTAAAGATTAAAGTTATTTGTCGTAGAAATTTTAAGTATGCTAATTTTTCTTACACGTCACATTTTAAAGTCGGGATTTTTATATGTGAAGTAAATTTTTACGTTAATATCAAAGTTATTTGTCGTACCAAGTTTAAGTATGTACATTTTTTTTTCCTTTTATTTAGCGATATTTCTACATATTTTAAAGTCGGGAATTTTAAGTGTAAAGTAAAATTTTACGTAAATGTTAAAGTTATTAGTCGTAGAAAATTTAAGTATTATACTTTTCTCTTGCATGTCATATTTTAAAGTCGTGATTTTTATATATGAAGGGAATTTTCGCGTAAATGTTAAATATTTATCTTAGAAATTTTAAGTAAGTTATTTTTTTCTCTTATTTAGCGATATTTTTACACATTTTAAAGTGATTTTTATGTGTAAAGTAAACTTTTTTCATTAATGTTAAAGTTTTTTATCGTAAAGAGTTTAAGTATGTTACTTTTTTTTAACTTATTTAATGATATTCGTACACATTTTAAAGACATGATGTTTATTCGTAAAGTAAATTTTCACGTTCACTTTTGAATTCTTAGTTGTGAGATGTTCAAGTATGTTACTTTTTCTCTCTTATTTAGACATTAGAGTATCCAAAATCAGTTATCAGATCTCTATCCAGCATTAGCAGCTAGTTCTGTGTTGCTATTCATCAACTTAAGTAAGTATCATTGTACAATAAAAACTATCTTGATTAATATAACTAACATAGACAGATTAATTTCTAACAAGTTTATTGGGGTAAAGCTCAACTATCGGGACTCAAGAGCCATTGGGAGTAGTTAGGGAGCATTTAGCACGTATTGGGAGCATTTAGGGAGCATTTAATAGGTATTGAGAGCATTTAACATGTATTGGGAGCAGTTAGGAAGCATTTAACAGGTATTAGGAGCAGTTAGGGAGCATTTAGCGGGTATTGGGAGCAGTTAGGGAGCATTTAACAGGTATTGGGAGCCATTGAGAGCCGTTGGGAGTCATTGGTAATAACATCATAAAGAAAGATATGCTAGTTAAAAAAATTAAGATATTTCTGCACATTTGTATGAAGAGTAAACTGCAACACTAAAGTTAAATTTGTTTGTATCAAAATTACAATTTTCATGAAAACTGTTAAGGGTACGTTAAATTTTTCTTGAAATTCATTAAGTTTTTTCGGAAAAAGCTACATACAACTAGATATTAGTAAAAATTTCTATTAAAAATATTTTTTTTTTTTTTTTTACATTAGTGTTTAAATAATTTGTTTCAAAACTAAAATTTTCATGAAAAAATGTTTAGACAGACTAAAATTTTCATGAAATTCAGTATTGGATGGTTGGTTAGTGACCTCATATTTCAAAGAAATATACGTTCTTTGGAATAAGTTTTTTTCTTTTTATAGGGAGGAGTGAGGCGGTACCAATTCTTCCTAAAAGAGGTATCGGGCCGGAGGTGGGTCCTCACTTTTAAAATTTAGCTTAAAAATAATTAGCATTTTCTAAAGTATTTCAAATTAGCTTATTCAAAATTGGTTAGGGAAGGGGGGTGGGTAGATGAGTTCCCATGAAGGCAACGTCCGATAGTCGATATTTTAACAATTGTTTGGTAAAATTTTGAAATGTCACGTGTAGCTCGGGGTTAGAGTTCTTTAGACCCTTAGCAAAAGGCCTTTACTTTTATTAAACTTAAAAGTCGTGTTAAGATTTTTTTTATTTGCATATATCTCTGATCTTAGAAATTTAATGTAAATGACTCTTAAATCCCCCCCTAGATGGCGCCACTACCTTAAATTTTGCAGAAAACTATCTTACTAAACTGTGTAGCCAATCACAAGCGCCCATTTAGTCACGTGTTTAAATCCGACCAATCGCAAGCAAGCATTTTAACGCGAAATGGCCACAACTGGGATCTCATTCCATCAAGGTTGCTCCACAGCTCCACCTTATGGCTCAGGAGCCCCATATTCTAACTACTTAGGCCCATCGCGTTGACCAGCACAGCCTGTAAAATTATGGAGAAAATGGTGCTGAGAAGACTCACCTTTCACCTACATTCCCTCGATCTTCTCCCGGGGGAGCAATATGGCTTCAGAGAGGGACATTGCACTACTGACCAGATACTTTACTTCTGTCAAAAAGTTAGAGACGCTCACAACAAGAAACCGACCAATCACACTGTCGCGGTTTTCCTGGACTTGTCCAAGGCCTTTGACAGCGTCTGGAATAACTTATTAGTTATAAAGCTTTTTAAAAAGTTTCGAATTGGTGGAAGGGCCCTTCCCTGGATCTACGATTTCTTGCGAAACAGAGTTATCAGAGTGAAGTACAACAAATCCCTCTCAAGGAGTTACAGGATCTTCCACGGGGTTCCCCAAGGATCAGTACTGAGTCCAACTCTGTTCTCCCTTTACTTATCAGGCATTGAAGTATTATCAAAAAGAATTGGTGAGGTCGGAGCCTTCGCGGATGACATTGTCCTCTGGAAGTCCGGTTCCGACTTGACGAAGTTAGAGAGAGACATTAATTTAGTCCTTGAGAACATACAGAATTTCGCTGAAGATCACAAACTGTGCTTTAACCCAATCAAATCCTCGGTTAGTTTCTTTACAACCAACAGAAAGCTTTATAATTTTCATCCTAATATCAAATTGAACAATCAACAACTGACTCTGGATAAACATCCAAAATATTTGGGCTTTGTGTTTGACTCTGAGATTCTGGGACACAAACATATTGATCATCTTGTACAGAAGGCAAGAAAACGGCTCAGCATCTTGAAGTACATTTCAGGGCGAGACTGGGGTGCTGACGCTAGTACTCTCAGAACAACATACATCTCACTAATCAGACCCATCTTGGAATTTGGCATTCCAATTTATTGTTGTGCCTCTGACACAAATCTTCAGAAACTTGAAAAGGTCCAGCTTAGCGCGGAACGAATCATTACTGGGTTAAGAAATACTTTCCCCAGGGACATTGTACTCTTCGAGGCAGATCTACAGCCCCTGGAACTTAGGAGGCGCGCATGCCTTACAAAATACTACAGTAAACTCAGCGCTCTGGGTGCACAAAATCGAACCGCTACCTACTACAAAAACTGGTGTAATAATCAGAGACTCAAGAGACACAGCCCCTTCAGTCAAATGGAGACCTTTAATCTTGTCAATGGCGCAGTGGAACCACATCACCTTACACAGTGCCTTGACCCGGCAGATGACCTTGACGGTGTCTTTTTCCATACTGAATTGCCAGTACATGTCAATAAACAAACAGACCTTCCGGTCTTCCTAAAACAAATTGCTCTTGAGAGAATTGGAGAGATTCCTATTGACGCCGTTCAGGTCTACACGGATGGCAGTAAAGACGATCACAACCGATCTGGCAGCGGTATTTACATCAAATTGCAGAGCTATGACCTTAGGAAACAGAGGAGAAATCCCGACTACTGCTCAGTCTTTCGCAGTGAACTGATAGCCATCGATGAAGCCCTTACCCTTCTTACGTCTCTTCCCCATGGAAATGAGATTTGGATTTTGTCTGACAGCAGAAGCGCACTACAACACCTGAGTGATTGGCGGGGTGTTAGAGACCATGTCGGAGTGGCAGTACTTAATAAGTTAAAACGACTTTCCGCATCGCATCAGATTCATCTGCAGTGGATCCCCTCCCACGTTGATCTTGAAGGGAACGAGATTGCGGACATGTTGGCAAAGGCTGGTGCTTGCGAGGTCTCTGTTCCGTCAGTGCCTCTCACCTTCACGGAGATTCATTCTCAGATTAAACACAGGAACAGGACTACTTGGATTGTCCCCCCAGAGCACCATTGGTATCAATATCCCCGTCCTGGGGGCTCCCCTGCTCAGGGTTTTAATAGACAAGAACAAACTACTCTTGACCGCTTTCGAAGTGGCCACCTTCAGACATTGAAATTAATTGAGGGATCCAGGAGCTTCGAAATCTGCAAACACTACTGAACAGGCTTCGCCTGATCACATCCTCGCGTGCCGACTATCTAAGAAGGATTTGACCGACGACCCTGTTTTGGTGTTGGATTTTTTGAGGGTGTACGACATCATGGACCTGGTCTAGCTCTGCTGGCCTCCGGGGGCATGCAATAACAACAACATAATTGGTGGCCATCAAAGAATGTAGCAACAGCTGTAAAAATTGTAATTTGTAAGTGTGCCCAATGGGCTGATTGAATTTCGTCTTGAACACCTGTGGTATAATTTTCCGCAAAGTCCACTTTTAAGGTCACTTCACCTTCTACCAAGTTGTTTTTTACAAATTGAAAATGTTCATCTTGCACATCTGTTACAAAGCAATGCTTTTTAAATTTCTTAAACTGATTTACTATTTCATTAGCAGCGTCTAGCATTGATCCTGAATTATCTCTACTTTTTTCCATTGTATATAAAGACTGTGATCCTCTTCTGGAATTTTAGATTTCAAGACATCATAAACATTTGCACAGTTCGAACACAAGCTTAGCATGTAGGCTTCCTTTCCTGTATCACATACACTATCTTTTATCAAGTCTCTGCCTTTACCAAGTTTGGGGGCTTCAAGTAATAATGCCATGTTTGCATGATATTTGCAAACGCAAGTACATAAATTTACAAATAATTTGTTTCAGGTCAAATTTGTGTTCAATTTTAAAAGATGTTGCGGATGCGACTAATAAAATGTCACGCCCGCAACACGAACTTGTCACTCCCGCAACACTTAATAACTATATTTAAAGTAATAATTAATTTTGTTTATATCTGTAATTCAAAGTACCTTAGTAACCTATTTTTAAATACCAAGTCTTGTAACTTACAGTCAAAGGAATCTCTCTGTGGAGTTATAAATGTAATTTTTTGTTGCGGGTGTGACACAATTATTAAGAATAAATAATAATGCTTACCTATTTTTAATGAAGATTAGTAAACACTTATCTGCTGGCAAAAACATTCAACAATAGATGCCAGATTATATATTTAAGTTTAGAGATTTGCAGAATCATTTGTTAAGCTGTATGAGAGCACGAAACATGATTTTTGGTAGCTATTATATGTCTATTTCATGCCACCAAAGTGTCACTTTATTAATTAAAATAAATATGTTAATGGCAAAAATTTAATTATTTTTCAATAAAATATGAAATAGCACACTTTTGTAGATTATGTTGCAAAACTTCAACATAATATAAGGAAATTTAAATTTTCACCCTCATGTCCACTTTTCGGTGGATTGGGCGATATACAAGAATAAAACGAAGATTCACAAACGGGAATTTTAATTGAATATACAGTTTCTTGGTAAATATGTATTTTGTTTCGAATAGTTCGTAAAGTATGTAAAATTTCGAGCTCCTAAAATATTGTAAAAAAATTGGCGACTGCAATGTTCTGCAGTTTAACTGGATAGAATGATAATTGAAAATAAAAACTTGCAATAAAAATAAGTCATATTCAATCAAGTTAAAGACAAATGAAAAACTGTTTGTAAAATGGGTACATACCTTTCAGATTTTACACCACGAATTTCAGTTGCTATGAATTTGTGTACAAGCATCACGTAGAAGTGAAACATAGCTAGCGAATCTATTTTCGGCGGGTTATCGGTTTGCCCTTTTACAAATAAATCGGCATTGATTTCTATAAGAAAAAATTACGCAAACGGTTTGGGTATAATGATAATACTAAAAAGAAAAATATAGCAGGAAGGCGGTAATCGTACATAAACAAATGAAGGAGAATATTTTCAAATCGGATTATGACGTCAAATCTAACTAGCCAATGATGGAACGTTTTGCGGTTATGTCACGATTTCCCTGTTTTTACAACTTTTCTTCTTTCGATATTTAATTACAATTTTTTTTAACCGCAATATAACTTACACATTCGGAATCAGCTTTGCTTTCTTTATTAAAATTTATTGATTTATACCATTTTAAAAAAATAAGCAAGTTCTCCATTCTCAATGAGGACGTTTAGCAAGCCAATGCTCATATCTTTCTCCTGGAATTCACCGTGGAAAATGGGGCTATTCTTGTGATTGACGAGTGTGATTCTTGTATCAAGAGCTATTTTTACATCTGATGGATGAGGAATTAAAAATAACGTGTTTCTATATTTCTTCAACCGTTTAGTCTTCCATAACTGCGCTTTGTTTTATCCCTGTATTTTTAATTTCTTCTCTTTTTCATTTTTGTCCGTCCTTTTATTACAATTTTTCAAAGAGGTGAGTATCAAATCAGTCAACAAAAAATATGTTTGAATCTTGTGATTTAGATTTTGCTGATTCTCTTGAGAATACAAAATTTCAGAATTTTTTGGGCTATAGTTTGCGAGATATAGACCTTTGAAAAAGATAAAATCGAACAAATTTTGAAATGTTTTAATCTCTGTGGCTTTGATGTCTTCAAACTGCTGTGGAATGAAAACTATTTAAGTGAGAGGCCTCTAATTTATGTTGTTATCAGGATTTAAATTTAAGTGATCATTGGAGCAGTTGAGATTATTTGCTCAGTATTTCCACATGACAAAGAAGGCAATGAAACAAGAGGCCAACATTTCAAATTACTTTGTAATCAAACCAAAACCATTAAGTTTATTGCAAACAAATTGTCCAAAACAATAACTCAAAATTAATTCATCTTGATGACGAGACCTGAAATGCGGAAAATAGTAATATTGTTGATAGATTTTCACAATAACTTTTTATCCAAGTGACCGAAATTGCAATATATATAAATTTTGTCTTCACTAATTTGTCAGAAAAAATAAATGATACTAATAACTTTTCTTAGTTCAATATTTCCGCACTTCCCCAAAGCAGAAATCCAGAAACATCAATAACCATTTAAGTAATGAAAATACTTGTGTGTCCGGAACAAACATTCGTGGAATTGGCTATGTGGTTATTTCATTGCTAGCAAGACCACCAATATCTTTGCATTACATTGTGTTTGAATATATTAATTACTACAGTACATTACTTAATCAATTTATTTTTATAAGTTTTAAGATTCTTTGCTAAGCAGAGTTATTTGATTAAAAATCAATTTACTTTGTGTTTTTTGTATTACAAATTCAGAAAGGGCAATGAATTATTTCTCAACTTACATAAATTCAATATAGATGTGATCATTCAAAATTAACTTCATCTTGCCTCATAATGACAATGTTTATCAATATCAACATCGCTATCAGTTTTGGTGTAGTGGTAGATAGTACAACACACCAATTTTTTTACTTAAGAGCAAAAAATGCTACTGATAAAAATATTCCACAAATAGCAAGGAATAGTGATTTAATAGCAAAAAATATTACAACAGAGTTTTTTATTTGATATGCATTAATTATTTGTTTAGTATATAGTAGTTTTAATCAAAAACTTTATTGAAAATCACAAGCCAATCCTTTAGTATAAGTTTAGTAACTAATAACTTATTATGGCAAGCTATAAAAGACTAAACTCGTACAACATGACTGGCCTGCAATTTCCAATAAAATATTTAATCAAGAAAACTATACTTCCTTTTTTGAAATAATTGATACAATAATACATATAAATTAAAAAGCTATCTTGCAATATTTTCTCAAAGGAACATTTGCTAAATGTCAGACTTAAAAAAGAAGGGAATACTTCACCAACATTTGTAAGATATTAGATAATAAAATGTTAATTGATATCCAAATCCTTTTAGTTAAGGTTGATTATATCCATGTAAAATGTCCCAACACATGAAAGTCTTTCATACAAATCATAATTTTTTTTAATCAGATCCCTTAGTGATACTTTTTTACCTCTAATTATCAACTGAAAACAAAAATCATTCTATAAACAAAAGGTTAGAATGTGCTTTACACTGCCCAATTTTTTTTGGCGATTTACACCAAGTATGGTAACTGGGTGCCAATATGGTTTCATTTCAACTTAGCATCTATTTTGGCAAACCTGTAGTTTGGTATCAATTCAATTTGGCGGCATTTTGCAAAGTCGCCAAATGGGCAGCATAAAGCACATTCTAACCGAATAAAATGTTTCATGACCCATCATAAATAAACAACAACTTATTATTAAGAATTTAGAAATTTATACAACCAAACACTGTTTACAGTTCATTATCCTGTAATAGCATTTTTAAAGAAATGTACAGATTTTGTATGGTCACAATAGACTTCCTTCCTGAAACGAACAAAAACTCACAAGATAAAAGCTAACTCGTTAAACCAAGAGATTTTCGAACTAGACGATCCGCAATTCGATTGAACTGCTCGCGGTCTTCCCTCCACATTTTGGCGGCGTCTACGTTTGCTCCACTTTCATCGTTTGGCTCAGCTAACATGGAGATGACTGAAAGGAGGATTTTCTCCACGCTTTGAACAGGACTCCATCTCTCTGCAGAAGATTCGTAGCCCATAGGGTCGTCACCGGGTGCATGCAGGATAGAAATACACACACGGCCATCAGCATAAATATTCGGGTGAAACATTTCGCAGCTGAATTGCATTTTTGGGGGACTAAGTGGGTAGTCCGACGGAAAAATTAATTTGGCAGGAAACACGCCACCTTCGAAGCATGTCCCTTCCGGGCCGGTGATCAAGGCTTCCCATTCAAAGAAATTTTCTTCGTTAACAGGGCCAGCAATAATTCCTTCAGGAGGATTTAATGTCAGTTGTTTATACTCAGCCATAAGACGCCTTAAAGCTGATCCCGCCATGATTTATCGCACGAGAAGAAATCTTACGAATTCAGTTACACAAAAAACGAATGATAGAATCAATTTGTAATAACAAATAATTTTAAAGCATAGGAAGAAAACAGTTCCTTATTTTGGAATTGTTCCTACATAACGTCTCACTAACCGTCTGGTGTAGTGCTTGTGAAACAGACAGATTACGCAGCTCGTGGATTAGTTTTATTTTCCGTTTATGAGTTGAGGCTCTGTTCACAGGAAAGTTTTTAAACTAATTGATTGGTCTCAACCAAACATTACTTCTTTATTGTGATGTAGCATTTTGAAATAAATTTTAAAGAAATGTTTAAAAATACATCAATTTTTGTAACAGTAAGCAAGTATATTCTACGGGAAAGTTACGTAATAAAAAAATTAAAAAAAATTCCACTATGCTGCATATCTGTGAATGAGCTCTTATACAACTCAACTTTCTTTGGATTAGATAATTTTTTTTTTGCTAGTTGACCAGTGAATTGAATATTTCTGGTTATATTTTATAAAATTATATATACATTAAGAAGAAATAAAGAGCTGTACGCAATTAATCAAACAGTGTTTGATCGAGTTAGTTCAGTTGTGTTCTTTTAAATTAAGTTTTATCAGGTAGACAAGCAAAGCTAATGCATTCTATTTTTTAAAAATCTCCGGCACTAATGAATTGGTGTAAAATTTGCATGTTTACATTTTTGATTATATTACTTTGGATGTGTTGTTCGCTAGAGATAAATAATTATAGTTTAAGAATTGCATATGTTGAATCGAATGAATATTTTTAGGCTTGTGATATACCATTTCTTCCCGAAGTACTTTTCTCAAGACATCAATTTATTTTTACGAGATTATTGGGCGCTAATTCGTTTTTTCCCCTTTAAATATAGGTATTTCGTATATACAAACATGAGTGAAGGTGAGCAAACTCAACATGCACCTCCGCGACAAGGATTTCAGGCTGCTATTGTAAGTTTTTACCTTAAATTTAAATACTGTGGTCTCTTCTTTCATTGTTGTTTTATGATTTGTTGATGCAATTTACATGAATAAACTTGGTTTTATTTCTCTTTCTATAAT
This sequence comes from Linyphia triangularis, assembly GCA_963978545.1. Classification (NCBI taxonomy): domain Eukaryota; kingdom Metazoa; phylum Arthropoda; class Arachnida; order Araneae; family Linyphiidae; genus Linyphia; species Linyphia triangularis. The sequence continues at coordinate 30,331,580 of OZ021725.1, read as the reverse complement.
TGTTGTCTGACAGTAATTTAATATTAAATATTTAAATTTAATTTATTTATTAAGTTTTAACCGTTTGTTAATATCTAAGTAATACTATTTGTTATCTAATTTTCTTATGGATTTTTTGAAAATTATTACATTGCGTATTTTAGAAAAGTAATTTATCATCTTGTTTTGGATGGAAATGATGATTCTGCAATTTTTTCATTATGAAAAAATTGTAGAAAAAACATCAATTGACAATAACATTGTCAATTGATGTTTTTAAAGAAAGTAAATTAAAAGCTATGGTAAGATACTATACAAATGCAGAGACTGATCTTGTTAATAGAAGCTATGATATTTTACTCTACAAATGCAATAACTGATTCCGTAAATTCTACTGTACAACTTGGAGTGATTTCCGAAATTTGGCACTTAACCTGTTTGTCTCTAAGTGAAAATTCCAATCGTAATGAACTTAGAGGAATGATTTTTATTGCCAATAAAAGATATTATATTGGCACATGCGACTATGAAGAATTGTGAATTTGGCTTCAATATTTTATTTATTATAAGTTTTTAAATAATAAGTTTTAAAAAAATACATAGTTTTTATCCAAAATTTAAGATTAAAATATGTATTAAAAATTTATTTATTGGAATATATATTAGTTTCTACTAGGAAACACATTCACAACTATTGTCTACAAAACAAAATTAGAATTTTGTAAATCGGACCATTTCTAATGAAGTTGTGATCGTTGGCGTAAAGTCATATAACACCAAAATATCATTCTTCAGAAAACGCGTTTAAAGGTTACTACACTTATGAACGTGATACAAAATAGGTTCAGTAAACCAACTTTAATTAAAAAAGTAATCTGAGTCTCTGAAAGAAATTGGTATCATTTTAAAGGTAGTAATAATGAATTCAGGAATATTTAAAAAAAAAAAAAAAAAATTTGACTTGAGTCAAATTTCGCAATTCCTAATGTATATGTATACCTTAAAAAAAATCAACTTTATCACTTACTAACTGTCACTAATGCTTCCAAATGCAAATGGGTACTATTCCCTTAAAGGGGAGGCCGTTGGCAATATCCAAGTACAGTACAAAATTTGCACCAAGATGATTTTTGCCAATAAATGGCAGCAGCTGCCATATTTTAATAACAAGTGAACTGTCTATGGTTGCCATAATTAGGCACTGTTTTATGTGAACAATTCTTGGCACAGAATTCGTATCGTACTTTGATATTGCCAACGGCCCCCTTTAACGGAAAGTACCTACAGGTCATACATTGACTAAGAATTAACCAAAGACTCTCTGTCCTGTAACTCAAAATCTGGACAGACTTATAAACCAGCACTTTTTCAGATTTATCATTTTCATTTACCTTTGTAGGATTAAAACAGTTCAGCATCATAGTGAGCAAATGTGTTACTCTGATATCACATCAAATAGTTCAGTCAGTGTTTGTCAAGAGTACAGCGGGCTCGTGAAAGCTTCTTTAGAAACCTGTGCTTACATGTGCTTAAACCTGTTGTCATGTTGAATTAGTTAATTTAATAATGTAATTTCAAATGGCTCTTTTCTTTTGTAGTCAGTAGCTTCATGTATAACTTGCAAAATTTTACTCTCTTCATGAAATCTTTTAAACAAAATTATTGTAAGCTCTGGAGCTAAATTGCTGTTAACATTGTAACAATATAAAATTAAAAAGAGTTATTGCAGTAAAATTTCAGCCAATCATCGATTTTCATTTTGTTTGAGGTAGCTAAAGCAAGTCTGAAAATAAAAAGTTTAAGTAATCTCTACTCTTAAAACCCTTAAAAAAAGCAGGGGTCTCACTCCTGCACATAAATACATTTTTGTACAAAAATACATTTTATTAAGAGTGACGAAAGACAACCAAAACTAGAAAAAGTTTTGAAATCCGTTCAATATTTCTTCAGTTATACCCGTTTTCATTTACCACTTTTAAAAGCACGGCAAAAACAAGACTAGCTTAGCTGTAACGTCACCCTACGCTATATAATCCGACTTTTGCTTTGTGCGGTCTTTGGAAATTATCGTGAATTTATTCGCATTGCTATAGCGCTTTTTGATTTTTTTTAATCTTGTATTCTTTTTAATCTTGTATTCTTTTTAATCTTGTATTCTTTTTAATCTTGTATTCTTTTTAATCTTGTATTCTTTTTAATCTTGTATTCTTTTTAATCTTGTATTCTTCGATTTAAAATTACGTCCTCAAGTTCAGAGTACAAACATTGCCTCGTCCGAAATTGTTAGAATTCTTCAATTTCCAACACTGCTAAATTATTTATCAGTGTTGCTAAATACCAGGGATGACAGTTTTCCTCCTTTTTTGGTTTTTTATGTAATATTTTCCTTCTCTTTGTCCCTGTTTCGAGGATCCACATTTTTCTGTTCTGAACCAGTTTTTCCTGCAAAAAGTATACTTTTCCTCATGTCTAAACAAAAGATTTTACCTCTTAGCTCCCGTTTCCTCACAGATTACTTCACTAACTCCTAAAATTTAAAATGTAATTATTATATAGTATTAGAAATTTCATTGTGTCTTTAAAATTAGTGAATCATCCTTCCTGCATACTTTTTTGTTGAATTTTTGTGTATTTCTTCCACGAGCTTTTTTAACGAAATTTTGAATTTCCTCCTTTTGCTCTCTGACTACTCTCATCCCTGTAAACACGCAGATATCCGCAGGAAGTGGTGTAAAGTCATGAAACGAGATAATGTTTCTGCAAAATGTTCTTGACACGTTTGTGAAGATCATTTTGATGTAATAATAGTACACCTGTCACTCTTGTTTTTATATAATGACCTAATTATTTTGAAATTCTATGATATGCAGTGGTTCCCAAAAGTGTTCGTACAGTTTAAAAATGTGTAGAAAAGTAGTCCTTCAGTTTTGGAATTGAATTTGAATATTAATTCCTATATTTTTTTATATTAATTCTGAACGAAACCCTATACTTAAAAAAAGTATTGAATCGTTTTATTTTTATAAAAATATAAATTCATAGAGCTAAAGAAAAAAAAATGCCACAATGGTGTTTGTTTAACATAAAATTTTATGGTAAATTCCCAGTAATAGAATTATTTTCTGGCTCTTTTTTTAATTTTTGCATTGTGGAAACATGTAAAAAATCGATTGCCTGTAATATTTGATTTTGCAATTCTTATAATCCATTTGTTATTTAAAATGTCTCGTAGTCGCATAAAAATAATCACAAACTCAAATTTGAATATTTTGAACGATAAATTAAAATTGTCAGACCAAAATTAGGGCATTATGAACAACTTGAATTTTTATTACAGTAATAGTCTGAACACTCTTTATTCAATATTTGGCTCTGGTACCTCTATAATCTAAAATATAAAATTTAAAAACACCATCTCAGTCACTAGATTTGAACTCAGTAGAACACATTTGTTGAGAAAACTGGTGTAAGAAATCACAACATTAAGATGAAAAGGCAATTAAAAAAGCATTGTCTCCGTATGTTTTCCTTGCAGATCTGCAAAAAAAAAAAAAAAAAAAAAAAAAAAATGCAAATAAATATTAAGGATTTTAAAACCATAACATATAGTAATTTTTGTTATTTAAAATTTTTACAAGCTTTATGAAAATTGCTAGGGAATTTCGAAAAATAATCCTTTTTATGGTATTATTATTATCATCTTGAATAAAATATAAATATTGTTATTGTATTAACTGTGTAATGGCAGAAGCTATATTTGCATGACCAGAAGCTAAAGCATTGCCTATGCTTGTGATCTTGAGTATATGTAATTTTTTAAAGACAAATGCAAAATAAAAATACATCTACAGGTATATAGCAGGGCATGAAATTAATATGAGAAAAAATAATAATAAAAAATAGAAGCTTTTTAAGCCTTTCAAGGTAATAAGAGTTCGTCCTAGCGGACTGTATGTGAACATCGCCGCCCGACTGTTCTTACTAAACTAAAATTATTTTTTTTAAAAAAGTAGTTTAAAGAAAATTGGATCAGTGTTTTAATTGAACGGGAATATTTGTATATTTACATATATAGCACAATTAAATTAAATGTATAAACAAAATTAAATTATATTTGGTTTTTTATTCTGCTTTGATAATTTGGTAGAATTTTTTAAAACGATCTATTTTCTTTTCTTTGGGAATAAATGTTGCCAACTTTTTGAAAGGCAGGTGGGCAAGTTGTTCAAAGAGGTAACAAGTGCTCTTGAAAATGGGAAAGTATAATTTCTAGCAGAATATAAATTAATCTGAACTGAAAAAAAATGCTATATCGAAAATAATGGCGAACTTTTTTTTACTCTATTGGATTTTCATGGCAGTTGTTTACATAGCACGCCAAGTTACAGACATTTCACTTATTAGAAAAAAATGTGGAAACTTCTACTATTTGAACCATTAATTTGAAAATTTGATTTTAAGAATATTACTGGATACAACTGTACTATGGATTACTAGTATTTTTATAACTTTCTTAGAAGTGAAGAGATGTTGAAAAACAGACTTAAAGTTTTTGAAATAGCACCAAAAAATTTATTAACAAGGAAAAAGTTATTTGGTTCTTGTACAAGAATCAAATTAGCTTGTATAAGAATGACTTGTACAAGAATAAAATGAAAATTCTTGAACTTGAATTTTAGTTGAATATACAGTTTTTTGGTAAATATGTGTTCCGTTTCGAATAGTTTGTAAAGTATGTAAAATTTTGAGCTCTGAAAATATTGTAAAAAAATTGGCGACTGCAATGTTCTGCGATTTAACTGATGATAATTGAAAATAAGAACTTACAATAAAAATAAGTCATATTCAATCAAGTTAAAGACAAATGACAAACTGCTTGTGAAATGGGTACATACCATTCAGATTTTACATCACGAATATCAGCTCCAATGAAATTCGTAGGTCGTCGTAGGTAAATAAATGAAGGAGAAAATTTTTCCATCGGATTATGACGTCAAATCTAACCAGCCAATGATGGAACGTTTTGTGGTTACGTCACGATTCCACTGTTTTTACTATTTTTCTTCTTTCGATATTTAATTAAATAAATTTTTAACTGCAATATAACTTGCATATTCGGAATCAGCTTTGCTTTCTTTATTAAAATTTATTGCTTTTTACCATTTTTAAAAAAATACTCAACTTCTCCATTATAATTTTCATAAAATGTGTCTTTGGACAAATGCATAATTCACACTCAAGGGAATGAGAGTGCAAATCTTTAACCCTCCCTCCATGTGCGCTAAATTGTTAAAATTTTAACCAGTTTCCAAATTCTTAAAGATACGAGTTGGTGTGATTTGAGTACATATGAATTTTTACGACCTTACTGATAGCTCAGCAGTATAGTTAGTCTTTTGGAATTTGTATCTGGAACAAGTGTCACTAAATATGATTTTTAAAAATATACCATGTCTGTGGTTTCGAGATGGCCTCCACAATCCATCTTTTGATGAACCACATGATATCAACTAACATTCAATGATTTCTGTTGGATTACTTTGTAATGCATGATGAATTTGAATATTGGTGTTAATTCGTGATAAATGATTTCAATTGAGGTGATCTGCATGTTACATTCGGCTGAGGGAAAATCAAAATTTTTATTTGAGGCATGTGGGGAGGCAATTTTTACAAAAAAGAATAGACTATGATCACTCTTTGAAAAAGGTTTTGACTGAATACTGTTATTTGCTACGAATCTCTGCAATAATGGTTGATAGATATTAATTTTTATTAGACAAGTTTATTTTTTGAATTTTGTAAGTAGTGAATTTTTAAATTTTTAGTGAACTTTCATTATGATTGGAAATGCTATATTTTTATCTAAATTACTCTTTTATAGTTGTATAAAAACTCAATTTCATTATTTTCAGGATCACATGGCATCGAACAAAATTGACTCTCTATTATGGCTGACTAGATTGGGTACTATAGTATTCACTATACTATCAATGATACCTATATTTGGGTAAGTTAAATATTTTTTTAAAGTGTACATAAACATGTCATATTTAAAGTTTATTTTTTAAACCAATTTGTAATGCATATCTGAAATTTTTCACTAATGTCCTGAGGCCATCAGTAAAGATGCCAACTTTTCTACATATTTTCTGTAGTTTTTACAGTTTACCCATGGCCGATACTCTTACATTATGATAAATGAATGCGAAATACAATATAGACTATTGTATTGGTGAATTTCAAGAGTGTTGACAAAAGATTGAGAAAAGATATTTCACAAAGGTCTTTTCTGTAGGATCTAAGAATGACAGTAAAACTGTAAAGTTCTGTGAAAATTTTAAAATGTACGTAGAGGAGCTTTAATAAACAAAATTGCTCTGATTCAAAACTTCCAATTTAAGCAATCCAAAACTAAACTGGTCCAAGTAACTATTCCATTTTCACTTGAGAAATTTGTTTGATTTATTGGGTAAATGGGAGAAATAATATTCAAGCTGTCTATCAAATGCTTCACAGGTAATCACCAGGATTTGTCAGGATTCTTTAGCTGCAAAAATTGAAAACTTCCAACATTATTGCTTATTACTTTCAATCACCCATTTGTATACGTAGGGTAATGAAAGTATAGCATTCGTTCAAAAAAAAAAATTTAATTCTTTTTGCATTTCTCCACTTTTTTGAACATCCTAATTTTAAAAAAGTGATCTAGAAAAAATGTCTGTCTGTGGTCAGCATAACTCCCAAACAAATTGACCTACAAACTGACCTGGTGTGCAGGTGGGTGGTGGCCATGGGACCCACTATTAAGGTTTTTGTCAAAATAGCACATGTGCATCAGGTAGCTGTCATTGCCAGTTTAGCGGAACTTCAAAATCATATTTTTCAAGAATTGCTAAAAAATGGCACTAACGATTTTGATCAAAATTGCTGTGGTAATGCCTCTTATGATGTTCTAAACACCCCCACCTCCGAAATTCTCGTAAAAATGGTGTAAAAAGCTGGGAAAAAAAATGCCTTCAATACAGTATTCTCTCTCCTTGAGCATATACCTCATCAACAATTGTTTTTTCTTCTCTCCACTTCACTTTTAATAAAAGATAATCGAAAAAGATATCGCCAAAATCACCAAAAGTTTTTTTATTTTTAAAAGACCCATACAAGAATTATCGCAGAAAATATCGCCAAACTGGGCATTTTTTTCTAAATGAATGATGAAAATATAAAAATGGTAAATGATACAAATCCACGTCAGTATTATAGTGTAATTGAAAGTTGTGCGATGTTCCACATCCCTAGTTTTGTGCAAATTTTCTTGTTTGTATACATCTTTGTTCAGCTTCAACAGGTAGTTAATATTCAGCTGAAATAATTTCTGTCAGATTCAGCAAACACCAGTATGCCAATTTTAACGAAAATGCTAAACTATTTATCAATAGAAATGATGAGCGAATTTTTAAATTTTTTTTATAGCACTCACTCAATAATTTACTTGTAAACCTCGCATGTTATGTTAGTGATGAATTCGTCCAAGAGGAAAAAACCCTTTTGTGCTAATTAACAGATAGTTTTTGTTCATATTTTCAAGTTTACATGCGTCAATATGCAATCCTGTATAAGATGTTCAGCAGCTAATTAGTTTTGTTGTGTTTAGTAAAACTGTTTAGCGAGTCCTTATTTTTTTAATTTAAAAAATTTAATGAACATTTAAAATTTGTTGGATTTTAAAATGCGCATTATGTACAAGTGTTTTACTGAAAACTTTATCCAAATATTTTAGTTGATATTTCTTTAGAATAATTATCATGGTAATCAATTAGTAAAGCAACCATACTATATGATAATTGAACTGTTATTCAGATTGCTTGCAAAAAATAAATCAGGATATTCAGTCGGATCAATGTTATAATAGGTTAAAAATTTTATTTTGAAATTTGAAATTAAGGTTTCTTACATTTTTAAAGTTTATTACAATTTGGATTAATAATAGATGTTTTCATCTTTTCAAGTACTCAAGGTGTTTCTTTAAATATCATAAAGTGATGATTTTTTTATTGCTTTTTGGAATATTCTAATGTTGGCAGGGCATGCAAGTGGAGAAACTCTTATTGTTGGATTTAAACACTATTTTCTGTAGTTAAGGTGTTACTGCAGTAATTTTTTTATCTGTAATAATGTATTATGTACACATACACAGTAAGATGTTTAATACTGCAGTATTATAATGGATAATATAGTTGCTTTATTGGAATAACAGTTTAGTTTACATGTCAATATTTTATTTATACCAAAGACAATCTTGCATCTACAGAATGTTGGGGAACATGATTTAGACTTGATAAGGTCCTAAGCTATTTGAGATATGGGGCCCTTTATAAGTATATATTATATGTCAGTGTCAAATATGATTTTCAGACATCTAGAAAATTAAACTGAAATACAATTAAGAAGATAGTGAAATAATAAATCTTTAACTTAAAATCATTTTTATTCATAACAAACTTAAAAATACAAACTCTGGTAAAAAGAAACAAAAGTTCTTTTAAAAGGCACAATATACAAAGTTTTATTATCTAATGTCTTGAAACATGTTATAAGGATTAAGGAATTATATTAAACTGAAATATTTTCTTTCTTGCCTTTGCCAGAGCAAAATCACTGATGACATCATCAAATGATAAACTGCGTAGTTTGTCACTTTCTATGCACATGAGACTGAGGGAACATAATTTATCTTGAGTCATTGTTGTTCTAAATTAATTTTTTATCCTCTTCAATTGAGAAAAAGATCTTTCTCCAGAGCATTTTGCAACCATCATTCTAAGAAACAATCTCAAAATTGCTTTTGCAATTGGGAATGCTGATTGGTCACGATCGTTAAATATTACCGTATACAGATCCTGATGTGTCAGACTATCATATTTCGCTGAACCATAGGCTTGACTATGTCTAACATATTGACGAAAATGCTTAACTTCTCCTGCAAGATTCATGTCCACATCTTCAGGATATGTTTAGCACAATGCACTAACTCCCTTTAGAATCTCTTCTTCTGTAGCTTCTAATTTTGTTAAGGATGAAAACTTTTTTGCAGCATCATTGTATACTGAGGCCCTCTGTGCCAGACTTGACTCTAATGCATCCATCACAGGTATAAATGTTTTGATTCTGAACTTGTCTTTTGGCTCAAGGTTTTCTAAAGCATCATCTTCATCCTCATTGATATGCCTTCTTCTATAGCTGCTTTTCCTTTTCTTGCTATCAACATCAGCCAATTTTTCCTTTGCTTTTCTTCAAAATGATCGAACATATCCCTGGAACCTTTAACAAAATCCGAAAGTGAAGCATACAATTTCCTACATACATCTAGACTAATTTGGGGTCTTGCATTTGATTGACTAGTCTTGTGAAATTCATACAGCAAGTAACTCCACAAATATAACATTACAATAAATTCAAACTCCTCCATTTTATTCAAAATGTTTACTGCTTGATTTCTTGTTTCACCTTTCTCTGTAGTATTATAAATATGCAGCTGCTGCAATGTAGAAATTATGAATGAGCATTCCCAACTAGTCTTTGACAAAGACTTTGGAACTTTTGAATCATCTTTGAAGAATGACAAGAGTACTGCCCATCTATATGTAGATGAAGAAAGGAAATTATATACTTCTTGAATAATTCCATACAAGTTTGTTGCATCTAAACAACAGTCAACTACTGCTCTACCAACAAGATTCAGGGAATGACCAGCACATGGAATATACATAGCATACTTGTTAATCTTCAATATTATTTCTTGCATACCCTTGTATTTGCCAGATTGATAGAATTATAATATGACTGGCCTCGACATTTACTAAAATCTATTTTGTACTCATTTGTAAGGTAGTTGTACATCATCTTAGCCATACTTTCCCCTGTGTGGCTGCCCATCTCTAGGAAAGTTAGAAAACGTTCAATAGGGAGCCCATCATCTGGTGAAACATACCTCACAATAACAGTGAGCTGATCAATATGGGACTGGTCTGCAGTGGAATCTACAGATAAACTAAAGTACCCTTCAGTTCTTAAATCATTCAAGATTGAGTCTCTTACTTTATTTCCAAGCACAGGAGCAGAAGTGCGATTTAAAATACATAAAAACAAACGATTACATTAAAAAATAATGTTCCAAAAGTAACCATTCATAATAAATACGAGTTCTAATTTATGCGATTAAGAGGTTTTAAAAGATCAAATATTGCTGTATTAATTAAAATCACTATTCTAAATTTACTCGATGAAAGTGAGTCTAAAAAGGTATAGAACTTTGTATAGCAACGGATTGTTTAGCCTCACTCGGACAATTTTTTAGGAGCCCCAAGCGAGTCGGGGGGCCCTAAGCTACAGCTTGTCTAGCTTATATGTAAATCCTGCACTGAAAATTTTATTGCTACAAATTGTGGCTAACCTTTTTGTAAATGATAGTTATTGTTCTTGGTGAGGTAGACATTTTTTTAACTATACCTATTACTGATGTCCAGTATATGCTTCTTTTCTAAAGAAATTATAGTTGAAGCTTAATTTGATGTTTAGTTCGTTTATTCCCCTTTTGTTGTTTAGATGGCTGATTCATCATGTTGGATATATTTAATTGATGTGCCAAAATTTATTTAGTTTTAAATACAGAATATATTACAATTGTGACACTTAATTGTTTGTTATTTTAGTTTTAATCCACAAACAAGTTACCAACGAGCTTTAATGAGCAATGCAGCTACTAGTGCTCTGAGGCTCCATCAAAGAATGCCACGTGTACAGTTTACTCGAGAATACGGAGCAATGTTAATGATGGAAGACTCATGCCATTATTTACTGTATTCCATACTCTTTATCATTTCCCACCCAATTACATGTATCCTTTGATTGTTTTAAACCAATTTTCTTGGTCTGTGAATTATATATTTAAATTTTTTTTTAAACATGTTCATTGATTTGTGTGTGATCTATTAAATAGTTTCACTACTTTTGACTACTAGTTAAGACAGATCTTATCGCATACTATAGTCCCTAATATTCCTTTTACATAGTGGCCACGGAACTTGGAAATGTCAGGGAATTTTTTTAAATTCCACAAAAATCAGGGAATTTTTCTATTATTTTGATTGTATGTTTCCTTGTTCATCCATATTTTGACGCTTTTTTCCCGGAGAATTGTGATAATCGTTAGAAGTTTCATGTTATGGTATAATTTAAACTTTTCTTTACTGCCAAAACTATTTTAAAAAAAATTATTGTCTCTTTGGCATAAATTTTCTATTTGAACTACTCATCTGGAAAAATTGGGGAAATTTGAAAAAAAGTTTGCCTTAAAATCAGGGAATTTTTTGAAAAATTTGTCAGGAAATTATCAGGAAACTTTTTCTCCCAAATTGTTTTCCCACCCTGTTTTAGTATTTATTTCATTTTGCATCATTACATACTAACATTCTAACTATGTTCTACTCTAATATGCATTTTTACAAATGTTATTTGATTTAAAAATATTATTTTTTTAAGTTTAAAGTTTAAAAATATTATTTTTTAAGTTCAAAGTTTAAAAATATTATTTTTTAAGAAAGTTTAAAAATATTATTTTTTAAATTTGTTTGAATAAAGACATTTTATTTATAGAATAATTGTCGAGTTCACATTATTTGAGCTTAATATCACAAGTCTGATTTTCTTAACTTTTACAATAGTATCCTTGCTGCCTGTTTTTCTATTTGCTCTTCTACATTCAGCTCATTATAGTTTAGTAATATTGACTGTAAGTTTTTGTTTTAAATTATTCCTTGATTTTTATTTTTGTAATTTAGGAGTTTTCTATAATTTAAAATGAAGTTTTAAAATAATTAATCAAATATTGAGTATACAGCAATGCATTATGATTTAAATACAAAATTGTAAGATTGATTTGGTAAATATCAAGTGCAAAATTTTCTGATAAAAATATTAAAGAATTTACTGAATTTAGAGAACTTATAAGTTAACTTCTCTTTAAATCCATTTTGTGTAACATACATGATTCTTCATTGAGGGTTTGAATAAGCGCATTGATAAAATTTAATGGAAACTCAGTTGACTATTTTTTTTTCAACTGTAGAACTAAAAAGTCAGGAATGAATATGAGACTTTGCATGATCAGCTTCTCTTCTGCTCATTTAATGTTGAATTTACTTTTACTCCATTGGCTAATAAAGTGCAACATTTTGTCAATTTCTTTTATTCAGTTTAAAATAACTTAGTTGTTTTACAAACATCAAAAAATCTTTTAAAATATAAGTTTTAAAATTTATAAGTTAACATACTCTAAATTGTTTCCTTATGTCTTAATTGTTTTAATGCTCTACACAATGATTGTTTTACCATTCATTCACAACTCTATGCTTATAGATGTTTCAAATAATAGTTTTAAGTTTAAATTTTCAATGCCTCCCTTGTGAATTTCTAATAACTGTAACCTTTTCTAAAAGTAAATACAATATAATAATAATTTAGTTTAGGAAATTCGAAAATGTCTATTACTTGGCTGCAAAAAGTTAATCTTGCATTTAATTTACCACTATATATTTTTTAAAATTGTATATGAAATTGATATTCTATTCTGTGTTTAGTTACTTTCAAGACATATACTGATTTTTATTCCTAGAAACTTGGTCATTCCAATGGCTTGGCTTCAGATTTCTTTAACTGGATAGCTGGGCCTCGGCAGCGTTCAATTTTGAGATTGGTTGCATTCACTGAAGTCAGCTTGATGCCTCTTACAATTCTTTGGCTTTTCAGGTAATATTGAATTTAAAATATATATATATATATTTGTATATGTTTTAAATATTTCCCATGTTAACATTTTGAGCAATTTTGCTATTAAATTTTTATTTGCACATCAATAACTCACTCCCATGTGACACTCACTCTCAACCATGAAACTAATTTATCCTTAAATATAAATGAAATCACTTTGTATAATATCCAGCTTAAATCAGGGATGAGAGTGATCAGAGAGCAAAAAGGAGGAAATTCAAAAATTTGCTGAAAAAGCTCGCGGATGGAATGCACAAAAATTCAACAAAAGAGTATGTAGGAAGGATAATTCAATAATTTTAAAGATACAATGACATTTCTCATACTATATAATAATTACATTTCAAATATTAAGAGTTAGTGAAGTAATCTGGGAGGAAAGGGGAGCCAAGAGGGAAAATCTTTTGTTTAAATATGAGGAAAAGTATACTTTTTGCAGGAAAAACTGGTTCAGATATCCTCAAGATAGGCACAAAGAGGAGGAAAATGTTACATAAAAAACCAAAAAGGAGGAAATCCTCCAAAAGGAGGAAAACTGGCATCCCTGTTAAATGTGTGTAATAAACTTAACCTGCAGATTACTTATAGTATTTGGTAAATTAAAAAAAAAACAAAAAAAAAAAACATTTTATCAACCTGCGTTGTACTGCCTTTTCTTTAATGTTGTGTACTTCCAGCTGTTAACAATCAACTATTTATGCTTTTACTTTTTTGTTATCTGTTAATAAGCTTTAACAGAGTCCACTGGTGCTCAAAAAAATTACAAAGCATTTATGGCAAACATTTTTCTTTGCAGTGTAGTTACTATTTTTTTTTAATGCATTACATTTTATTGAAGTGAATTGAAATTTGTATTCTGCAATAAGAAAAGCTTTTTTTTACAGTGGTAAAGGTAGTTTAATTACACCTTTCTCCTATTACCGATTTTTGACTTTTCGCTATGCATCCCGAAGAAATCCTTACACCAGGTAATAATATTAATTCTTTTTAATTTTGCTGATTCTTAAAAACTTATTACCATATATATATTTATATAATTTTGTACCTCTATGTGCAAAACTGTGGATTTGTATAAGGTTCAGACGTACACGCATTAATTTTATATCACATATATTTATATATGTGATATAAAATTAATGTGTGTACGTCTGAACCTTATATAAATCCACAGTTTTGCACATAGAGGTACAAAATTAGGTACGTAGAAGCTTTAGTACCCCGAGATTGTAGAGAGTAACTTTTACATTCGATTTGAAGTTGCTTTTATTAAAATTTATCGATATTAAAAAAAATTCTTGGAATGGCAACAATATTTTTTTGTTTCACCTGAATAAAAACAAAATTTATTTTAATGTATGCCCCTTATTTTTATGTATTATATTTGTTTGTCGGATAAGTAGTTAAAATATTGTAATATTTCCATATATTTATTATCAATCAATACCGTAAACAAATTTTGTGTATGCGTGGTTTGAAACTACAATCTGATGTTTTCAAAATAACCACCATTTGCTTTAACAATATGGTGTAGTCTGAGGACAAAGTTTTCAGACACCTGTGAAAACATATCTGCTGGAATAGTCTTGCATGCAGAAGCAATGTGTTGTTCCAATCCTGCATTTTCTGCGGATTTTGGACGTGGTCTTTCAGGTTTCCACAAGTAAAAAGGTCAAATGACATCAAACCTGGGGATCAGAGAGGCTGATCCACACTACTTCCTGTATCCATGCTGTAATCAAAAACTGTTAATTGAAATGCTCGCTCAGGAAATTGAACATTTACGTCGTTTAATGTGGCAAGGCATCGTCTCCCATGAACAACAACTTGTCCCTCTTCCTGTCCTCTTAAGCATTTGAATAACCACAAAGCCATGCAAATGCCAATATACTGTGCTTCAGTAATCGTTTGGTGTTGGAAATATGGCACAATGAGTCATTTTGAGGAAATGGCTCTCCAAACCATGACTTTTTGAAGATGCAGGGATGAAGATATCTTTACATAAAGATTTTCTGTTCACCATATGCACCAGTTCTTGACATCAGTATCACTGACATCCAGCTGTTGCGGCACATCATTCAAAAGCATTGCATGTGCATTCATGGTACAAGAGCCTACAAGTTGGCAAGTCTGATTTTTCTAGGGGAATAAATAAATGCTGTGATGCATGATACAGTGCATGGACATTTGTTGGCTTATGCTGTAGCATGGTGAATGGAAACCAAAAGCCGCAGTTTGAACATCTGCTGGAAAATTTCAGTTTTAAAAATGAAGTCATTAATTTGATGAGTTAAATAGAAGGGAAGATGCCTGATATAAAATTTCCTTATTTAAATATGAAAATGGCAAGTTAAAATATAAAACTGTAAGTAAATTAATGATCAACTGATTAATAATTTTTCATAAGTTTGTTTATAGTGTGAGAGTTTTATCATTAGTTAAAGAAAGGTCCCCAATTCCTACCCTAATTATTTATTGAGGCATTGGAGATTGAAAAATGTGTGGGGGAAAAGACAACTTCTTAAGACTTTCCCAGAACATGCGTAGCTATATGCCAGAAATCAAGACAAGGGTTTTGCAAAAGTATTAATTTGTTATTTATAATAAATCTCTAATTAAGTTTGATAAAAAAATATTGAAAAAGGAAGCATAGCATCTATGGCACTACTAAGATTAAGCATAAGTAAAATCTTCTGCACCCTGTAGGAGGTAGCAAAGGGGGAGAGAGAGATTTACATCGAGCATTTCTCATGTTTTATGCTGACATCCAGCATTATAAATTTACATAAGAAATTTGGTTCACAGATATAAGTTTACACATAAAAACATTTTAAAAGTATAAAATTTAGTATTGAAAGTTTTCCACTGGGAAGTTCTCCCAACAGTTGTTTTAGAAGTTGGTGCCTGGTCAGCCTTGCTGCCGTAGCAAAACCTATCAATATTTCTAAAAAAATTAAAAATAGGAAGAACTAAAGTAAAAGAATAGCAACTAAATTATACTGAAGAATCAGAAAAGCTGGTACACCTGTCTAATATTGTGTAGGGCCCCCACGAACTTGCAGAAGTGCCTCAACACAACATGGGTTTGATAATGTCTGAAAGTGTCCTGTAGGCAATTCATGCCATTAATCCTTCCAGGCAGTCCACAAATCCATAGGATTGCATAGTGGCGGAGATCTCTTCTGAACAGCATGTTGTAAGGCACCCCAGAGTTGCTCAATAATGTTCATGTCTGGGGATTTAGGTGGCCAACCGAAATGTCTCAAGTCAGAAGAGTGATCTTGGAGACAGTTTGTACCAACTCTCGACATGTAGGGTGATGCATTGTGCTGCTGAAATTATCCAAGTTCGTCCGAGTGCATCATGTCCATGCCCGTGCTCGTCCATCTGCCTGATACAATTGAAAACAAGACTACTCATCAGGTTGGGGCAACATGTTTTTAGTCATCAACAATATTTCACAATATGCGAACTGGTAATTGAACTAGCAGGCAATTTTTTTATCTGTCTTAAATTACAAGGCTTCTTTCGGAATTTAATGAAGTTTAATAGCTAAATTGTTTTCTTTATCATCATGGAAGCTGGAAGGATTATTTAGAAGGGGTGTGGGGGGGGGGGGGGGTTGCAGACCGTATATAGCAGTGTGTAAGGAAGCTAATTTGTTTTATTCCTTGTTATTTCAAAAAATGAATCAAAATTCCTATTGAAATATTTAATTAATAGTGTTGTATTAATTTTTTTGTTCAAATGATTAATTTAAAGCTGATGTTATATTTTTAAATTTTATATTTTAACTTTGATTTTGTTTATGGTGGGCAAAATCTTCAGAAGTCTAATTAACCCACTTTTCATCATTCATTCGAGCTGAAACTTTCTATCTAGTTTTGGTTGTAAAAAAAGTTAGTCAATGGGACCTAATTGATGATTTTCTTTGTAGATGACTTTTTTAATGAATAAACTTTTTTTTAGAAATTTTCTAATGAAAGGACTTTTTTAATTTTTTTTTTTTTTCCTGTAAATTGTTTCAAATGCATTTGCATGTTCTTAACTATCCCTGACGGGATCCATACTGGTTTCATTTTCATGGTTAGAAAATGGTTTGATTGTGGTATATTAAAATCAATGATATTCTGCATCTGCTTTCATATTTTGCTTTTTCTTTTATTTTGTGTATTGCCATTAAATTCTAAAATAATGTCTTTGGTCTGAAATGAAAGTATTATGTATGTTATTCCGATGATTATTCCCCTATGGTTATGCTAAGGTTGGTCCGCTGGACGCTGAAGAACTCAGGAATGTGCTTCGGCATACCAATGTTGAAAAATATCTTGTGCAATGATACTAATGTTATTCTTTAAGAACTTAAAAAGCTACTTAATGTTTAGAGAGTTAATAAACTCTATTTATAATCATTCTTCTGTTTGTGACCTTGGAACATAACCTTCCAACCAAAAGTCTCAAGCGGTGTTGCTTAATTTTCCACATATTCTGGATTTGCAATTAAGGGCATGGAAAGCTTCAAATTGCAGAACGTGCAGAGAAAAGAATATTTTGGCCTCATCCTTTTTGGAGTAAAGTAGCTTTGCGAGCCTCAATCGTGGCACATGCACATGATAACCCCCACCCTTTCTCCCTAGCATCGTCAATTACGTCAGTTTGGCGGTTTTTTTTGCCCATGTAAAAAAATATCGCCAAACTTGCCATTTTTATAATGAGTGAAAATATGAAAATGGTAAGTAACACCATATCAAATTTTAATGCATTGACCAATGTTATATTGTAATTGAAAGAAGTCTTCTGTTTAGATTGTAATTCAATTATATAATTAAAAAAAAAATGTTTTCCTTTAACTGTCAATTTGATGTTTGTCTGTAGAAATAGACGAACAAGAAACATCACTAAACCAGGAGGGATTAAAAATTAAATTCTGGTTGATGTAAAATTTTTGTATAATATCTAATTTGTATGAAATATTAATGAAAATTCTCTTTTAAAACAATTTCTCATTTGCAATTTTGCTTTACAGAAATGTTTTTCATGAAATGAGAATCGTTCTTGAAACTTTTGCAAACACACCTGGCCGAATGCCTTTACTGAAGAATCTCTGCTACAAAATGATTAACTACACTTCATATCTTGCACCACCTATCCCCACCCAGCAGTAATCAGGAGCACAGACACGTACACTTGTGGACTATGTTTTAATGTGGTTTGTGTGTCAAATTTTATATATTTATGTGCTTTGATAAACTTAATATTTCATTTGGCAAGATATTTCACTTTGTTATTTATTGTGTGAAAAGCAAAAAGTATGTGTTGGAAACATACACTTAAATATACGCACCTAACTGTTCCACATTCATATGTATTTGAAATTTAATTTACTTCTTTAAACCTGGACAAACTTGGAATAGAAAGCATTTTAAAACAAAAGATGGAAAAGTTAGATCTGTGTAAAATATTCAGTTACTTATTGCTACATGTATTTCTATCTAACAATAAGTCATTTTGACATTCAGTTATGTATATTTCGAGCAATTTGAATAAAAGTGAGATTCTCTTTGACTGTTTTTGTCTTGTTTCCTAAATATAATAAAAATCTGCTTTTCTATTGAAAAAAGGAAGGAATTATGTTAACATTGAAAGGGTAGAAGTTGTTTCAGGCAGAGAAATAATTTGTTTTATTTATATAATTTGCTCTTGAGTTTGTATAATATAGTTACCGAGTTTGAAAAATTGTAAGAGTCACTTAATAAATCAATTAGTTTTTACTACATTTATAATTTTATATAAATAAAATTTGTATTTCATTTAAAAAACATCATTTGCATTTAACAAATATATTCAGATTCAATAATGCAAAATAAAATCAGTAAACTGTGAATGGGTTTATATTAAGTAAAATGTGGAAAAAAAAAATATTTTGGAATGTTTGTTTGAAACATTCAAATGCCAGATGAGTTAGCCGGCAGTTTTCTGTCAGATTGCTGTAGTTTCTACAGTATCCTAAAATTGCAGCAGACTAATTTTCTATCAATAACAAATGGGTCACACTCCTGAAGCAGAATCCTTGTGACATTGCCACAGTAAAAAAAAATCAACCAATCAGTTATCTTGCACAAAGAAAAGATTAGTGTCAGTTTTTTTTCTCTTTCAAACTGAAATTTCTACAAAGAAAATGAAAAAAGAATCCTCAAATAAAAAAACAAGCAATATACAGGAAACATAACTGCCATTGCACACTATTGCTTTTAATTGTGTTTCTTTTGCTGACCCGATCTTACGAACTGAACATCAGCACATTCAGTGAAAGTCTTTTTCCAGAAAATCCACTTAAGGCTAAACGCTAAATCTTGATTTGTTAATTATGAATGTGATGAAGTTAGAGATGATTTGTTACCATTAACAAATTATTTTCAATTTCTACTTGATCTGTTTTTGACTCTTTCAAAAATCACTAGTCAAAAAAGTATTAAACAAGTGTGTTTTCCACATGAAAGACTTCTTTCTTTGTTTAAAAAGTAATTTAAGCACACTTCAAGTTGAAGAAACCAATATATTCGCCACTATATGTAAATCTTTGAGCAATTGTTTCACTTTGAGCTGATTGTTTCATTTGCATACTATAAAGTAGTGGTTCTTGTATGACCAGGCAGCTTCGTATCACATCAGTTCTGTTGGTATGTACTAGTATGTTGGCGATCACTCGGTCCCTGTCCGTCAGAGTACATTGTAGCATGAGATGCCTGGGTTGTATTGATCGTGTTAATTGGAATTTTCCTTCAAGAAACTCCCAGTCCGGGCCTGGCCAACCATGAGTGGCAGTATATATGCATTATGGCATTATGTTTTCTTAGAATGTTTACTTTCCCAAACTGGTATTTGTCACGAAATATTCTTGTAAATACAAGGTTCGTACGGTCCTTAAAAACTCGGAAAAAAAATTTAAGGCCCTTAAAAGTTTTCATTTTTTTTCAAGTTAAAACCAATATTAGCAAAATGCAGAGACCATCCAAAGTGTTTTTGTTCTCCTTGTCTTATTTAAAAAAAAATATCCTTTTTCTTTGAAAATAGTGCCCTTCCTGTTCTTTTCTCAAAAAATGCAATTTTTTTTTCTCCAACGGAATGCAATATGCAGATTATCCCTACCTAAATTGCCTTAAATATGCATTAAAGTTTTCTTTTAATTCAATTTCTCCCCATCATATAAATTGCAAAGAAAATTCAAGTTCTTAAAAAAATTAACTAAGTGCTTAGAAAGTCCTTATTTTTTGTTTTGAAAATTTGTATGAACCATGAAATAAGTGTTGGTTAAGACTGGAATTTCTGTCCTTCACTTGAATGATTTGTTTTTACCAAAAATCATCTGTGTCTTGACTGTCATTTATCTATTTTACGCTGTGTTATAATTGAGCTAAAATAAAAAATTTTACTATTGCCTTTAAATTATTCTTGAAATTATTTGTAGTGTACAATACATTGATCACCTTTCTTGGGTAAATTGCCGGCTATAACGGTCGCTGGAGTATTTTTGGGGTATTCGGCCAGTACCCGAATTAAAAAGCATAATATTGTGATTCAGAACACTGAACTTTAACATTTGCTGTAGTTTGATTTTAGTTTCTTTAACTGATGGATATATTGCCCCTGATATTTCCAGAATTTCTCTGATAACTCCATATTTTCTCTAAACAGTAAAACATTAAGCCTCTTCTCACTCTACTAAACATTTGGAAAAGTAATCACTTTCCCCTATAGACAAAAAGTTGGTATGACATGGTATTGTACTTGCAAAATGAAAAATGTCTGAAAATATTTTCTTTTTGGCCAGTAAATTAATACTGTATGCTTTTATGAAGAAACTACAAACGAACTTTGATTTTACTATAGAACACTAACATCAAGTAATTTCAGTATCAATTAAAAAATAAAACATTTACCACAGAACTTAACTGCACTGTTTTAATTGCTGAAAACATAAACAATTACATAGATTGGTTGCTACATTACAAGTTAAGGGACATAATTCTTGGAAACGCTTATGCAACATGTATAATTTGAAAAATGAAGCTTGGGATGAGGCTTCGTGTGGTAATAGTATTATCCAAAATTGACCACTTGTTTACGCCATTATACACACTTTGTTTACTGGTTTGAGAAAAGAAAAAAAAGGGGAAAAAATAAATAAATAAATAACTCATAGCATTTATATGCCTAAATTTTTCTTTATTCCTGAGCACATTAGTGGTAGGATTCTAGGAGGAAAATCAGAGGTTCAATGTTCGATTTTATGCTGTTGCACTATTTTCATAAATTTTTTATAATTTTATTTTTTACTTACTACTTTTTAAAAACTAATTACTTTTTGAAAAGTATGCACATATAATGTTTGTTTTATTATTTTGCCTATGTTCTGCAGTAATAGGTTTTGCAAAAAAATATTTTTGTTATAATACTTAAGATTATGGTGCAACACAATTTATAATAAAAATAATAACATTACAATATAAGTATTTGAATACTTTATATTTTTTGCTTGTTTTTAAAACAAATTTTAAAATAAAAGATAATAAAAATTAATGAATAACAGAGGATCAAACATGGAACCTCTTACTTTATTGCCTATAACTCTGCAAATAAAACATAATCCTGCTTGGTAGAGAAATTTTTTTTTGACTTGGGGACAAACAGACTTAAAATAGCATGTTTCTGATGTGATCATCATGGTATATTACCACACAAAGCCTCATGATTGCAAGAGTCAAATTAAAATGCTAATAATAAATTATTATTAGTATTTGGTTAAAATCAACAGTATATATTTAAAATGAATTAAAAAATAAAAAGAGTTCAAAATATCAAGAAATAATTGTAATAAAAATTATTTATTTTGATAAGTGCATAAAAAAAAAAAAAAAAAAAAAAAAAAAAAACCAACAAGAAACAATTGCAATAATACCCAGGGTTGGCATGGTATAAATCATAGTTAAAACCAAATGGTTTTCTTAAAGAATAAATTAAAATTGCATTTTTATTTATTTATGATTGGATATTTCAAATTATTTGATGTTGTAAATGATTTCTATTTTTAACTGAACAATTCAACTTCTCTTTCTATTCTATTTTAAGAAAATAATTCTCTAAATGAAAAATTATACAAATGCAATTGATAGAAAAAGTTCTATTGTATTTTAAAATAAATCTTGTAATAATGACAATTGAAGCTTTTATAAGTATCAACAATAAGTTTGTATATTAAACTTTAGATATATTAATATTTTATAATAATTTAAAATTATTAATTAAACTTAAATTATAAGACTGCATTTTAAATTTGTTTCTAAAATAGAGGTTTTGTGTTTTAACAACTTATTTTTAAACATTAATCTATATCATAAATTATAACTAAAACATTAAATATAATTTTGAACAACTTATCAGTATTATTGATTAATCTATATTCCTTGTATGATGTAGTAAACAACTACTATTGTATTATATACATTGAATTTAAAAAATAGTATCTCTAAATAAAATATTAAAATTTAATGATTTGAATGGCCACATAAGTAGCAACAATTTTTTATTTACTTAGTTTAAATTATTTCCAAAAGAAATATTAATTTTTTTCGAGCATTAATTATTGTAGTTTTATGTCAAATTTTATTTATAAATATGTACCCCAACAAAAACATCTCTGTAAAAAGACAATGCAAATTAGTAAAATTTTCTTTTCAAAGTCAAAATTCCCTTGCATAGGTTTAAATATCTAGCTGCAAAAATATGTGACACTTGGCCATTACTTATTTTGTCTCACTTACGCGTAATGGCCTAGTCACACAAGCAATTTTGTAGCTAGATATTTAGGGCTATGCTGGGGAATTTTGACTTTGTGAAGAAAATTTTGCTAATTTTCATTGCCTGTAATTTACAACTTTAAACTTGGCTCTACTTTATATCTCAATACTTTTTACGGCCATAATCATTGTATGAAGAACTTGGCGCCTTTTTACAGAAATGTTTTTGTTGGCATTTCACATCTGGTTTTAAGGTACTAATTTAAAATTTAATACTTATTTGCACAACAATAACTAGTTTTAAAATGTTTAGTGTTCATAATTTTTAAACACTCGAGAAAACTTTCTCGTATTGAAAGAGTTAAGCATAAATTTTGTTTTTTTGGTACTTATTACACAGTTGACCGTTAAACTTTTTGTTGGCAGTCAACTATGAGAACTGTATAACTAGCCAACTCCTTTATTCTTTTAATTATTATTTGGTCTTGAGGAAGTTTTAAAAAACTTTCTCGACAACATCCAATTTGCGGAGAATTACACGAGATTTTTCTAAGAAAGTTAAATTTATCGGACAGCAGTTCATGATGTACCTATGCATTTAATATGAATGATAATATAAAATCATTTGAAATTAATAGTTTATTCATATATGCAAAAAAAGTTGGCAAAGGTGAAAAAATTAACTATTGGCGATCATTTTGTAAGCGATAAAATATCGCCAAAGGTCGGTTTTATAATGCCAAGTACACTTTTTTTGTTATTTCTTGATTTTAAAGATTATGTGGCGTATGATGAGTTTGTCCTCTATTTATATATGCTAAGACCTGCTAGTATTCCAAGTTTTATAATTCTAGCCAAAATAGAAATGCATTAGAATTGAGATTCAAACTTTTTGAACAATGCCCACTTTAGGGGATTCGGAGGGTAAAATCTCGATTTTTAGATTTTCCCCTTTGTATGCATGTTAAGCCTTACAAGTGTACCAAATTTTATTGTTCTAGCTCTGCTAGAAGTACCTTAGTAATTTGATGATCAGTGAGTGAGTTTTGGGTGGATTTCAAAATATGTCGTTTTCTGCCGTTTTAGAATTTGAGTATATCGACAACCAATGTAATTGAAGACTTAAAACTTGTGGGTCTTACTAAAGTGGCTAACAGCTACCTGTAAAATAAATTTCAACTCTCAGGCATACTGTAATAAGCAGATATGAGAGGTCAAAATACTGCTGAATGGCTTCTGGTAAAAGATGCCTAGCAGTCAGGGGAATACAGCCCATAGGGTTGTCCGGTGCAATTACTGGGCCGGTCAGTGTCTGTACCAAATGGGCTGGTGCGGTACAGAAGATTTATTTGTTTCAATATAAATGGTTGCCTTCCTTAAAGTTATTTTTAGAAACCTAATGCATTCATTTCCTATTACACAAACCAAAACTATTACTTTATTTAGGAGGTATAATTTGTAAGTTAAAAAACTGCTTAAAATTTCCCATTACTGTAATTTTACATATTACGTTGTATTAAAAAAAAAAAAAATAGACGCAAATTTTTTTTATATATAGTCGTATTACGATTTTTTGCTTATTTCATGATTTTTAAGGTTATATATATTATCATTTCGGGCGTGATCTATAATAATAAAACAAGTTGTCTGTGTGTGTATCTGTCTGGTTATACAGAAAGCTACTTAAAATTAGAGTAGAATTCTGAAATTTTCAACATAAGTAGTTTTGGCCTCCTAATTGTACCTTTAACAAACAGAATGTTAAAATTTTAATTAGTTATTTTTTAATTAATTTTTTTACAAAGTGACTTTAAATAGAGGTACAGCTATGAAATTTTCAACATAAGTAGTTTTGGCCTTCTAATTGGACTTTTGAAAAACAGAATTTAAATTTTTTTTATTAGCTTCTCATTAATTAATTTTTTAATTAATTAATATTTTGCAAAATGATTTCTAATAGGACTACGGCTCTGAAATTTTCAACATATGTAGTTTTGGCCTTCTAATTGGACATTTGACCAAAAGAATTTTAAAATTTTAATTTGTTTTTTTTTGGTTTAATTAAATTAATTATTAAAACAATTGAATTATTAAAATTAATTCAAAAATAAACTATTTAATTATTAAAATTATTTCAAAAATAAACTATTTAATTATTTAAATTTATTATTAAATATAAATATTGAATAGAAAAAATACATAAACTATTTAATTATTAAAATTAATTATTGGCCGAATAAACGGTAGAGTGGTTAGCGTGCTGGCTTCTAGACCACGAGGTTGCGGGTTCGAGTCCCGTGTTAGGCATGGGTGTTTGTAAATGTATGTTGGCTTGTCTAATGACGAATGTTTCGGCGCATTATAGCCCTCGTGTTGCTGACGGCGCCAGATAATCTTAAAACAACCAACCAACCAAAATTAATTATTGGAATTTCTTTATTATTATGAATAACTATTAAAATTTGATTAATAATGTTATTACAAATTTGGGCCGGCATAAATCTAAAATCACCGGGCCGATTTTATATCTCAGTACGCTTCTGCAGGCAGTGATCATGGTGGGTGCACTGCCGTGCATCTAGATACATGCAATTAATATTTAAAAAAAAAAAATTTCAACCCAAAAAAACCTTGTTTTATTTCCAACCCTGCTAATACAGTTTCATGTTAACATATGGCAATTTTTTTTTTAAATGATAATATCTATTCAGGTATGGGTCATTTTATGAAAAATCAGGAGTTTGATGGAATTAAAAAAAAATTCTTCAAAAATCTTGATATACTTCTATGCAGGGAGTTATAATCAAGAGTAGACTATTATAATGGTTGAGATAAATATGATTTTTTATCGCAAAAATAAAAAGTTATAAATTATAAGTAACATTACTTTTACAACTGGTTAAATATTATTAAACTTAAAAAAGAAAAAAAAAGACTATTTTTGATTTTTGCAAACAATATTTTGATTATTTCTGAGAAATAACCTGAAGAGAATATAACTGAGTGGGGTGTCCCCTGATGCAGAACAAATTCTCATTTTTTCAGTTCTAATATTACAAAACCTAATATTTATTTTAAATCCTCAAAATATATGTGCAAAAAATATATATTTTAAAGGAGAAAGTTGTCTTATTTCATCTCTTAATTTATTTCAATAAAAATTAGTAATAACCTAGGAAGTTGATTGAACACCAGTCACTTAAAAAAATGAAAAAAATTAAGGGGAAAATTCCAGTTTTGAAACATTCGCATTGAATAATTTATTTAAAAAATAAAATTTCTTAAATTTCAACTTCAAAGCATTTTAAATCGAATATACAAAGCAAAAATAAAAACGTGTCTATAATTATGTTGTTTATTGTTTCAAGATGCTTTTGCAATATATTAGGCTGTTTAATATGTTCAAGAACATACATACCAACCAAATTAATGTACTACCATTCTCTTTAACACATGGACAACTAGTTCCATGGATGTGACAAAACGATAGTTTTTTGTTTGTTTGCACGTGGTGAATTCTCTGTTAGTTTTTATTTCATGACATTTGCAGAACAAAGCTATTTCTTCATATATTACAGATTCCAACAATAATTTTATAAATTTAATTGATCATTTAAATTCTATTGAGTTCCACGGATGTGATATCTCATCCCAATATTTTCTCCGTCAAGTCCAATAACTTGATAAAACTATTCATAATCATCTGCTTACATCTGATTATATTACTACACCAGGGTTGGAAAAACCAGGTTTTTTTTAAAAAAAAACCCCAAATAAACCAGTTTGTTTGGTTTAAACCAGGTTTTTTTTTTAATCCTTTCTAATTACTTGGAATTACTTATAAATAAAATTGACATTAAGTAGAATAATTAATGTTCAAATAACTATAAATATTCCTTCTGAAAATAATTTAAACTAAGTAAATAAACAATTTTTGCTACTTATGTAAATATTCAAATCATAATTTTAATATTTTATTGAGAAATACTATTTTTTAAATTCAATGTATACAGAATAATACAATGTTAATTGTTTACTATATATAATACATGGAATATTGCTCTTGGATTCATCAGTAATGGTGATAAATTATTCAAAATATTCTTAAGATTTAGAAATAAGTTAGCACAAAACCTTTATTTAAGAAACAAATTTAAAATGAATATATTTATAAAAATTAATAAATCCATTATATTAAAATAAAAACTATTGTTTAATAGGTAGTCTTTCGAATGGAAAACTTTTGGTTAAAAGTAGATGTTATTTTCTACATCAAATAATTGAAAAATCTAATTATAAATAAATAAAAATACAATTTTGAATTATTCTTTTAAAAAATCCAATTGTTTTTTTTAAGAAAAAAACCATTTCGTTTAAATTATGCCAACCCTGCTAACAACTGCAAGGATATGGAACAACACTTTTTTGGGCGTCCACGAATGTGACCTATTGCTCCTGGTTACAGGCATAAAACTTGAAATAAAATGACATAAAAATTTAACTTGACATTACAAGTGTTAGAAATGAGTTCTATAGCACTTTCTTAACTTAAAAATATAGTTCAAAGAATTTCAAATTTGTTTAATTTATAAAATATTGTACTGGTAAGTCAAAATAGTAAGTGGTGACGTTCCACGGATGTAACATTTCACTATTTGGAAGTAAAATTTCAGAAATAATTAAAATATTTTATTGTAATTAATTATATCAGTCGTACTAAGGTTTATACCTAAAAAGTATTTTTACTGGTATACCCCTTTTTGTAATAAACACCAGTTACAAAAATTCCTGATATTTTGGAGAATGACCAGTATTTGAAAGGAATTATATGTTTCCTTGCACTCATTAGATAAAATGTTTCTTGCTCTCATTTCATTCAAAATTAACAAATTTTAAGCACTTTTTTTTACCTCTACAGTGTTATTCTAAATAAAAAATTTCGTGAGTCAATGTACATTAACTCTCAGAGTAGAAATTAACAAAAATAGTATAAGAGGGACTGTACATAAATTCATCAATAACAATGTAAACATTAATATATATTTTGAACAGAAATAAATTATAAACATTCCCAATTGTATTTTATATCATATACATTTAGTTTTATTTATGATTACCCAAAACTTTAGCAAACTCTATCCGAGTGTCTTTTCCGCTTGCTATACTTTTCACCTCATCAGATTTTGCTATCACACATAAATTTGAAATCAACTTCTCTTTCATATATTGAATGTTGTCTACATCAGTACCTCGAGCTGCATCTTCTATTAATACTGTAGCATATCCCAATTCTAAAGCATCTAATGCTGTAAATGCAACGCAATAATCATAGGCAAGGCCAGTGACAAATACATGGGTTACTTGTCGTTGTTGCAATTCTGCATGAAGTTTAGTTGAGGAGCTCTTACTGTTGTCAAAAAAGGCAGAGTAACTGTCAACTTTAGGGTTTGCACCTTTGTGGATAAAAACGGGATTTTCAACAACTTTTAATTCTGGATGTAACTCCCCTCCCCATGAACCTTGAACACAGTGCTTGGGCCACAGTGTTTGATTCATTTCTGGTGGTCCGGCGAATGTCACAACATCAAAAGGTTTAATGTCTTCATTTTTTTTGGAATTTTTATCACTCAAGTTATAAAGATTAATATTTTCGAAAAAGGATATGTGATTTTCGGGATGGTAGTCGATAGAATAAACCACAACGTCGAAATCTATACTCTCAGTTAGCTCGTTTATTACAGGAACAACTTCCTTACCTTCTTGTTTAGCAGGGCATTTTCTCATGGCCAGAGAACCATCTATAAAATCATTCTGAACGTCCACAATGATAAGAGCTGTCACAGGTTCCATCAGGGGTTTGAACCAGCAACGCCAAACGATTTCGAATTCTCCCGCGTCGATTTTGTTGTCATTATTGGAATCGAAACGCAAAAATAGATCACTCCACTCAAGCTCTTCACAGGAACTACCATCAACTTTCACGACATATTTAATCAATTCGCAGAACTCATCCTTATTCAGATACTCCTTATTATCTTTGTCGAATAAATGAAAATAGTCTTTCGAAGAATTGAGCTTTCGTTGTGCATCCATTGCGCAAAAAAGCACAAACAACAAAACGTACCTCAGAAAGAAGTTTTTTCGTACGCTGACGCTAAGATGTTTGGATGATTCACTACCAACCGGCATATAATGTTTTTATTTTTAACGCTCAGCGGAGCCGGTATTGAATATTTGACCTTCAAAGCACGGTAACCTTGGCAACCGTTTGGGAGTAGGAGGGGATAAAGCCGTGGTCGTGTCCCCCTTTTGCAACCCGCCGTTTTCAAAGAAAGCAAAGAGAATTATATAAAAAAATAGGTACAGGTACATTACGATTGTCGGATTTTTATTTTGGATTGATGACATTTCCTTTTCCTGTAGCAATCACGAAGGTCATTATATCTTTCCAGTGATTTTGAACCAACAATGACTTTCACTTTGTTGAAAAACGCAATCTAACATGCAAGAGTGCGATTTATTGGTATTTTGATTATGAAACCTATATCTATGCTATAGCCAGTGGCGGATCTAGGATTTTCCTGAGGGGGGGGGGGGAGGCGCAACACCTGTGCCTTAGCCAGGATGAAATCGAATATTTAGAAAAAGTTAAAAAAAAAATCTATGCAGTAGTGTTCTAGAAATATACTTCAAGATAATCCGTATCCATTGATTGACCTCCCCCCCCCCCTTTTCGTCACATTTCTGACTCGCTATCTTAGCGTAAGGTGAAATGCCCAGGTTATACCAAAATTACTTTTCAGTTTAAAAAAAAACCTCCCCCCTCCCTCTCCTCAAAAAACACCCTTCTATGCTAGATATTTTTATGAACACCTTTGTTTCTTTATACTCATGACAAATAAAAGTTTTTGCAAAGTTTCATGAACGGACCAATTTTTTATTTTTTAATGTCGTATTTTACCTTTCCTTGGATTTTACATGTGTTTTCGTTTATAAAAAAGAACTGTAACTTTTTTTAGATTAGTTATATTGTTTTGCTTTTTTTTCATTCGATTCAGCATAAAAAAAAAAAGTACTCTAAAAACATGTGTCACATGCCTAGATTGCTCCAAAATTAATTTTTACGCCACAAAACCCCCTGACTCCCTCCAACCCCCCCTTCTTTGCTAGATATTTTTATGGACTCATTTGAATATTCATTTTCATGACAAATATAGAACATTAATGTCAAGTTTGATCAACGAACCAATTTTTTTTTTTCTTATGGTCTTAGGTACTATTTTACATGCACTAATATATTATATTTGGTATGATTTTATACATCCACATTTTTTTTTTTACTTTCAATTACCCGTATGGTATAAAAGTATTTAATTCGGTAAAAAAAAATCGATTTTATTGCATTTCTACACGTTTTGGAACTTGATGAGTTCAAAAAAATTTCTGTGCCTGTTAGTTATCAGCATAACTCCCAAAACGGAATGACCTGCGATGTTCAGTTTTTATGCACAGGTTATTGATGGCCATGGGACCTGGCATTACGGTTTTCGTCAAAATTGCACATGTGCATTAAGTGCTGAAATTGGAAAAATTACGTTTTTCAGCGATTACCAAAAAATGGTTTTAACGATTTTGATTAAAATCGCTATAAAAATGCCTTTAAAGGTGTTCTAATCATTCCCACCTCCGTAGAAATGAGATAATGCGAACGCCCATCAACAACTGTTTCTGCTCTGTAGCACTTAAAAGAAAGGATAATGCAGTGTTTATTGAAAAACATAACACAATTTTCACCGTTTCAGCATACGTTTTTTTTTAAATAATCATCAAACTGGGCATTTTTTTTAAATAATGAAAACAAAATAGGTAAATTATATCAATCCGTGACAAATTAAAAAAACATCGCATATTGAAATATTTTGTTCCAATTCTTCAATTTTAACTGGAAGAGAGAGATTGTAGGAGGATCACTGTATTTAAAAAAATTTAAGAACTTCATTTTGAGTTGCAATATCATTTTACTTCTTTCACGAAACTTTTGAACAAGAAACATAAGTTTCATAAAAAATATGTTTTGGAAAAATAGGCTTAGAATAAAATTAGAGTAATCTTAGCCTTCTCTAAAAGTATGTATATATATTATGCCGTAAGCGTTATAATTACTTATAAAGTGCAATATTTCTTGCATTACTTCTTCAATAAAAAAAAAAAAAAAAAAAAAAAAAAAAAAAAAAAAAAAAAAAAAAAAAAAAAAACAGAATTTGAAAGCATGTCCAGGTGAATATTTATACAAAACTTTTCAAATTATCGTAAAAAACATACACATTTATTTTATTAATTCATTCGCTTAATTTCGTACAGGATTTGAAAGCGATATTTTTTTAAATAATTAATTCTGCTGCTGTAGTGCTACTTTACACAGATAATACTTCTTACAAAATTGTTTATAAGTCTAGTTTATGTAAAAAAAGCAATTAGCATACCTTTCCAGTGAGGTGCAAGAGAAGATTGTTAATCGAAATTCAAATATGATGCTTAAATACAAGCCGAAGCAGAAATTAGAGCTGGACGAGTTCTTATGCAGTTAATAAATAACCTTCCTCTTTCTTTCTTTCAAAAGTTTTGAGTTTAGCCTATTGCCATGTCCAGTTGAATGGGGGAGGCCATTTCCGGGGGTAACCCAAATAGTCAACCTCTCATTATTTTTTTTTCCTGGTTGGCGTTGGACATTACGCATGTGAGTCAAAATCTCTTCCTCTCACTCGACAGAAAAGGGATCGGGTATCAGGGGTCCAAGATATCTTCAAGGTCAAGAGGGTGAAGTTTTGAATACTTGTACAGTCTTCCAACATCCGTTTGAATGGGAAGAGAGAAGGCTATAAATAGAACCTTGGTACAAAAATAAGCTTTTTTTTGTTACTTTTTTCGGAAATTAGATGAAGGTTGAAATATAATTGTTGCGTGAATTTATTGAAAAAAACTTGGGGAAAAAAAAATATTTTTATTATTATTATTTATTTCTGTAAATAGTAAAAAAAAGACTCCACCTGAGGGGGGGGGGGGGGGGCGCACGCCCCCCGCGCCCCCTGGCTGGATCCGCCATTGGCTATAGCACAGCCAATATTTTCTTAGGGAATAGATTGAATGGAGGAAAGAGAAAAGATTAATACTTGTTTTGTATAATATTTTTTTATTCCCCCAGAACATCTTTTTGATGGAATGAATCTTCGCCTTCATTCATTGATTTCTTCGCAATTTTGTGACATTGACTGATACACAAGATTTGTACTGACAAATAAACTGCCTTGAGTTTGCGTATCGAAAGGGAGAATTCCTGCGAAAACTTCCATCAGGCATTTATCGAATTGCAACTCTCTGTCACGATCTTCACCATTCAAGCCCGTAGCCAGGATTTTTTTTTCGGGGTGAGGGGGGGGGGGCTATGGTCGAAGATTTGAATAAATGCATTTAACACACACACACACACACCAATGGCGGATCCAACCAGAGGGTGAGGGGGGCGCGCACCCCCCCTCAGGTGGAGTCTTTTTTTACAATTTACAGAAATAAATAATAATAATAAAAATATATACATATATTTTTTCCCCCAAGTTTTTTCAATAGATTCACTCAACAATTATATTTTAACCTTTATCTAATTTCCGAAAAAAGCAACAAAAAAAAGCTTATTTTTTGTACCAAGGTTCTATTTATAGCCATCTCTCTTCCCATTCAAACGGATGTTGGAAGACTGTACAAGTATTCAAACCTCCACCCTCTTGACCTTGAAGATATCTTGGGCCCCTGATACCCGATCCCTTTTCTGTCGAGTGGGAGGAAGAGATTTTGACTCAAATGCGTAATGTCCAACGCCAACCAGGGGGGAAAAAATAATGAGAGGTTCACTATTAGGGTTACCCCCGGAAATGGCCACCCCCATTCAACTGGACACGGTAATAGGCTAAACTTAAAACTTTTGAAAGAAAGGAAGAGGAAGGTTATTTATTAACTGGCATAAGAATTCGTCCAGCTCTAATTTCTGCTTCGGCTTGTAAATAAGCGTCATATTTGAATTTCGATTAACAATCCTCTCTTGCACCACACTGGAAAGGTATGCCAATTGTTTTTTTTTTACATAAAATAGACTTATGAACAATTTTGTAAAAAGTATTATCTGTGTAAAATAGCACTACAGTAGCAGAATTAATTATTTAAAAAAAATATCGCTTTCAAACCCAGTAGGAAATTAAACGAATAAATTAACAAAATAAATGTGTGTGACTTTTACGATAATTTGAAAAGTTTTGTATAAATATTCACCTGGACATGCTTTCAAATTCTGTTTTTTTTTTTTTTTTTTTTTTTTTTTTTTTTTTTTTTGCAGATGTACTGCATGAAATATTGCACTTTATAAGTAATTATAACGCTTACAACATAATATAAATACATACTTTTAGAGAAGGCTAAGATTATTCTAATAAGATTATTCCTGTTCTTCCAAAACATATTTTTACGAAACTTCTGATTCTTGTTCAAAAGTTTCGTGAAAGAAGTAAAATGATATTGCAATTCAAAATGAAGTTCTTAAAATTTTTTAAATACAATGATCCTCCTACAACTCTCTCTTCCAGTTAAAATTGAAGAATTGGAACAAAATATTTCAGTATGCGATGTTTTTTTAATTTGTCACTGATTGATATAATTTACCTATTTTGTTTTCATTATTTAAAAAAAATGCCTAGTTTGGCGATTATTTAAAAAAAACGTACGCTGAAACGGTGAAAATTGTGTTGTTTTTCAATAAACACTGCATTATCCTTTCTTTTAAGTGCAACAGAGCAGGAACAGTTGTTGATGGGCGTTCACATTATCTCATTTCTACGGAGGTGGGAATGATTAGAACACCTTTAAAGGCATTTTTATAGCAATTTTAATCAAAATCGTTACAACCATTTTTTGGTAATCGCTGAAAAACGTAATTTTTTCAATATCAGCTACTTAATGCACATGTGCAATTTTGACAAAAACC
Source organism: Linyphia triangularis (assembly GCA_963978545.1). Classification (NCBI taxonomy): domain Eukaryota; kingdom Metazoa; phylum Arthropoda; class Arachnida; order Araneae; family Linyphiidae; genus Linyphia; species Linyphia triangularis. Next base: position 30,297,950 of record OZ021725.1, on the reverse strand, counting down.
GTAATGCCAGGTCCCATGGCCATCAATAACCTGTGCATAAAAATTGAACATCGCAATTCAATCCGTTTTGGGAATTATGCTGATAACTAACAGGCACAAAAAAGGTTTTGAACTCATCAAGTTCCAAATCGGGTAGAAATGCAATAAAATCGATTTTTTTTTACCGAATTCAATACTTTTATACCATACGGGTTATTGAAAGTAAAAAAAAAAATAAAAAAATATGGATGTATAAAATCGCACCAAATATATATATTAGTGATGGTAAAATAGTACCGAAGACCATAAGAAAAACAAAAAAATTGGTTCGTTGATCAAACTTGGCAAAAATGTTCTATTTTTGTCATGAAAATGAATATTCAAATGATTTCATAAAAATATCTAGCAAAGAAGGGGGGGGGGGGGGGGTCAGGGGGTTTTGTGGCTGAAAAATTAATTTTGGAGCAATCTAGGCATGTGACACATGCTTTTAGAGTACTTTTTTTTATGCTGAATCGAATGAAAAAATGCAAAACGAGATATAACTAATCTAAAAAAAGTTACAGTTTTTTTTTATAAACGAAAACACATGTAAAATCCAAGGAAAGGTAAAATACGACATTAATAAATAAAAAAATTGGTCCGTTCATGAAACTTTGTAAAAACGTTTTATTTGTCATGAGTATAAAGAAACAAAGGAGTTCATAAAAATATCTAGTATAAAATGGTGTTTTTTGAGGAGTGGGAGAAGGGAGTTTCTTTTTTTTCTCTTTAAACTGAAAAGTAATTTAGGTATAACATGGGCATTTCACCTTACGCTAAGATAGTGAGTCAGAAATGTGACGAAAAAGGGGAGGGGGGGGGGGGGGTCAATCAATGGATATGGATTATCTTGAAGTATATTTTTAGAACACTGCACAGATTTTTTTTTAAATATTCGATTTCATCCTGGCTAAGGCACAGGTGTTGCGTCCCCCCCCTCAGGAAAATCCTAGATCCGTCACTGACACACACACACACACACACACACACACACACACACACACACACACACACACACACACACACAAAGAGAAGTAGTGGAACAAGATTTCACACAATTTCGGAGAGGGGGGGGGGGGAATTATACCATTGGTCCCCTCCCCCGTCTACCCCCTATCACCATATGTCTTCCAAGTTTTGAAAGTACTGTTTACAGAGCGTTGACACCAAGCGGCGATTACTTGGTTTTGTTGAACCAAACACTCGTGAATTTACTTAATTACCATTTTGAGAACAATCGATTTGACAATCTAAATGTGCACGGGCATCCCCCGGCACTATACTATACTATAATATGGAATTATTGTGGATCCAGCCCGAAGGGCACTGTTCCACATGTCTAAATTAGCCCGAAGGGCGAAAATTCAGTGGTAAGATCTAATTTGCACTATAAAAAAAAAAAAAAAAAAAAAAAAAAGTGGGACTGACCGGACAAAACTAGACGGACAATATGATTAAATGGAAATGCTCATACTCATGTTATAAAATAATTCACAAAATGAGTATCAAAATAGAAGTTAATGAAAAAATCGCAAGCGCAGGTTAAATATTTTTAAACCCCATTGGGTTAGGGAATAAACTATGTACAAATATATGATTTAAAAAGGTTTAAATCGCAAGCGCAGGTTAAATAATTCTTAATCCCACCAAGCTGGGGGATAAGCAATGTACAGTGAAGCTTTTAATCTACAGGACTATTTGCTAAAATTCTTAGCCAGAGTGGCGTCAGAGAGGCTAAATGCAGAATACGGGCGGTATTTCGCATCTTCACTGACAATTTCGTAGTTAAAACAATTTCTAACAATAGGGTCAGCTTTTAGAGCCTTTTTGAAAAAAGCAATGTTCAGATTTGACAAGGGTTGTAAGACTGTGTTGATTTTTAAATCTTTGTGAATGAGGTCGTTTCTCACATACCTCGATGCATCTACCATCCCCCTAAGAACCCTGTTCTGGATTTTTTGAAGTTTAATTGCATCTTGTGCATCATGGGTGCACCACGCAGGGGCTGCATATGAGAAAATGGGGCGGATGGTAGACAGATAGACCCTTTTCTTGTAATTCAGAGGGAGACTGGAGTTTTTACCTAGAAGTGGCCAGAGTTTGTTAATAATCATGTATGATTTACTGGTGACCTTTTTGATGTGGTCTTTCCAGTTTAATTTGCTATTCAGGGTAACTCCGAGGTATTTAGCCTTCCTGACCATTGGAATATTTATATCGAAAAGTTTAACGTTGTTGTTTAAGCTTTTAAGTTTGTTCTTTGCTCTAACACAGATGATCTGCGATTTTCCACCATTTATTAATACTTTCCATTTGGAGCACCATTCCTCGATTTGGGGGTTTTTCTCCTGGAGTTTGTCTAAAGCTGTTTGTGGATTGATGGATTTTGTGATAATCGCAGTATCATCTGCGTAGAAGGCGGTGAGGCAGTGTCTATCATCCCTAAATGTGGGAAAGTCTGCTGTGTAAAGGTTATAAAGTGTAGGACCCACGATACTCCCCTGGGGTACCCCGGCCTTTATGTTTCTGTGTTCAGAGATAGCCTTTCCAACCCTCACTCTAAAATGTCTATTTTCAAGGTAACTAAAGATGAGGTGTACCCAGGGACGACGCGAATGGGGGGCGAAGGGGGCGTCTCGCCCCCCCAAAGTTTTAGAAAGTTGAACAGTAGGCAAATTTTCGAAATTTTATTGAACCCTTTTTTTAAAGTCGATCCACAATAAAATCGAATTGAATGAAAAAATATTTAAAAAAAAGAAAAAAAGAAAAAAAAAAATGTCGAACAAAAATATTAAAAATACCGACCCGAGTTTCACGAATCGTCATTTTTACACTAGAAGTCTACTTATAAGGGAGTCGGGTCGGTGTATTTTCTCCCGCCTACATTGATGGACTGCGCACACAAATATGATAGATATCTTGCAAACACAAATCATAGGTATCTTCATTATCTCACCCGGCAAAAGTTTTCTGAAAAGAAAGACGGCACTCGGCAAATTTCCAAAATTTCATTAATTCCTTTAAAAGTGCCAAGTGATGGATGTTTTAAAACATATAGAATAGAAAAAAAAAATACAAATAATTAAAATCGTCAATAGTATTGAAAAATCCTGATCACAATTCAGTTCAAGTTGGCGGTCGGCAATTGTAAAGTTGAATAAGTATATCCTTTTTTGCAGGAACATTTAAGTTGATATCGTCACTGGCGGCTTCTAAATGAAATTAAATATGAGCATATCTCCCGTACTCCGTACTGTTGCACAAGTATCAATTTCCACAAATTCTCTACAGAATAAATAATTTTCCTTCAATTTCAAATCATCAGTCACCTGATAAGTACACACTCAGGAAGAAACTGATATAATAATTCCAATTAATAGATAACTCTGAGGTATTACAGTAGGTGATATATTTTCAGTACGTCAGGTAACGCCTCAAAAATCATGATATGCCCAATAAACGTCATTTACATAAAGTATGGAATGTACGTCATATGAATTGAGTTACAGAAAATTTCAAAACATCTAAATTTTAACGTCCAAAAAATGAGTCCTCTCTTATCAAATACATACCTTACATACACCACTGGTCTGGTGAGAAGTTTCGATTTCGAATAAAACTTGCTTATTTTTTGATACAGATAAAATTAAAAAATACATTTTATAAGGTTAATCAAAGAGGTTTATTTTTACTTATTACGAAAGTGAAGTTGAGTGAAATGGAAGTAGCGTACAATTCTGCTGAAAAATATTTTAATTACATTTTGCCAAATTATTGCAATTAATGCAAGTAGAACTCTATAAATGATGTTATATAGTACTTCATTTATTAAAAATGTGTAACGGTGTGCGGTAACGGAGAGTCGAACTCGGGACTCCTAGATCAGAAGACAGGCGCGCTAACCACTAGGCAAAAATGACCACTAGTGCCTAGGTGTTGTATCTGTCATTTGTACACGAGACCACCACAAATGTATTACCGAAATAATGCATGCCATGTCAATTGGAAGGCAATGTCGTATTTATTGCAACAAAATAATCATTAGAAAAGTATTGAAAGGTTTGTTATAATACTATCTAAATTTCTTGACGTTTCCTGCAGTCAAATAGCTGCTGCCTGATGTTGTCCGACGTACAACCAGGTTTCAGTCTATTAGAAGTAGTGAGTACTCTTTCACGCCAATCCTCGATTTCACCACTTTATACACGAAACATAGGAAATACATCTTGTTTCAGATAAAATAGATTAGTCAAAATACCTTTAAAAATATTTCAAATTGGATCAGTAGATCTCACATTAGGATCATAACCTTTAAAGGGGGGAAAGGGAAATGGGAAAGGTTTTTTGGAAATCTCATGTTGACTGTAACATTTCTCTACTTTAGAAGATCATAAGCTCAACTTCTCCTTCCACAAGATAATAACATTGACGATTTGAATACCCCCCCCCCCACAAAAAAAAAAAAAAAAAAAATCACTTCCACAGGTACTATTCCTTACTTAGTTTGGATTTTTGAGCCAAAAATTATGGTTACCTTTTTTATAGATCTGAATACTTTGTTGCTAAATTCGAAGTTCATAAGGGTAGTGAGTTAGATGGGAATTACTTACTTTGTAAAACTTGATTTCTGCTTCATTAGGATAGAGGTTCATATGTATTTTTTTTTACATATAAATAATATTATAGTTTGGTTTAATGCTAAAGTAATCCATTTCATTTTTAGTCCTGCTTAGAGAAAATTAGCATTATACTTTCCTTCTGGAACAAATGATTATTACTAATAAAACGAGTAATATTTGCAGAAATTATTGCTGAAAAACCTAAGAAAAAACCTTTTTTCTTCTTTGGTTAGGAAAATGTGTTAAAATGTATTTAAAAATTAATTAACAAAACTTTTTTAATAATTATTGTATTTTGAAATGCAATTATATTGTCCATGAGGGCCGACAGATTATTTGCAAGGAGGTGCAGATCGCTAACAGGGAGTGTATAAGGCGACAGGGAGGTATAAGCTTTACATAATTTTCTGCTCGAATCGATAATTTACTACCTATATATTTTGTTCTTGTGAATTACTTCTTTTTCTTCACTGCTTTATTTTTCGAAAGACAGGAGGGCGTGTAAGTGCATGTTTCGTATATGACCCCGACATTGTCTCTATTACGAAAATCGCAGTGCTTTGCGTAGGTAATTTTGTGTGATAGCAATTATCTGCTAGGATTTTACAAAGAAGAATTTTTCCAGAATTTGTTTGATTAGCTTTTTTTACAATTCTAAATTAGAATCACCTATTTGATCAATATTTTTCATTTATTTTATTCCGTGTTGTAGTGCGTTTTCTATCCACTTTTAATTAAATTCTTCGGAACTGCAATTTGAAAATTAAAAAAAAAAATTGTATTGAAATGGAGATAACTATATAGGTACTACTACTACTAAGGTAACTTTGTACTACTCATGTTACTGAATTGGTTCAAGATTGTGAGAATGCATTCTATCTGCTAGTGATAAATGCCTTCCCTCCCCTCATAAAAGCACTTCGAAAAATTATCCCCTTTATTTGGGAAAGAGGGGGTTATTTATTAAACAAAAATGAAAAATTAAATGAATTTGATGGAACTTTAACTAAAATGTGAAGGGAATTTACTTAAACTATGACATTAATTAAGTATTAATAAAATGCCATAAAATATTAAAAACACTAATTAATTACACCTTAAACAAAATAATTCACAATTAAATAATAAAAAATTAACCATTAGTTATAAACTCATTAAAATTAATTATGCATTAATTAATAAATAATTATACATCAATTAAAAAAATTATGCATTAATTTTACCTTAATAAAAATTAGTTAATAAAAGATTAACACCGTAATGGATATTTTCTACATTTACACCGTACTTGCCTTGATTTTAGTCGGCAAAAGTATGTCTAACGCCCCCCCAATGGAAATTTTTAACGACGGCCCTGGGTGTACCAAGTCATGTGGAAATTTGAATTTGATAAGTTTGAAAATAAGCCCCGAATGATATACCCGATCAAACGCCTTAGCGACATCGAGCATAAGCATTGCGGAGCTTTCCTTCCTATGCATAGCTGAGCCAGCAAACTCAAGAATTCGAACTAGCTGCCCAGTGGTAGACCTATTTTTCATAAACCCGAATTGTTCTTCGGGATTCTGTTCAAAAGTGGAAAGATGCGATTGGAAATGATCCTTTCAAAAATCTTACCCAAGCAAGGCAATAGACTAATCGGTCTATGGCTGGTAGCAGTGGTGTAGTGTAAAATAAAAAGGTGTGGGAACGCTATGTTACATAAAGTGAATGATATAAAAATTTAAAAAAAAAAAAAAAAAAAATTATATCTCTTTTGTTGGTAAATCGGTTAGCGTTCAGTTAAAAAATTAGAGGAGCAGAAACCTTCTTCAAGGAAAAGGAGCAAAGAACTGTGTCAGACCACAATTTTGTTTTTTAAAAATGGAGCGTGAACTTGTGTACGTGTGTTTTAGTCTGTATTCATGACGAGCCATATAAATTTGACGTCTGGAATTCATCCACGAATACAGATCACTCGTCGAAGAAGATAATTGCCATTGGATGAATCGTAGTAATGAATTTGTCGGATTGTTGATGGAATGGCCATGTGCGGGTGCCTCTTTCAAGTGTTTTGCAAATACTTGAACTTGCCTGCTCAACTCTGAAGTTGTGGATAGAAAAAGAAAGCATAGTTTTGCGTTCAGTTTCCTGTAAAGAAAAAATGTAAAAAAAAAAAAAAAATACAAATGTTAAAATTTTTAGGTGAGGGAACGCCGTTCCTCCTACTAAAAAGGTAAAGGATCGCCGTTCCCACGCGTTCCCGCTCCACTACACCCCTGGCTGGTAGGGTCAGAGGGGTCCTTGCCATGTTTATGAATCAAGATTACCAAAGCCTCCTTCCAAATACTTGGGAAATAACTAAGCCCCAGGCTAGCATTGAAAATGTCAGTTAAAATTTGGATGGTAGAGTTTGGAATGTTCTTAATCATTCGATTAGATATGTTATCAACACCAGGGGATTTTCTAACTTTAAGTTTGGTAATGGTGTCCATTACTTCTTGAGTAGAGGCATGTTGAATGGAGTTAATGAATGGCCATTGTCTCCAGAGAGCTACAGTGTTTTCAATGTGGTTTTCAAACTCAGTGTTATTAGGGGAGGTATTATTTTGAAACTGTTGTTCTAGAGAGTCAGCAAAAGTTTCAGCTTTGTCAGTCTCAGTAAAGACCAAACCATTGTTGCTCATAAGAGGCGTTTGTGTTGTTTTATCCCTCTTAAGGGCCTTTGTCATGCGCCAAATTGAATTGTCTTCGAATTCCAGAGTGGACAGCCTTTCCTGCCACCTGGCTTCTCTATTGGCTTTGGTATGTTTGGAGATGCATTTCTTGAGTGCATTAATTTCTCTTTTGAGAACAGGATCAAGCGTTCTTTGCCATTCTTTCCTCATTCTATTTCTGCATTTGATTAGCTCCCTTATGTCATTTGGAAGTTTCATGTAATTGTTAATAAAGGGTTTCTCAGTGGTTGAGTCCCTATGAGCAGTTTGAATACTCGAATTGAATTCTAAGATGGCCTGATCAATTTGGGAGGTCGTGTTGTATTGTGTGGGTGTATACTGTTTAGTAGCAGGAATGTTATGGAACAATTTCCAGTCAGTCTTTGAGATAGTACGTGGATCAGGGTTTGGGTGTTTGTCAATACTTGCCAAGATTGGAAGATGATCCGACGAGAGGTCATTTATGACTTCAGGGTTAGAAACAAGGTTCGTGTTCGTAATAAAAAAATCCAAAATATCAGGAAGATGTCCCTGTACTGGGTAGTGAGTTGGATTGTTAGGAGCTAGAATCGTAATATTATTAACCCCTATGAGTTTGTTCAGTGTGTAGCCATTAATATTGTTTGCTCTGCAACCCCAGTTTTTATGTTTTGCATTAAAGTCGCCACCAGCAATAGTGGGGACGTCTTTTGGAATGAGAAATTCAATAATTTCTTTGGTAAGCTTGTTTTGTGGTGGGTTATAGATCGCTGAGAAATGGGTGATTCTGCCCCTAACCTCTAAAATAATATTTGTTTCTTCAATATTGTCTCCATTATGAGAGCGAAAAAGAGAGGTGGAGAGAGAGTTTTTGGCAAAAACTGCACTACACCGCCGCCCCGGTGGTGCAGCCTATCTGTACGATATGTACGATAGTTGGGTATTTTGAGGGAATTACATGGCTTTGCATGTGTTTCCGTTACCAAGCAGATATCAATATTATTGGAAAATAGAAAATCCTTGAGCTCCTCCATCTTTCCAATTATGTTATTAGCATTCCATACGACAATAGAAATTGGACAAAAACTAAGAGTGCGTCTATTCATGATTGACAATGAAAGAGGGTTTTTCGATAGCTGAGTTTTTACACTCTTTAAGTAATTCTATGAGGCCTGCCTCCTTAACCTATTTAATTAGGCCAGAGAGTTCCCCGAATAATATCTTAGCATCTTCCATAGTGCTATTGTTATCAGTGTTATTGGAAGTGTTGGTGACAGCTACTTGTGGAGCTGAACCAGATATGGACGGACCGTCCTGCCTCACTGCATTTGTAAGATTTGGAGGTTTATTTCAAGCATTTGGAGTGTTATTTAATTTGGAATTGGTAAATACCCTACTCTGTGCATTGTTGGCTAGTGTGGTAGCTACTTGGTAGTTAGCCGCAGTCCTAGTGTTTGCTTTTTTAGGTGGTTGTTGGCCTCATGGGGCAACCAACATAATTAGCAGTGTGCTCAAGTTGGCAATTTGCACATTTGGGTTTTGTGGTGTTTGGATCTAGTGTGCAAAATTTAGTGTGATGGTTACCAGCACAACGAACGCATTTGGGTGGTTTGGCGCAGCCATTTTGGCTATGCCAGAAGCCTTGACAATTAAAACATATTGTCACTCCTCCTCTGCCTTTATAGGACTCAACCTTTACTTTTAAGTTCATAATACAAATTAGGTTGTGTATGTTTCTAGCAATATCAATGCGTGGTAGTGTAACCATAAAGAGAGGGAGCTTAGTGATTGTCCCATCTCTCCTTCTAGTAAGTTGATTAATATTTTCAACAGGGTAACCCTCTTCTGTAAGAGCAGTATACCCCCCGGCAGGTGCAAAGGAGAGCACTTGAATATTAGCATATTGTGGAGAAAAGTGGTAAAATTTATAGAAATATAAGTATGATAATATAAGTTTAAAAATATTCAACAGATAAGATATTTAATGCGTAACGATTCATTAAAATGCCTTTAAGATATCTAATTGAAAACTTAAAAATTAAACATAAAATTAACCGCCTTTCGCCTTTGCATCCACTTGTGTGTTTTCTGCCCAAACAATTGAAAATAATTTTTTGCCTGCGCCCATATAAATATGGTTTTCTGATCCTAACGATTCTTTCTTTTAGTTTAAAAGGGCAAACCATAGATTGAAAATAAACTGAAAAGGAATTATAGGAGTAAACTGAAACAAGAAGACATGGCTGCAGACCAATTGCAGTCGATGCTTTTAACTGTAATTAAAACTCCGTTTTTTTTTTTTTTTTTTTAAATTACACTTTATTCTAAACATCCCTTGCCGGTAAAATTTTTGTCACAGATAAAACACCTTTAATTTTTTTAAATTGTTTTGTATTGGTCTCTTCTACTATCGAATTAAGTCGAACACGTTATCTTTTTATGAAAATTAGAGCTTTTAAATGTAGATGTTTTAACATCAAATATTTGATAAAAAAAGAAGAAATTTTTAAAGTTGACGCAAAAAATATTTTCAAATTTGTTGTCTGTCAAGGACTTCCTTCTTATTGACTGTTTCTTCAAACAAGGAAATGATAAGATTTATCACCCCTGTTGTGCATTTATTACAATAGATGGCGCTACCTACTGAACGTAAAATATAAAGGAGTACTATTTAAAATTGATTTAAATAAGTTAAGAGTAGACAAGGATTTCTAATCTAACGAAAATCTGATTTCATATGTATCTGTTTTAAGATACATTTAGAAAACATATAAGACTATATAATATTAGAGCATGAGGCGTGCCAGAAAGTTCTTTTGCACACTAGTGCGAGAAAGTTACTTTTCCGCACTACTTATACCTAAAAAGTATTACTTTTTACACCACGATTTTGGATTGAAAATAATTAAAAAAAAAGTTTAATTGTTTGCACGCTGTTATAAAAATAATATTAAAATAATTTTTCATTAAGTTGAACTTGGTACATTAAAGATTCCCTCATTATTATGGCTGAACGTGCAAGAAATATATAAATCGGACTTGGCGTTTTTAAATTCTTTATATTAACTTCGATTTTATGCGAATGTTTGTGGGTTTATCGATGGGGGCAAGTTTGGGGAGGCCAAATTAACCTCCTTGCCGTCATCCCATCGGTCTGAAACTTGGCAGATAGATTCGATGTCGAGGACGATGCATTCTATCAGATTTTGGGTTTGTAACTGTCAATAAATAAATGGTCGCTTTTACGGACAACTAATAAATCAACTTGCTGTCATCCAATCGCGCTAAAATAGTATTTAACTGACCATTGAAGAAACTCTTTCCTGTCGCCATGTTTTTTAAATAAATAAATAATAAAATTGTTTTAATCAGAATAAAAAAAGATATTTGCATGTGAGTGCATACATTTACTTTCATTTTTAATAAATAAATTTTGAAACGAAGTTTGCCGCACATTTTGCTGATAGAAATATTTTTGACTTTTAGAATTAGATGCAAACTTCAAGCTCTGTTTACAGAATCGGCGCTGTGTTAATGAATATAAAAAATGGCAGGATTTATATTAAAAACTTTTGTTTTTATGGGTTATTTTATTATTTAAATCCTTTACATTAACTTCGATTTTGATTGTTTGTGGCTGCCGGGCAAATTTGAGGAAGCCTAATTAACCCACTGGCTCTGACCAGGTCATGGGCGCCACCAGGAAAGTGCAAGAGGGTGCGCTTGCACCTCCCTGGCTTTTTGAAAAGTACAAAAATGTGAAAGGTGTGGTTAGCAATCTCGTCTCGCATGCCAAAGGTGTCCGGTTCGAATCTCGGGTTAGGCCTGGATGCACGTTGTGGTTTGGAATCCACTTTAAGCTGTAGGATTCCGACCTGATTAAGCCATCATTCTGCATTAAAATATAACCAACCAAAAATGTGAAAGAAAGTTCACAGCAAAAAACGGGTCGTCTGCTTGTAGAATATATTTTAAATTATTCATTTCAATAGAAAATGTATATATAGCTATTAATAATTCACTAAGAAATTCAATTAATATTTTTTAAATTAAGGCTTGTGCAAACTCTTTAATCCCCTTGAGACCCCCTGCAAATATTTCTGATGTCGCTCATGGATCAGGTTAAAATTTGGCAGATCGTTTCGATGTCGAGGACAATACATTCTATCAATTTCTGAGGGCTGTCATTGTCACTAAAAGGTCGCTTTTACTGAGTTTGTTTTAAAAAATAAATAATAAAATTGCTTTAATCAGAATAAAAAAAAAAAAAAAAAAAAAGACATTTGGATGTGAGCGTAAAATTCACATTAACTTTTAATGAATAAATTTTGAAACGTAATTTGCCGCATATTTTGCCGATAGAATTGTTTTTAATAACTAAAATTAGATGCAAACCCCAAGCACAGCCAAAAGAAACGACGCTATGTTAATGAATAATAAAAATTGTCGATCATTTAAAGGATTTATTTTAAAAACTTTGTTTTTTATGGATAGATTCGTTGTCGATAAGGTTGCATTATTGCATTATATCAAGTTTCGGGGGCTGTCACTGTCACTAAAAGCCCTCTTTTACACACGCTTCTATTATCACTTGCGAATACGGATAAACCAATTTGCTGTTGTTTATTTGAACTGAAATTTGACGGATAGATTCTTTGTTGATAAGGTTGCATTATAGAGTTTTGGGAGCTGTCACTGTCCCCAAAAGGCCTCTTTTACACACGCTTCTATTATCGCTTCGAAATTCGGATAAACCAACTTGCCGTCATCCAATCGAGGTGAAATTTAATAGATGGATTCGTTGCCAATAAGATTATATTTTATGAAGTTTTGGGGGCTGTCACTTTCACCAAAGATCATTTTTATACACGCTTCAATTGCCGGTAGATTACTAATACATCTACTTCCCGTCATTCAATTAAACTGAAACTTGGCTGGTAAACTCGTTGTCGATGGTTGGTTGTTTTCAGATTATCTGGCGCCGTCAGCAACACGAGGGCTATAATGCGCCGAAACATTCGTCATTAGACAAGCCAACATACATTTACAAACACCCATGCCTAACACGGGACTCGAACTCGCAATCTCCCGGTCTAGAAGCTAGCACGCTAACCACTATACCGTTTGGTCGGCCGTTGTCGATGACAATGCTTTCTATCAAATTTTGTGACTGTCATATAAAAACCGCTTTTACACAAGCCCAAATTTTAGGTATTTTTTCGGACGCGATAAAAAAAAAAAAAATAATAATATTTTTACTATACATTTTTTATAAGCTTTTTATTGATATTTTAAGAATACAAAACATTAATAATATAAGAAAAAAAATTAAATTTCAAAAAACTGCAGGTCGGCGAAGTGGGGACTGATGGAAAAATGGCTTGTCCTGGTGTGCAGGATATAAATCCTTCCCATGACCTGAAATGGAAATCCATGAATAATTCGTAAAGAGGAAAGGTGTAGTTATCGCACTACGAAACGTTTTTGAAAAAGACATTTTTTTTTCACAAAATGGCGGTGGTTTGAAAAAAAAGTTTCGTATTTTCCCTGTTTTTTTGTCGTTCGGAATTTTTTAAAAATACAATTTTTTTTTTTTTTTTTTTAACTCTTCGTAGTGGGATACTATAATGTATAAAGAAGCTCTGTGTAAAATTTCAAGTGAATCGGTTGAGTAGAATTAAAGATATCATGCACACCGTTTCCAGAAAAGTAGTTACGAGAAAAACGAGTTTAAAGTTTGAGTACTAATCGCTCGCAGTCGGAGTCGTTTACTGACGTTTTATACTCACTTGTTATTAATCAGCTATCCCTGCTCCGTACAAAGTACCTTCTTCGACTTCAAATGTCATGTGAAGCTCTTTCAGATGATTTAGCAGTTCTAGCTTCTAGTCCAGGGAATAGAGACATTTTGCCTTGCAAAAGGTTATGTAGTTCTGATTTTTTAATATGTTATAAAGGTCGGTCTCGTGGTTAATAAACCAAGTTTTCTACCTCCTAACCCTTGTGTGTTCTCCGTGGTGCACCAAAAACTGAGTCGTTTTTCAGTTTATACGTCATAACTCTTTGTCGATGCATCTTAGAAACAAACATTATATTCAAAAGTTGTAGAATATTAAACTGTCTACAACTTTTGTATAATAAGTTTTTTTGTGGACCTAATATGTAAATAGTTATGGCGCATCAAAGTCAAAACTTTTTCGTAAAAATGCTACTTTTTTAAGATTTGTGTCAAGTTTTTTGATTATATCTTCATAATGGTACGTTTTAGAGAAAAAGTTTGTGAATAAAAGTTGTAGAGCAATAAATTTCCTACAAGTTTTCTATATAAACTTATTTTCTAGAACTAATAACAAAGGAGTTACTCTGCTTTGTGTATTTTGCGTGGTGCACCACAAAAAAATACGTTTTTCTGTTTATAAATCATAACTCTTTCGCAATGCATTTTAAAAACAAACATTAAATTTAAAAGCTGTAGAATATTAAATTTTCTACAACTTTTGTGAACAATTTGCTTTTGTAAAGCTATTATGTAAAGAGTTACGTAGCATCAAAGTAAAAACTTTTTCGTAAAAATGCTGCTTTGTTAAGTTTTTTGCCGAGTTTTTCAATTATATCTTCATAACAATAAGTAGTAGGGAAAAATATATTGTACAAAAGTTGTAGATCTATAAATTTGCTATAAGTTTTATGCAAAAAGTTACTATCTAGGACAAATAACTAAGGATCTACTCTTCTTTGAAGGTTTACGAGATGATAACTATAATATATTATGCATAGGTAGGGTTTAAAAATAGCTTCTTACTGCATAGTCTGACAATTTTAATAAAAAAATAAAACAATACATACATAATACTAATGATAATGTAAAATAAAAAGTGGAAATATATTAAGTAATGTATATATCTATATACAATAACGGTAATATCAATTTACCATTTTCGCCATGGTGCATCAAAAACCTTCTGAATTCTGAAATTGTGAATTTTTTTAAGTATACCGATCATATCCTTTTTCCACTGCATTTTATCGGGGAAAAAATTATATTTTAGGTTGTAGAGTATTAAATTTTCTACCATTAATATATGTGCAAAATTTGTTTTGTAGAACTATTGTATGAAAAACAAATTGTATGAAAAGCATCATAGCAAAAACTCTCGTAAAAATACCATTTTAAGATTCTTGTCGAGTTTTTAGATGATATTCATAAAAGTATATCATAAAAATTGTAGAACCCTAAATTTGCTACGTTTTATATACAAAGTTATTTTATAGGACTAATAACAAAAGAGCTACTTGGTAAGATCTAATATTAAAAACAGTTTCTCACTGCAAAGCCTGACAAGTTTGATAAAAAATAAAGCAATATAGGTATTAAAATAACAGTATTATAAATCAAAAAATATAAATATTATAAAAATGTATATATCTATATATAATAATAGTAATATCAATAAAACTTACAATTAAGAAAACTTATAAATTCTTAAATTTAGTTTCGTTTTGCCACGAAGGCTCGGCTAGTTCCTCCGCTACTTCTTGAATTAAGAGTTCGGTTGGGTCGTCTTCATCGTTGTCATCAATTATGATGTTCGTTATATTGTCACAGGTTTGTCCATGACAGTTTTTACATATTAGGGAGCACTTGAGACCAGCCTTTCTACAGCCGCCGGCCTTAGTGCATCCTATGTTGCGATGGCAGAAAATGTAGATCAGAATTGATTGAGGAGCTGAATCCCTGGTGGTTGTAATAGGAAGAAGTCCTTTACTGTCCTTCTTCCACCCACAGACCAGAGGATTTTTCAATTGGCCCATCCATGTCCTTACTTGATGGTATGTGTGAAAGACATGGTGCGTAGTAGCTTCTTGGGTCGGAGGTAGCTTTGACAGATTTAACTTGCTCCCAGTTGTTGATTTGGAAAATTGCTTATAACGTAAAGCATCTCAAGTTGTTGCCCTGTGACCACCAAAGATAGCAACAAGAATGCTTGATACTACTTCTGTCATGCTTGAAACACTGGCATTAGGATCTAGGAAGATCTTTGCAAATTCCTGTAATATTGGATATGATGAAGCAGCCATCATTACAACGCATGTATTCCAATATTAAGTAACTACACTGAGTGGTTGATATTCTGTCGGGATGGTTAGTGGTGGGGAGGGTTGAGAATGGTTTTTCGGTTCTTCTAATCTTCTACCCTGAATTCGGCAGTGGCAAATCTCAATCAACAGTATATGGAGTTTTCTCTGAATCTGAGTCAGTAGTTAGAAAAGGCCGATCCGGGGCCATGGCGCAGCGCGCAGAAGGATGAGGGATGATGACGTCACCGGAAGGGGGCGTGACCGGATATGACGTCACCGGAAGGGGCGTGGTCGGATATGACGTCACCGGAAGGGGCGTGGTCGGATATGACGTCACCGGAAGTCACGTGACCGGAAGTGGAGTGGAGTTGTTTCCCTCCTGCTGCTGTTTTAGTTTCGGTTTCGTTATAAGCTGTTTGTGTATGACGTCACAGTGGGTATGACGTCATAATTTGTTTTATATCAAAGTTTTTGAGCGGTGGCAACACTTTTTTTTTGCTTCCAGTTAAATGGGGTTGAGTTGTTCTAGGACTGCTTCTAAGTGAATAAGTTAGAGTTATAGATATTTTTACTAGTGACGTCACAGTAGATATGACGTCATAATGTGTTTTATATCAAAGTTTTGAGTGGTGGCAACACTTTTTAGTTTCGGTTTATCTAACAGACGGAGTTGAGTTGTTCTAGGACTGCTTGTAAACGAATAAGTTAGTGATAGGTTTTTATTGCATGACGTCACAGTAGGTATGACGTCATAATTTGTTTTATATCAAAGTTTAGAGCGATGGCAACACTTTTTAGTTTCGATTTACCTTTAAGATAGAGTTGAGTTGTTCTAGGACTGCTTGTAAATGAATAAGTTAGAGTGATAGGTTTTTATTGCGTGACGTCACAGTAGGTATGACGTCATAATGTGTTTTATATCAAAGTTTAGAGGCAACACTTTTTAGTTTCAATTTACCTTTAAGATGGAGCTGAATTGTTCTAGGGCTGCTTCTAAACGAATAAGTTAAGAGTGATAGATATTTTTACTAGTGACGTCACAGTGGGTATGATGTCATTATATGTTAAAATTTACGTTTTAAGTGATGATAACACTAGATATATACCAAATTTAGTTTTCAGGTGTTGGCAACGAGTTCTGATCGGTCAGCTAAATGCTCGCTTGTGACTGATAAGTTTTAAACATGTGACCAAAAGTTAACTTCTGATTGACTGTTTGGTTTTCTAGCGAGTTACTTACATATCCTTTAATCAAGTTAAAATACCTGCAACAAAGTTACACAAATAAAAAAAAAAAAAAAAAAAAAAAAAAAAAAAAAATGTTAAATTTGAAAAGTTAATAAAAGGAAGGCCATTTGCTAAGGGTCTAAAGAACCCTAACCCCGAGCTACACGTGACATTTCAATATTTTACCAAACAATTGTTAAAATATCGACTATCGGACGTTGCCTTCATGGTAACTCATCTACCCACCCCCCTTCCCTAACCAATTTTGAATAAGTTAATTTGAAAGACTTTAGAAAATGTTAATTATTTTGAATTTAAATTTTAAAAGTGAGGACCCTCCTCCAGCCCGATACCTCTTTTAGGAAGAATTGGTACCGCCTCACTCCACCCTATCAAAAAAAAAAAAAAAAAAAAAACTTATTCCAAAGAACGTATATTTCCTTGAAATATGAGGTCACTAACCAACCATCCAATAATATCTTATAAGAAGACATCATTACCTTAAATCCTAAACAATTTAAAATTTTAAAAAATCTGAAAAGAAGACTTGTGAGAACGTATATTTCTCTCATGAATTAAATTTAATGATCACATACAAAATCCTGAAAAAAAAAATTAACGTTAAATAAGTTTTTAAAAATTTAGTTAAATTTAGTAATATTTTAGTGAAATTAAGGCTTAAAGAGATAAAAAAATAAAAAAAAAAATTAACGATTAAATGAATGATTTAAGGAATTTTGAAGTGACCATAGGCATAGCTGGTTATGCCATCTTCCAGCAGATACCGCTTGTCGTCATAGGCCGACAAGGCTCTCTTGGTTTGTTGGAGTGAGAAGATGTTTAAAAATTCACTTACCGAATAATCGAAACGAAATCTGAGAAGCTAAAATAACTGTGAATAACTACACAAGTACGAACAAAATCGCGATGAGAAAAAAAACACGAAGTATTAAACACGTCTTTCACACTCAGGTATCTAAGTAGAAATGGCGAGACGGCAACCGGTAGCGTCTATATATGAGGGGTGATCACGTGACTTCACCGACCAATCAGGTTTCAAGGTAGAGGGTGCTACTGACTATCGACCCGTCAGAAGGGAGGGGAGCGAGACTAGGGATGTTTCAACACGCTTCAACGCGTTTGTGAGTTGAGTTGTTGTGTAACGATCTTGCTTGAAACAGTTAAAGTGATAGATAATTTGTTCGTGACGTCATAGTGTAGCGAATGGGTTTTTAGCGTAGACAGTTGTTGCAATTGGAGTAATTATGAGATTTATTAAATATAAAGATAATATTTAGTAATAATTATCAGATTTTATTATTATTATTATAAAAAATAAACTTATAAAAAAAGTGAACGTGAAAATTTACTTTACGAATAAAAATCATGTCTTTAAAATGTGTACGAATATCACTAAATAAGAGAAAAAAGTAACATACTTAAACTCTTTAAAATAAATAACTTTAACATTAACGTAAAAAATTTACTTTTCACATAAAAATCACTTTAAAATGAGTAAAAATATCGCTAAATAAGAGGAAAAAAAGTAACTTACTTAAAATTTCTAAGATAAATATTTAACCTTTACTCGAAAATTCCCTTCATATATAAAAATCACGACTTTAAAATATGACATGCAAGAGAAAAGTAACGTACTTAAACTTTCTACGACAAATAACTTTAACATTAACGTAACATTTTACTTTACACATAAAAATCCCGACTTTAAAATATATAGAAATATCGCTAAATAAAAGAAGAAAAAAAAGTAACATACTTAAACTTTATACGACAAATAACTTTGACATTAACGTAAAAATTTTTCTTCACATATAAAAATCACGACTTTAAAATGTGACGTGTAAGAAGAATTAGCATACTTAAAATTTCTACGACAAATAAATTTAACCTTTACGCGAAAATTTACTATATACATAAAAATCATGTCTTTAAAATATGTAAAAATATTGCTAAATAAAAGAAAAAAAACTAACATACTTAAACTTTGCACGACAAATAACTTTAGCATTAACGTAAAAATTTACTTCACATATAAAAATCACGACATTAAAATGTGACATGTAAGAAGAATTAGCATACTTAAAATTTCTACGATAAATAATTTTAACATTTGAGTGAAAATTTACTACATATATAAAAATCATGTATTTAAAATATCGCTGAATAAAAGAAAAAAGTAACATACTTAAACTTTCTACGACAAATAACTTTAACATTAACGCAAAAATTTACTTTACACATAAAAATCACGACTTTAAATTTGACATGCAGGAGGAAAGTATAACATACCTATAATTTCTACGACAAAGAATTCAAACATTGCCATTCATGTCTTTAAAATGTATAATGACAACTCTAACTTTTAGAAAAAAGAAACACTAAAAATTTACAAGGCAAAGAATTTAAAATTGAACGTGAAAATTAACTTCACATGTACAATCATACTCTTATATCAACGATAAATAAGATAAAAAAGAAGCTCTAAAAATTTATAAGGCAAATAATTTAAATAATACGCGAAAATTTACCACACATATAAAAATTATGTCTTTCAAATGTGTAAGAATAACGCTAAATTAGAGAAAAAGAAATACTAAAAATTTATAAGGTAAGGAATTGAAACAATATGCGAAAATTTATTTCACGCATAAAATTTTTATCTTTAAAATGTGTAAGAATAATGCTAAATTAGAGAAGAAAAAAAAATAACATACTTAAACTTTCTTCGACAACAATTTAAACAATACGCGACATTTTCATACACAATTATTTTCTTAGGTTAATGTTAAATAATGGGAAATTTAACAGAATAAAAATTTCAAAGATAAAGAATTTTAACCTTTACACGAAAATTTGCCTCACAAAAATATCATATCCTTAAACTTTAACGTGACAATTTACTCTTCATATACAATTAAACTCTTAGGTTAATGTTAAATAAGAAAAAAAATAATATACTTAAAATTTCTAAGATAAACATAACGTAAAAATTTCGTATCATGTGTTTAAAATGTAACATATAAGAGAAAAAAAAACTAACATACTTGAACTTTCTATAGCAAAGAATTTAAGCATTAGCGTAAAAATTCACTTTACATATAAAATTCACATCTTTAAATGGGAAGATAAGCAGGTGACGGTAATTAGCCAATCAGGGTAGCGGTAGGTGATACGCCATTCGCCGGCATTTTTAGATCGGAGGATGAGTCACGCTAAAACTTGTTGGAACAGGTCGGGAGATTTGTACAGCAAGAACATCAGCATCGACGCGCAAGCAGCGGGTGATGCTGTGATGTGTCAGCAGGTCTTTGAGATTATCGTTTTCCTACTTTGCCGTTTTCATAATGAAATGTTTGTGAAAACTTGGAATGAATAAAGTGGATTTCAAAGACATATTAGTAAGTGAAGGTAGAATTCGCATGGACTTTCTTCCAAAAAGTATGAGTCACTTGGAGAATTTAAGATCATTTCTACTTGAAAACTTTTCTATTATTTAAAACATTGAATATTGTTCAAACTCAGTGGGATTATATGCTACAATACGGGTAAAACTCAACAAAATTGTTACATAGAAGAAAAATAGTAAGAGATTTAAAATAAATATTAGTTATAGATACTCCAAAGAAAAAATTTCACCTCTACTTTTCAATCGGAAAATCAATACAAGTTGGAAATTTATGTTACTTCAAGAAAGACTTAGACAATTTACTTTGTAATAATATACGTTAAGGTGTCGTATTAACTCGTGCAATACATGCTGACTAACGTTTATTTTACTTGAAAGGTGAATTGGGGGAAAATATTAAATAAATTGTAGATATTAAATACATTGTAGATATGCATTCAAGTTTTGAAAATCACCTGCAAGACTTTTAAAACATCTTAAGATAAATTGAAAGAAACTTTTTATACTCTGAAAGGAAATCACAAGTAATTTAGTTAACTTTTTTCATGGTAACACTCATATTCAACGACATGTTTTTAAAATTTAACCTTCTTTACATGATAATAGTTATAAATTTTTTCAATCTCAGATGCGATATACTATTATTTCTAACATATATGTTACGAATTGTGTAAAGTTTTTAAAAGAGTATATGCAAATCACCAATCAGAAACATAAAAATCTAACATCAATCAAACACACTAAAATAATAAGATATTTTCCTTAGTGGAAATAGTTAACTACTCATGTGATGGAATGTACTTAGAAAATTTAAATACTGAAAAAAGTTTGCTAGGCAAACTTAAAGAATATATTTTTTTTTCTTGTGAAAAACTAGCATAAATTTGAAAAATATAGAGTTTGTTACTACGTAAAATTGAACATCATCTGGACAAACTAAATTATACATGATTTTTTTTTTTTTATTTGAGAGGTGCTGACAATATATCATTAATACAGAGATTTTTAACTTCCACCCATAATTTCTAAATAACTTATACATAAATTTCAGAAAACTGAAACGGAATGTGTTTTACAAGACGCTTATTTTGTAAGATGAATATTCAATATTAATATAACTGAGCAAAGTTCATTACGGAAAAAACTTGTAAAAGATACATATATTTTGAAAATAGTTTGAAATATCCTTTTAAATTTATGAATGCTCGCTTTCGAAAGACACAAATAAAACTGATATTACACATGATAATTAACACATGCATAACATTAATCAAACAAAGTGGAATTTTTATTGCTTGTGACCGATAACTTTTCAGTGAAGTAGAACTTACATAGGAAATTTGTGCAAACTTTTTCAACTTTTAAACCAAGTATTATGTAAAATTATAAATTACGATAGGAAATAGCACACTTCAGAATCGGAACAAGTCTTCTAGTTAAGCTAAATTTATTTCTCAAGGAATTGAAAGCATACCAGACAAGTCCTTATCATTTCGCATCTTTTCTCATGTTGCAAGAAGACATACTTTGTAAAAGATCGTCGTTGCACTTAACAAAAATCAGTAAAAATAAATGTATTTTCTATGGCAAAGATAAAACTTCACAACTTAATTACTGAAATTTAGCTAAGTTGCATATGGTTTATTCACATAACTCGCATATGCTTCGAATGTTGAAATATATTTGTCATTTGAAATCAAACTAATCGAAAATAAATGCTACCTACATTTTCAAGTCGGAAATTACTATTAAATAAACTTTACATGTAAAACATTGTCATGTTAAAAAGAAAAATCTACAAAAATGTAAATGATAATTTTACTGTTGGTACATAAATGATGAATAATTTATGATTTTATTCTAGGCAAACGTTTTATTGTCTAACAGAGAACTTAAACTTTAGCAGAAAAATAAAAAAATACAATTTTTATATCCTATCATGCTTGTCGAAAATTGAATTTATTAGCTGTTGTAATAGATTTTTATTGTCCAAATTTCTATAGTTTTTCTTCCCGGTGCAATAAAATTAAGTTCATGTGTAATGATTAGTTTTTTTTTTTATGAATCTTATAAATTTAATTAAATTATTATGACCTAAGAGATTGAGTGAACTGAATAAATCAATGATGTAAATTTAAACAGTGACTTGAACTGATACATACTATAACTGTAAAGAAGTATGACAAAGTGATAGATGAAGTAAAAATAGAAGTTGAATGAAATGTGTTGAAAAAAGTTGAAGACGACAAGAAATTCGTAATTGAGAATTATCATTGACTTATATTAACTTCGTTTTCTTGCTTATGACAAGAAAATACACTCTTTCTTATTAAGAACCAACTTGATATCTTATCATAGAATGACAATGATGAAATATCTATACATTAAAAAAAAAAAATACCAAACTTAGACATAGCAAATTTCTTGAAATTCATGTATAATGCGAGAAGTTTTACTGGAAATATAGAAGATACAACATTGAAAGATGTGAATGTTTCGAAGTACTTTATCAGAAATAAAAAAATAAAAAAAAATGCGCTGAGATTCGCTATAAACTTACTTAAACTTATAAACTTCGAAAAACTTATAAAAATTTCAATTTACACTTAAAGTTTTTTTTTTATATATATATTTCAAAGAATTTTTTCAAATCAATATGTATATTTAAATACTGAAACTTATTCACTTCAATAAATGTATGTTTAAGTTATAAAACTCTTCGTATGTATTGAAAAATTGTAACTTTTCGTCTTCTTCGTATAAATCGATAACTTATACACTAGTTCTTCATCAATTAATCTTCTAAGTAAATCTTTCAAAGCTAAAAACATACTTATAGCTTTGCATTTGTAACAAGTTAAATTGTACATGTTTCATGTGAAAGTTACAAAATTTCAGATATTTTCATGGAAAACATATAAAATTTTAATTTCACGAGAAACATGTACAATTTAACATGTTACAAATGCAAAGCTATAAGTATGTTTTTAGCTTTGAAAGATTTACTTAGAAGATTAATTGATGAAGAACTAGTGTATAAGTTATCGATTTATACGAAGAAGACGAAAAGTTATAATTTTTCAATACATACGAAGAGTTTTATAACTTAAACATACATTTATTGAAGTGAATAAGTTTCAGTATTTAAATATACATATTGATTTGAAAAAATTCTTTGAAATATATATATAAAAAAAAAACTTTAAGTGTAAATTGAAATTTTTATAAGTTTTTCGAAGTTTATAAGTTTAAGTAAGTTTATAGCGAATCTCAGCGCATTTTTTTTATTTTTTTATTTCTGATAAAGTACTTCGAAACATTCACATCTTTCAATGTTGTATCTTCTATATTTCCAGTAAAACTTCTCGCATTATACATGAATTTCAAGAAATTTGCTATGTCTAAGTTTGGTATTTTTTTTTTTTAATGTATAGATATTTCATCATTGTCATTCTATGATAAGATATCAAGTTGGTTCTTAATAAGAAAGAGTGTATTTTCTTGTCATAAGCAAGAAAACGAAGTTAATATAAGTCAATGATAATTCTCAATTACGAATTTCTTGTCGTCTTCAACTTTTTTCAACACATTTCATTCAACTTCTATTTTTACTTCATCTATCACTTTGTCATACTTCTTTACAGTTATAGTATGTATCAGTTCAAGTCACTGTTTAAATTTACATCATTGATTTATTCAGTTCACTCAATCTCTTAGGTCATAATAATTTAATTAAATTTATAAGATTCATAAAAAAAAAAACTAATCATTACACATGAACTTAATTTTATTGCACCGGGAAGAAAAACTATAGAAATTTGGACAATAAAAATCTATTACAACAGCTAATAAATTCAATTTTCGACAAGCATGATAGGATATAAAAATTGTATTTTTTTATTTTTCTGCTAAAGTTTAAGTTCTCTGTTAGACAATAAAACGTTTGCCTAGAATAAAATCATAAATTATTCATCATTTATGTACCAACAGTAAAATTATCATTTACATTTTTGTAGATTTTTCTTTTTAACATGACAATGTTTTACATGTAAAGTTTATTTAATAGTAATTTCCGACTTGAAAATGTAGGTAGCATTTATTTTCGATTAGTTTGATTTCAAATGACAAATATATTTCAACATTCGAAGCATATGCGAGTTATGTGAATAAACCATATGCAACTTAGCTAAATTTCAGTAATTAAGTTGTGAAGTTTTATCTTTGCCATAGAAAATACATTTATTTTTACTGATTTTTGTTAAGTGCAACGACGATCTTTTACAAAGTATGTCTTCTTGCAACATGAGAAAAGATGCGAAATGATAAGGACTTGTCTGGTATGCTTTCAATTCCTTGAGAAATAAATTTAGCTTAACTAGAAGACTTGTTCCGATTCTGAAGTGTGCTATTTCCTATCGTAATTTATAATTTTACATAATACTTGGTTTAAAAGTTGAAAAAGTTTGCACAAATTTCCTATGTAAGTTCTACTTCACTGAAAAGTTATCGGTCACAAGCAATAAAAATTCCACTTTGTTTGATTAATGTTATGCATGTGTTAATTATCATGTGTAATATCAGTTTTATTTGTGTCTTTCGAAAGCGAGCATTCATAAATTTAAAAGGATATTTCAAACTATTTTCAAAATATATGTATCTTTTACAAGTTTTTTCCGTAATGAACTTTGCTCAGTTATATTAATATTGAATATTCATCTTACAAAATAAGCGTCTTGTAAAACACATTCCGTTTCAGTTTTCTGAAATTTATGTATAAGTTATTTAGAAATTATGGGTGGAAGTTAAAAATCTCTGTATTAATGATATATTGTCAGCACCTCTCAAATAAAAAAAAAAAAATCATGTATAATTTAGTTTGTCCAGATGATGTTCAATTTTACGTAGTAACAAACTCTATATTTTTCAAATTTATGCTAGTTTTTCACAAGAAAAAAAAATATATTCTTTAAGTTTGCCTAGCAAACTTTTTTCAGTATTTAAATTTTCTAAGTACATTCCATCACATGAGTAGTTAACTATTTCCACTAAGGAAAATATCTTATTATTTTAGTGTGTTTGATTGATGTTAGATTTTTATGTTTCTGATTGGTGATTTGCATATACTCTTTTAAAAACTTTACACAATTCGTAACATATATGTTAGAAATAATAGTATATCGCATCTGAGATTGAAAAAATTTATAACTATTATCATGTAAAGAAGGTTAAATTTTAAAAACATGTCGTTGAATATGAGTGTTACCATGAAAAAAGTTAACTAAATTACTTGTGATTTCCTTTCAGAGTATAAAAAGTTTCTTTCAATTTATCTTAAGATGTTTTAAAAGTCTTGCAGGTGATTTTCAAAACTTGAATGCATATCTACAATGTATTTAATATCTACAATTTATTTAATATTTTCCCCCAATTCACCTTTCAAGTAAAATAAACGTTAGTCAGCATGTATTGCACGAGTTAATACGACACCTTAACGTATATTATTACAAAGTAAATTGTCTAAGTCTTTCTTGAAGTAACATAAATTTCCAACTTGTATTGATTTTCCGATTGAAAAGTAGAGGTGAAATTTTTTCTTTGGAGTATCTATAACTAATATTTATTTTAAATCTCTTACTATTTTTCTTCTATGTAACAATTTTGTTGAGTTTTACCCGTATTGTAGCATATAATCCCACTGAGTTTGAACAATATTCAATGTTTTAAATAATAGAAAAGTTTTCAAGTAGAAATGATCTTAAATTCTCCAAGTGACTCATACTTTTTGGAAGAAAGTCCATGCGAATTCTACCTTCACTTACTAATATGTCTTTGAAATCCACTTTATTCATTCCAAGTTTTCACAAACATTTCATTATGAAAACGGCAAAGTAGGAAAACGATAATCTCAAAGACCTGCTGACACATCACAGCATCACCCGCTGCTTGCGCGTCGATGCTGATGTTCTTGCTGTACAAATCTCCCGACCTGTTCCAACAAGTTTTAGCGTGACTCATCCTCCGATCTAAAAATGCCGGCGAATGGCGTATCACCTACCGCTACCCTGATTGGCTAATTACCGTCACCTGCTTATCTTCCCATTTAAAGATGTGAATTTTATATGTAAAGTGAATTTTTACGCTAATGCTTAAATTCTTTGCTATAGAAAGTTCAAGTATGTTAGTTTTTTTTTCTCTTATATGTTACATTTTAAACACATGATACGAAATTTTTACGTTATGTTTATCTTAGAAATTTTAAGTATATTATTTTTTTTCTTATTTAACATTAACCTAAGAGTTTAATTGTATATGAAGAGTAAATTGTCACGTTAAAGTTTAAGGATATGATATTTTTGTGAGGCAAATTTTCGTGTAAAGGTTAAAATTCTTTATCTTTGAAATTTTTATTCTGTTAAATTTCCCATTATTTAACATTAACCTAAGAAAATAATTGTGTATGAAAATGTCGCGTATTGTTTAAATTGTTGTCGAAGAAAGTTTAAGTATGTTATTTTTTTTTCTTCTCTAATTTAGCATTATTCTTACACATTTTAAAGATAAAAATTTTATGCGTGAAATAAATTTTCGCATATTGTTTCAATTCCTTACCTTATAAATTTTTAGTATTTCTTTTTCTCTAATTTAGCGTTATTCTTACACATTTGAAAGACATAATTTTTATATGTGTGGTAAATTTTCGCGTATTATTTAAATTATTTGCCTTATAAATTTTTAGAGCTTCTTTTTTATCTTATTTATCGTTGATATAAGAGTATGATTGTACATGTGAAGTTAATTTTCACGTTCAATTTTAAATTCTTTGCCTTGTAAATTTTTAGTGTTTCTTTTTTCTAAAAGTTAGAGTTGTCATTATACATTTTAAAGACATGAATGGCAATGTTTGAATTCTTTGTCGTAGAAATTATAGGTATGTTATACTTTCCTCCTGCATGTCAAATTTAAAGTCGTGATTTTTATGTGTAAAGTAAATTTTTGCGTTAATGTTAAAGTTATTTGTCGTAGAAAGTTTAAGTATGTTACTTTTTTCTTTTATTCAGCGATATTTTAAATACATGATTTTTATATATGTAGTAAATTTTCACTCAAATGTTAAAATTATTTATCGTAGAAATTTTAAGTATGCTAATTCTTCTTACATGTCACATTTTAATGTCGTGATTTTTATATGTGAAGTAAATTTTTACGTTAATGCTAAAGTTATTTGTCGTGCAAAGTTTAAGTATGTTAGTTTTTTTTCTTTTATTTAGCAATATTTTTACATATTTTAAAGACATGATTTTTATGTATATAGTAAATTTTCGCGTAAAGGTTAAATTTATTTGTCGTAGAAATTTTAAGTATGCTAATTCTTCTTACACGTCACATTTTAAAGTCGTGATTTTTATATGTGAAGAAAAATTTTTACGTTAATGTCAAAGTTATTTGTCGTATAAAGTTTAAGTATGTTACTTTTTTTTCTTCTTTTATTTAGCGATATTTCTATATATTTTAAAGTCGGGATTTTTATGTGTAAAGTAAAATGTTACGTTAATGTTAAAGTTATTTGTCGTAGAAAGTTTAAGTACGTTACTTTTCTCTTGCATGTCATATTTTAAAGTCGTGATTTTTATATATGAAGGGAATTTTCGAGTAAAGGTTAAATATTTATCTTAGAAATTTTAAGTAAGTTACTTTTTTTCCTCTTATTTAGCGATATTTTTACTCATTTTAAAGTGATTTTTATGTGAAAAGTAAATTTTTTACGTTAATGTTAAAGTTATTTATTTTAAAGAGTTTAAGTATGTTACTTTTTTCTCTTATTTAGTGATATTCGTACACATTTTAAAGACATGATTTTTATTCGTAAAGTAAATTTTCACGTTCACTTTTTTTTATAAGTTTATTTTTTATAATAATAATAATAAAATCTGATAATTATTACTAAATATTATCTTTATATTTAATAAATCTCATAATTACTCCAATTGCAACAACTGTCTACGCTAAAAACCCATTCGCTACACTATGACGTCACGAACAAATTATCTATCACTTTAACTGTTTCAAGCAAGATCGTTACACAACAACTCAACTCACAAACGCGTTGAAGCGTGTTGAAACATCCCTAGTCTCGCTCCCCTCCCTTCTGACGGGTCGATAGTCAGTAGCACCCTCTACCTTGAAACCTGATTGGTCGGTGAAGTCACGTGATCACCCCTCATATATAGACGCTACCGGTTGCCGTCTCGCCATTTCTACTTAGATACCTGAGTGTGAAAGACGTGTTTAATACTTCGTGTTTTTTTTCTCATCGCGATTTTGTTCGTACTTGTGTAGTTATTCACAGTTATTTTAGCTTCTCAGATTTCGTTTCGATTATTCGGTAAGTGAATTTTTAAACATCTTCTCACTCCAACAAACCAAGAGAGCCTTGTCGGCCTATGACGACAAGCGGTATCTGCTGGAAGATGGCATAACC
The DNA here is from genome assembly GCA_963978545.1 of Linyphia triangularis. NCBI lineage: Eukaryota > Metazoa > Arthropoda > Arachnida > Araneae > Linyphiidae > Linyphia > Linyphia triangularis. The sequence continues at coordinate 30,269,423 of OZ021725.1, read as the reverse complement.
AGCTATGCCTATGGTCACTTCAAAATTCCTTAAATCATTCATTTAATCGTTAATTTTTTTTTTTATTTTTTTATCTCTTTAAGCCTTAATTTCACTAAAATATTACTAAATTTAACTAAATTTTTAAAAACTTATTTAACGTTAATTTTTTTTTTCAGGATTTTGTATGTGATCATTAAATTTAATTCATGAGAGAAATATACGTTCTCACAAGTCTTCTTTTCAGATTTTTTAAAATTTTAAATTGTTTAGGATTTAAGGTAATGATGTCTTCTTATAAGATATTATTGGATGGTTGGTTAGTGACCTCATATTTCAAGGAAATATACGTTCTTTGGAATAAGTTTTTTTTTTTTTTTTTTTTTTGATAGGGTGGAGTGAGGCGGTACCAATTCTTCCTAAAAGAGGTATCGGGCTGGAGGAGGGTCCTCACTTTTAAAATTTAAATTCAAAATAATTAACATTTTCTAAAGTCTTTCAAATTAACTTATTCAAAATTGGTTAGGGAAGGGGGGTGGGTAGATGAGTTACCATGAAGGCAACGTCCGATAGTCGATATTTTAACAATTGTTTGGTAAAATATTGAAATGTCACGTGTAGCTCGGGGTTAGGGTTCTTTAGACCCTTAGCAAATGGCCTTCCTTTTATTAACTTTTCAAATTTAACATTTTTTTTTTTTTTTTTTTTTTTTTTTTTTTTTTATTTGTGTAACTTTGTTGCAGGTATTTTAACTTGATTAAAGGATATGTAAGTAACTCGCTAGAAAACCAAACAGTCAATCAGAAGTTAACTTTTGGTCACATGTTTAAAACTTATCAGTCACAAGCGAGCATTTAGCTGACCGATCAGAACTCGTTGCCAACACCTGAAAACTAAATTTGGTATATATCTAGTGTTATCATCACTTAAAACGTAAATTTTAACATATAATGACATCATACCCACTGTGACGTCACTAGTAAAAATATCTATCACTCTTAACTTATTCGTTTAGAAGCAGCCCTAGAACAATTCAGCTCCATCTTAAAGGTAAATTGAAACTAAAAAGTGTTGCCTCTAAACTTTGATATAAAACACATTATGACGTCATACCTACTGTGACGTCACGCAATAAAAACCTATCACTCTAACTTATTCATTTACAAGCAGTCCTAGAACAACTCAACTCTATCTTAAAGGTAAATCGAAACTAAAAAGTGTTGCCATCGCTCTAAACTTTGATATAAAACAAATTATGACGTCATACCTACTGTGACGTCATGCAATAAAAACCTATCACTAACTTATTCGTTTACAAGCAGTCCTAGAACAACTCAACTCCGTCTGTTAGATAAACCGAAACTAAAAAGTGTTGCCACCACTCAAAACTTTGATATAAAACACATTATGACGTCATATCTACTGTGACGTCACTAGTAAAAATATCTATAACTCTAACTTATTCACTTAGAAGCAGTCCTAGAACAACTCAACCCCATTTAACTGGAAGCAAAAAAAAAGTGTTGCCACCGCTCAAAAACTTTGATATAAAACAAATTATGACGTCATACCCACTGTGACGTCATACACAAACAGCTTATAACGAAACCGAAACTAAAACAGCAGCAGGAGGGAAACAACTCCACTCCACTTCCGGTCACGTGACTTCCGGTGACGTCATATCCGACCACGCCCCTTCCGGTGACGTCATATCCGACCACGCCCCTTCCGGTGACGTCATATCCGGTCACGCCCCCTTCCGGTGACGTCATCATCCCTCATCCTTCTGCGCGCTGCGCCATGGCCCCGGATCGGCCTTTTCTAACTACTTGAGTCCTTAAAAGAATTCCTTTACATGTCACTAGTGCCACCCGACTTGTGATTTTTCTATTCGATCTCAAAAGATCTGTACCCCACGTAGTTTAGAATCAGCCACTTGAATGCAGTCTATTTCTCATTTTTATTTCCGATTGCAGAAATTTTTGGTGCATCACGGCAAAATGGTAAATTTTATATTACTATTATTATCTATAGATATATACATTATTTAATATATTTCCACTTTTTATTTTACATTATCATTAGTATTATATATATATATTTTTATTAAAATTGTCAGACTATGCTGTCAGACTATGTAAGAAGCTATTTTTAAACCCCTAACCTATACATAAAATATTATAGGTTATCATCTCGTAAACCTTCAAAGGAGAGTAGATCCTTAGTTATTAGTCCTAGATAGTAACTTTTTGTATAAAACTTATAGCAAATTTATAGATCTACAACTTTTGTATAATATATTTTTCCCTACGACTTATTGTTATGAAGATATAATTGAAAAACTCGGCAAAAAACTTAAAAAAGCAGCATTTTTACGAAAAAGTTTTTACTTTGATGCTACGCAACTCTTAACATAATAGCTTTACAAAAACAAATTGGCCACAAAAGTTGTAGAAAATTTAATATTCTACAGCTTTTAAATTTAATGTTTGTTTTTAAAATGCATTGCGAAAGAGTTATGATTTATAAACTGAAAAACGTACTTTTTTGTGGTGCACCACGCAAATTACACAAAGCAGAGTAACTCCTTTGTTATTAGTTCTAGAAAATAAGTTTATATAGAAAACTTGTAGGAAATTTATTGCTCTACAACTTTTATTCACAAACTTTTTCTCTAAAACGTACCATTATGAAGATATAATCAAAATACTTGACACAAATCTTAAAAAAGTAGCATTTTTACGAAAAAGTTTTGACTTTGATGCGCCATAACTATTTACATAATAGGTCTACAAAAAAACTTAGTATGCAAAAGTTGTAGACAGTTTAATATTCTACAACTTTTGAATATGATGTTTCTTTCTAAGATGCATCAACAAAGAGTTATGACGTATAAACTGAAAAACGGCTCAGTTTTTGGTGCACCACGGAGAACGCACAAGGGTTAGGAGGTTGAAAACTTGGTTTATAAACCACGAGACCGACCTTTATAACATATTAATAAATCAGAACTACATAACCTTTTGCAAGGTAAGACCCCTTTTTCAGTCTCTATTCCCCGGACTATTCCTTGGAAGCCTCCAGTAGCTCGTACCTCGGACCTCGTTTGCTCGCGCGACCCGGCTGCGAAACGGTTTTGTCGGCGCGTCACAAAATGAGCTGTAACTCCGAAAATAATTCGAATTTCGAAAAATCCTTTTAGGGACATTTTCTTGAAGGGTTATACTACGAAAATATGCAAAAAAAAAAAAAAAAAAAATCAATTTTTTTGAATTTCTAAACCAGAATACCCCCTTAGTCAAACTTATCAGCTTTTACTCATTTTCTATTATCCAGATACTAATCTTAATTCAAACATGGTCAGTTTGGCGATATTTAATGACTGAAACCTTCCTCTATTAAGGTTGACGAGGAAAATTTTTATGAGGGCTAATGAACCCACTTTCCGTCATAAGCAAGCTGAATCTTAGCAAATGGATTGGATGACAATGTATTCTATCAAGTTTCGGGGTAATTAAAGAAGTTAGTAAATTGTTCGGAATGGATCTTTTGTTCTTAGTGGTCAATCACTGAAAACTCGATCTGAACTCAAGAAGTTGCAATTGCACATAAAATTGGCAGTGCATGTAAAGGATTTGTATTCAAAACTTTGTTTCTAGGGGTTATATTACTTTACAATTATGTTTTTATTGAAATATCCATACTGTTTTTAAGAAATTCCAATCGTATTGACCACCTGATGGTTGTAAGGTTAGTGCTCTGACCGTGCATATGCCGACCAAACGGTATAGTGGTTAGCGTGCTGGCTTCTAGACCGCGAGGTTGCGGGTTCGAGTCCCGTGTAGGCATGGGTGTTTGTAAATGTATGTTGGTTTGTTAAATGACGAAATGTTTCGGCGCATTATAGCCCTCGTGTTGCTGACGGCGCCAGATAATCTGAATACAACCAACCAACCAACTGACCGTGCATATCAAAGCTGACTGGTTCGAATCATGAGGTTAGCCATGAATGTTTTTTGTGGTTTGGAATACACGTTAAGCTGTTGGTCTCGGCCTGATAGCTTTTATTGTGTACAAAAATTGGTCGTTGAGCGTACAAACCATTAGTTTTCTTTGGGAGTTGAACAAGTATGTTATTTGAATAATCTAAAATTTTTAAAAGCGGGCATAGCACAGAAATTTCATTAAATAAACGCAGAACTTAAGAATCTTTACAATTAGCATGCATTAGACCGTTACCATCGAGGTCTTTGCATGGTATAACATTTTTGTTTGTATAACATTTCTCAAAGTATATTTATAATTTATTATTCGTTGATTAAATAAAATATCAATAGAGTCTTTAAATAAGAACTGAATATTTGTGCGACTATGCACATTGAATGTGAAAGACTGATAGTTTCTTTAAACTATGGTTATTTTAATACCTTGTGACAAATTGCGGTTTTAATTCGTGAGATATTTTTCTTGAAAATTTTACAAGTTCCATATTTAATCGACCGATTAAAATAAAAGCTTCTAATAATCGGTAAAGTGTAACTATTAAAAATATGGGACTTTCAGTGTTTGAAACAGAATTATAAGGTTGATTAAACATCCAAATTTGTTTTATGAAAAGAGGCATTGGCAGAGTTGGCTTTATTGAATGAATAAATTTACTCATATTAAATAAAGATCTTCGATACGAAAAAATTGATCTGCCTGCCTGAGGAATCTTTACTACTTGTTATTTTACTTACCATAGTCCGGAAGTGGGAGGCAAAAATAATGGCTTTACCTTTGAAAAGGACAACATATTGCGATACAAAACACACACAGTAGATCGACTGAACTTGGATGCACTGCTGTGCAGTGGCGGATCTAGGATTTTCCTGAGGGGGGGGGGGGGCGCAACACCTGTGCCTTAGCCAAGATGAAATCAAATATTTAAAAAAAATTAAAAAAAAAAAAAAAAAAAAAAAAAATTATGCAGTGTTCTAGAAATATACTTCAAGATAATCCGTATCCATTGAAAAGACCCCCCCACCTCCCCCTTTTTCGTCACATTTCTGACTCGCTATCTTAGCTTAAGGTGAAATGCCCAGGTTATACCAAAATTACTTTTAAATTTAAAAAAAAAAAAAAAAAACCTCCCCCCTCCCACTCCTCAAAAAACACCCTTCTATGCTAGATATTTTTATGAACTCCTTTGTTTCTTTATACTCATGACAAATAAAACGTTTTTACAAAGTTTCATGAACGGACCAATTTTTTATTTTTTAATGTCGTATTTTACCTTTCCTTGGATTTTACATGTGTTTTCGTTTATAAAAAAGAACTGTAACTTTTTTTAGATTAGTTATATCGTTTTGCTTTTTTTCATTCGATTCAGCATAAAAAAAAGTACTCTAAAAACATGTGTCACATGTCTAGATTGCTCCAAAATTAATTTTTCAGCCAAAAAAAAACCTTTTTTGCTAGATATTTTTATGGACTCATTTGAATATTCATTTTCATGACAAATATGGAACATTTTTGCCAAGTTTGATCAACGAACCAATTTTTTTGTTTTTCTTATGGCCTTGGGTATTATTTTACCAGCACTACTACATATATTTGGTGCGATTTTATACATCCATATTTTTTTTTACTTTCAATAACCCGTATGGTATAAAAGTATTGAATTCGGTAAAAAAAAAATCGATTTTATTGCATTTCTACACGTTTTGGAAAGTGATGAGTTCAAAAAAATGTTTGTGCTTGTTAGTTATCAGCATAACTCCAAAAACGGATTGACCTGCGATGTTCAATTTTTATGCACAGGTTATTGATGGCTTCCATGGGACCTGGCATTACGGGTTTTGTCAAAATTGCACATGTGCATTAAGTAGCTGATTTTGAAAAAATTACGTTTTTCAGCTATTACCAAAAAATGGTTTTAACGATTTTGATTAAAATCGCTACAAAAATGCCTTTAAAGGTGTTCTAATCATTCCCACCTCCGTAGAAATGAGATAATGCGAACGCCCATCAACGACTGTTTCTGCTCTGTTGCACTTAAAAGAAAGGATAATGCAGTGTTTATTGAAAAATATATCACAATTTTCACCGTTTTTTTAGAATAATCGCCAAACAGGGCATTTTTTTTTAAATAATGAAAACAAAATAGGTAAATTATATCAATCCGTGACAAATTAAAAAAACATCGCATACTGAAATATTTTGTTCCAATTCTTCAATTATAACTGGAAGAGAGAGATTGTAGGAGGATCATTGTATTTAAAAAATTTTAAGAACTTCATTTTGAGTTGCAATATCATTTAACTTCTTTCACGAAACTTTTGAACAAGAATCAGAAGTTTCATAAAAAATATGTTTGAAAGAATAGGCTTAGAATAAAATTAGAGTAATCTTAGCCTTCTCTAAAAGTATGTATATATATTTTGCCGTAAGCGTTATAATTACTTATAAAGTGCAATATTTCTTGCATTACTTCTGCAATAACGAAAAAAAAAAAAAAAAAAATTGAAAGCATGTCCAGGTGAATATTTGTACAAAACTTTTCAAATTATCGTAAAAAACATACACATTTATTTTGTTAATTCATTCGTTTAATTTCGTACAGGGTTTGAAAGCGATATTTTTTTAAATAATTAATTCTGCTACTGTAGTGCTACTTTACACAGATAATACTTCTTACAAAATTGTTTATAAGTCTATTTTATGTAAAAAAAAAAAAAAAAAAAAAAAAAAAAAAAAAAAAAAAGACATACCTTTCCAGTGTGGTGCAAGAGAGGATTGTTTATCGGAAATTCAAATATGACGCTTATTTACAAGCCGAAGCAGAAATTACAGCTGGACGAGTTCTTATGCAGTTAATAAATAATCTTCTCTTCCTTTCTTTCAAAAGCTTTAAGTTTAGCCTATTACCATGTCCAGTTGAATGGGGGTGGCCATTTCCGGGGGTAACCAAAATAGTCAACCTCTCATTATTTTTTTCCCCCTGGTTGGCGTTGGACATTACGCATGTGAGTCAAAATCTCTTCCTCCCATTCGACAGAAAAGGGATCGGGTATCAGGAGTCCAAGATATCTTCAAGGTCAAGAGGGTGGAGGTTTGAATACTTGTACAGTCTTCCAACATACGTTTGAATGGGAAGAGAGAAGGCTATAAATAGAACCTTGGTACAAAAATAAGCTTTTTTTTGTTGCTTTTTTCGGAAATTAGATGGAGGTTAAAATATAATTGTTGCGTGAACTTATTGAAAAAAACTTGGGAAAAAAAATATTTTTATTATTATTATTTATTTCTGTAAATTGTAAAAAAAGACTCCACCCTGAGGAGGGGGCGCGCGCCCCCCGCGCCCCCTGGCTGGATCCGCCATTGCTGCTGTATAACTAGATGCATGTTTTAAGACAGGAAGAAGAGTTAAAAAAAGCTAGGGGTGTGGAACATCGCTCAACTTTCAATTACACCTAATACTGTTCAATACACTTATATTTGCCATAGATTGGTGTAATTAATAGTTTTCGTTTTCATATTTTAAAAAATGACCAGTTTGGCGATATTTTTAGCAAACATTATTACTTTGAGGGGGAAAAAAAACACCACCAAAAGGACCAAATTGGTGATATACTTTTCGATAAATATTACATTATCCTTTCTTGCAAGTGCAACAGAGAAGGAACAGCAGTTGATGGGCGATGGTCAAGGGAAAAGCATTCGTTTGTCACTTTTTTACGCCTTTATCGTATTTCTATGGAAATTCCGGAAATGGTTATCTTTAGAGTACTTTAAAAGGCATGACCACAGCGATTTTGATCAAAATCGTTAAGAGTCGGTTTTTTTTTAGCAAATGCTAAAAGACATATATTTTTCAATGGCAATTACCTTATGTGCATGCGTAATTTTGACGAAAACTTTTAATGACAGGTCTCATGGCCACCACTAACCCGTATGACAAAGTTGAGCATCGTAGGTCGATCCTTTCGAGAGTTATTCTGACCATGGACCCACACACAGAATTTTTTTTGGCTACTTTTTTGAACCCAGAACACTGCAAAACGTATAGAAATGCAAAGAAAAATAAATACAATGAAATTTTCTTTTCGACCGAATCCAATACTTTCATCACCCTTTTTGTTAAGATATGGGTAACTGAAAGTAAAAAGGTGACAGTATTTTAGCTTACTTACAGGTATACATTTGGCCTATTTCTTCCAAATATATTTAAGTTTTTTGGATATAATTATAAATGATACCACTATTTAGGATTTTCTAAAACGGTAAATAAAACAAGAGTAAGGAGGGACTGAAAAAGTAAAAATCAGGTACACCTGGGGATTAATATTGCAATTTATATGATTATTTTTGTAAGTATTTATATAGTTTATGAACAATTTCACTATTTCCATATTTTACAATTTTGTAGAGACGATTGAGTTAACATCAATCATTTGTATGGAACTAGAATAAAGACATACTTCAAAAGAATACTTCTAATGTGGTAAAATAATACTTTATTTTCAAACACAATATCGAATCATGAATAAAATGAAACCATTTCAAAGCTGCATTAAACAATATTATAATACATCATAATGTTATGTAAAAAATATATTACCCTTTCACATACAGAAATAATTATTTACACCAGACGCGAAACAAGTACTTGTTTTTATTCTAAATTGAAATTTTAAATAATTTCTTTAGAAGGGAGGAGATGCAAAACTACGTAACCTTTTAATTTTTTTTTTAAAAAAGAACGATTTGTGTTATTATCTGGAAAAGGAACAACAACAAAAAGGAAACAAGAAGTAATATTGTCAAGTTCACGTCTTTTTTTCAAGTCATAACGAAATTGCGAGCATTAATGATGATAATGAGTTTTTCGGGTTAAGTTGACTATGTTTTGCTTAAATGGCGTTATTGTGTCTTCAAGCAGAGAAGAAAAGGTTAAAATTATTATAATTAAAAAATGTATTGGATTAAAGGTTAATTTTAGGATGAATAATTGAATTGGTTTGGAGAAAAAAGAAACCAGTTTGCATGGATTTCACAATCAGTAGAAATATTTGCAATTTGGATAATGCACAAAACAGTGAAATATCTTTTTGGCTTCATTTTAACAGACACACAAAGATGATTTTGTAACGGTTCAAATGATTATATGTCATATCTGCTTTTTCCATCTACACACTATCGAAGTAGGTGATTCAATTTAAATTTTTCTTGAATACGAATTAGATTTTATAAATGACATCGTCTCATTTTCTTCGGTATTTTTGACTAGAAAGATCACATCACGAAATCGAACCTAATTCTTTGGTGCTTATACAAAAGTTACTAATATACAATACAAATTTTGAAGCCTTGCAAAGTAATACACTGAATAAAGACTGAATTCACAATTTTGACTAATAATTTACCCAAGGAGATACAGGAAACATTCATAGAGAGTAAAAAACAATATTGCTCAGCCTTGATGTTTCGAAAGGTGTGTATTTCATAAATTTAAAGAAAAATATGCTTTTTCAAGAAGATACTTTATATAATTATTTCCTTAGATTATTTTCTTTTAGATAAATTGGTCTGCTAATATGACACATGACATGAAATTATACTTTTTCATAAAGAAAATAGACATATTGGGAGGAAGGGGGTTGATTGGAGACATAAGTTATAGACATCAAGCCTATAAAATGGAAGAAACTTCAAAATACGCTTTATAGTGCATTTTAAAATTAACCTGAGTAATAAAGCTCTATTCTTCCTAATTTAATCAATAAATACATTACTAAATAAATATTTTATGCTTAATATAGGAAAGTATGGAAGGGGGGTTAAATTCGGAATTTATAAACAATTTAAATACGTTTTAAATATTGACGGACGTAATTCGGTTTTCGACTTCGATTTGAGTTTTATATGTTGTTTTTTTTCACTATTAATTTAAAACTTAATTTTACTATTTTAAGAACTCTTTTCATAAATGAATTTTTTTAAATTTTATTAAGTTTTAATTAAAATCGTTATTATTGTTAAAAGAACCTTTTTTTTCAATGGACGAAAAATCACTTATTGAGTAATTATGTAGAAGCATTAACAAGCAAGAATGTACTTCGAAATATGTGTGTGTTTCTATAGGACGAGACAATTGGGACATTGTATAATTTAGAGAGGGTGGAATATATACTTTTGTAAATGTTTTATTATTCTTTAGCTTAGTATTTTACACATTTAGAACTTATATTTTGAAGTAAAATTTGTGGTATTTTTAATATAGAAAGAAAATTTTTTCTGAAAAGCAGAAGAAAATAGCAAAATATTTCAAAAGTAATTAATATAAAATCATTTGGTGAGGTTTCATTTTGGTCGATGAAAGTGTAAAAAACATATTTTAACGATGCTACTAATAAAATAGATCAATGACTAACTTTGAAATCTGTTATTTAGTCTGTAAAAGTTTCGAACCCTATTTCTTAAGCATCACGTTGCATTTAAACTATGTCATAAAATCTAAAGTGTTGTTTCACAATTTTGGAAAGTTGTTAAAAAAATCAAAACAATTAGGAGTGAATATAAATAATATAAAATAATTTTTATAATGTTTCACTGGACATTATTACAAATTTGAATGAAAGTAGTAGAAAAAATGTACTAATAAGTATTTCATTAGCAGTATGAATACTGCTAATGAATCCAGAAGCAATGTGATTAGTAATAAGTGGTTAAACTTGTTTTAAAACTATGTTTAAAAGACACCACTGGTCTTATCGACTTTAAAATTCAAATAATGTTAAAAGTTGTGGAGAAAATAACTTGTTTTATTAAAAGATAGGAATTAATTTTATACCACTTTTTTAAAATGTTGATTAATGTTATTGTTCTTCAGAGTTTTGTTGTTTAGAGCAAATGTTATTTTGTTGAAATGTGAGCAAAGCACATGCACATACATAATCTGTTTCAAGTTTACTTTCCAAATGATGTCAAATTTCCAATTTATTCTTTAATCTTGTAGTATTCAATTTAAAATAGCTTGAAGTAAGGAATAGGTATTGTACTGTTCTCATGGAATGTTGTCTAGTAATTGATGCAATGAATATAACTCGTTATCCCCAATAATAAAGTTTTAACTTATTAATTTCAAATTACTAGTTTATTATGTAGTTTTATTAAAAGTGACGTGGATTAATGAAACATTGAAAAACTGAAATGCTTTTTTGTTTATTACAGTGGAATTCAAAATTAAAGATGTATTTTTAAAAAAATGTAAATCATTGTATTAAGTATTTGCTAAATAGTAAATTTTGACCAAATATGACAAAATATTATCATTAAATAACAAAAATGTAACTAATATATACTGTTCCTATGCAACCCTTAACTTATGAACTAATTGCATAGGAACAAATAGTTGCCACGACCATTATTGGAGAATAGTTACATAAAAGTAAATCGCTTGAATTTCAAAATAGATCTTTTGTATGTGCATAATTATGAGGTGACATTTGTCGCGTTTTTTTTTTTTAAAGTAATCTTCAGTCTTTAAAGCTTGACCAATAAATAAAAGAAAAAAAATATACAATCGACTGACGCTAACAATTGTTCCGCATTTCACAATAAACTCTTAAAAAAAAAAAAAAAAAAAAAAAAAAACTCCTTTTAGTAACAACTACAGCATCTCCGAGATCTCCAACAATTCAAAACTTTGCCAGTGGGCAGAAGTCCAAAGAAATATTCCAGTTTCGTACATTCGATAATCTTTACAGTCCACAATTTATTTTCTTTAGTCGCAGAAGTTTACGCCATCTCAACTTCAGAACATCGTAAATCTTCCAAACCATTCTCTTTCACAATTCCTGTATTTTAATGCAGTTGGTTTGTGCGAACGCACACTTGGCGACGAGTGGACCACAAGCTTTGAATCGAAAGATCACACAGGTTTTTGTCCAAACATCAGGATTTGATCCACAATTCGCAGAGTTAAGTAGAAACTTTAATTGCGCACATATATACCCATATTTATATACCTTCATTTTCATATATACATGATAAGATCTCATATCTTCGCATATTACTATGCGGCCTGGAAATTGCTATCTTACATCCGTGCACATCCATGCGATGGGGGTTAGGCCATAGTTCTGAGGTGTCCTCTCATTGAGAAGATGTTATTTTGATCCTCTGGGTATGGGAGGGGGTGTCTTAATATTTGGTAATCGTAGCAGGTTTGGCTGCAAACCATCGAGCAAACTCGTCTGAAGTTCCTGTCGCATATGACAGCAAAGGGCGCTATAAGAGTGCTGCGAGGAATGTGCTGACGAAAAGTGTCTGAAGCAGGCAACCGATCGTGCTTCCTCTGTTGATCACTGGAAAGAAAAACAATGAAATAGATGATTGTGGGTAGCAAATCTACAAAGGGTGTTAAAAAGTTAAAAATGTAGATGAATATTTGAAAAATCTGCTGTGAAATCGTAATATTTAATACAGAGAGGATCAATCTCACAAATGTTACAAGTGCATACGAATCAAGGATAAGATATCATGAATATAGTCCACCCTTTGCCCTTGGTTATAATTCTATAATCTTTATTTTTTTTAAAAGTATGTGTCTACAATGCTACCATGAATTAGACCAATAGTGTACCGCAGTCAACCAGATATTTGAGTAAATATGGAAATTGCATGTGCAATAATACAAGTAGATAAAGTGGCTGTCTTTGTGGTGTGACTTAAACATATTACACGTGCCTAAACATTGATGGCGATCAGTAAAGTATTTTTTGTAGAAAATAATATAACCAATGAAAATGAAGTTTTTAGTATAAATCCTTTAAATACATTGCCGATTTTTATATTCATTAACACAGCTCCGATGCGGTAAGCAGAGCGTGCTTAGTGTTTGCATCTAATTTTAAAAATCAAAAATATTTCTATCAGCAAAATGTGCGGCAAACTACGTTTCAAAATTTATTTATTAAAAATGAACGTGAAATTATGCACTCACATGCAAATACCCTTTTTTTCTGAATAAAACTATTTTATTATTTATTTATTTATTAATTAAAAAAGTTTTGGCAACAGGAAAGAGTTTCTTCAATGGTCGGTTAAATACTATTTTAGTGCGATTGGAAGACGGCAAGTTGGTTAATTAGTATTCCGTAAAAGCGACTTTTAAATGACAGTAACAACCCTAAAATTAAACCCTATCTCAGATGGCTAAAATTTTTTTTTTTTGAATTCAAGAAAAAAAAAAAAAGTACATACAAAATCCTCAATCATTACAATTAATGGAAAATGATGTTTACTTCATTGGAAAATGTTTGCACAAAGGTTGATTATTACGAACTCAATCAATTCAACATCATTTTAATTAGTTTTTAATGCACAGCAAATATGTCTTCCATCGATTAATTAATATGTATACCTCTGTATTATCTGTATTAAAAATAATTTTATATTTACAAAAATTATTTTTTGCCTTTCCTCTTTCAACTAATTATTTTATAGTCTGCTTGTAATTTTTATTGTAAAACTTAATGTTTAACATGGTATAGCAAGGATTTGGAACGGAAAATATTGCGCTTTAAAAATGTGTTAATTTGAACATTTACTTACCTAGAGATATATAAATGTTTAAAATTATTTTTGAACATGTGCGAATTTGATATTTACACATTTATTTTTTAGAACGCATTTTAGATAATACCCCACAAAAGTGGGTACAATAAACCTTTTCAGTTTAAAATGAATATTCAACAAATGAATTACTAATCCCAACCAGTATAATGAATCGCTTTTGCATAGATGGTAAAGAATGAGAGAATACTCGATTTTGAGTAGGACGACGTATTTTGGCTTATTTAGTTTTTTAATTAAAATTTCTATTATATATATATATATATATATATATATATATATATATATATATATATATATATAATAATAATAATAAAAATAAAAGGATGCAATACAGTATGATAAGGATAAATTATAATAATTAGAAGGGGATAAGAAATCGCAATAATCAGGATAAATTATAAGTATGTCAGCATGTCTCTTTGGAACTCTAGGAGGTCAACATGACTATATTTGACTGAAGTTCACACAATGTCCACCAACGCTGCTGCTAGGCGCATACTAATGCCAGGTATTAGATTGCAGTTTTTATTTAAGTGTTAGTACCATAGATATCTAACTGTAATTTCTAAATCGCTCAAAAGCGGGTTTTCTGAATGGTTGAATTATCGCCATTCTGTTGCCCATTTAATGATGCATAATAGGTTGCCTTTGTTTACCAACAGATGCTAACTAGCTTTGACGGGAGTTGCTAATGTACATCTGTATAGGGACAGTTAAGCCTTCTTTGGCTTCAAGTTAATAATCAATCATGCACTATCCTGAAGTCATAGATAGAGATCAGTGGTCATTACAAATTGCAATGGTATTTTGCAAGGTTGCTTCCACTCCCTGCATCCATTCACTCCCTCATAATAAAATGAAAGGAACCTCCATTCTGAGCATTAAAAAACTCAACAACAAAATTGTAAATAAACACCAATTATAAAAATCGGCCGCCCGCAATGGCACATTACCTGCACCCGTGTTCTCCGAGATGTGTAGTCCAGAACTTTGTTGGCTGCTCCCTAACAGTGTCTCCTCACTACTCATGTTGATCACTTTGGAGAGGGTGGCGGTGCACTTGAGTCGCATCTCATCACGCAGAAAGTGGTCTGTGCGCACCCCGAACCGAAGACCCAAGATGGAAGTGACCTGACCGTCCGGGTAGCGCACGGGCTTGAATCGGACGAGGTACTCGGGACGCACCTGCAAGGGGATGTTTGTTAGGACAACAACTTTAAAATCTGAAGGCAAAGGACACGATGGTTAAGTTAGGATTGTGACATTGTATGTGATTCGTGTTCTTTCAAGAGACATGGCCCTAACTCGTGGAAGGACTTTGCCCTTTCATAACGGAGGTATTCATTTTTAAAGAATAGAAATAGCTGTAAAAGAGAGGCAGTTTTAGAGTTTTGATCACTCTTACTGTAATATTATGAAATATTCAAATTGTGATTTTTACCTCTTGGTTACAAAAATATCAATTGCGATGTCGTAACAATTATGATTTTATCTGAAACTATGGTTAACATTACTTCATGTAATAATATTTACAGTAAAATATTACCGCACTAGGTGTGCAAAGTAGTTTATTTCTAATTTAAAATTGTTTTCCTAAAATGGAAAAGGCACATTTTAAGAGCTTTCCATATAATCAGAAAAAAAAATAATTTGTATGAAGTTGTCAATTCCAAGGACTAGTTTGCACCTTCTAATAATGACGTGACATAAATTTAACCTTAAAATAAAAACCTAATGTAATTATTAACCTATAGGTTTCTTTTAATATTTTTTCTTTCCTTTTATACATTGTAATGGTCCTTTTTTAAGAAGAATCATTTTCGTGCATACGTACCGGCTTGTCGTTGATGTACCATTTGAGCTCCGCAGCAGGGTTCGATTTGGCTGAAGTACAATTTACATCCACAGTGTCCCCTTTCTGGTACTTTGGTTTGCCGCCACTTATCACTGGACCGTCTCCAACCACGGCTACAACAAAGAATCCCTTTGTTAGTGCATGAAAATGTCATTTTCAATCTACAAGTTAGAACTAGATATTGAATTTGGATTAAAGCCAAGTGACGCCGATGCTTGTGCGGTATTGTAATATTGTTGAGGACTTGTCAGAGAAAGAAAATATATTTACTGAAGTATAAAGATAGCTTCTAAATTCATTGAAGTTTTTTTTTCCGGAAGTTTGTTTGAAAAGGGTTTCGAGTGGATAAATTTATATTCTTTTTAGTTTCGATAAGAAACGCTATTTTCGCATTCCAAATTGAAAACGCAAAATAATTTTACTTTTCTGAAATTAAGATACCTAAAGTAGGAATAAAACGTGTATAAAATCTTATACACTATGAAAAAAAAAAAATTTATAATTTCTATGTAGGGAAGTTATACTAAATGAAATAATCACATTTCTTGTATTTGTGTAACTTATTTTAATGTAATTACAAGAATTATTACGTGGTGCTGCCATCTATAGTTCAGAAATCAAATCTCTAAGTTATCCCCCTAGTTCATCGAAATTCTTTATCTCAGCTAATTTAGAAAGTAGTTTTATAATAAGATAGTAATATCTTAATATATATATAAGTATATATAATAAGATAATAAGTAGTATAAATAGATACTTTTAAGGAGTTTTCCCTATGCGTAAAAATTAATTTTGTTTTTAATGCCGAACAACCACTTCTACGAAAACTATATTTTAAATAAGCAGTTTGGATTAAATTGTATATTTTCTGCAACACATAATATCTTTAGAGTGATTATCAGAACAGCTGCTGGTATTAAAAAAGGCAAGAATACACTATCTGCGAACACTTAAAATACATATGAATATTGAAAATATTTTAAATATATTCTGAATCATTAGATTAATTGTTGCATCAATCTTCAAATTATTCAAATCATAAATAGAAAATTCAACGTTCAAATAAATAAACGGAATCCTCTTCCCATGTCAAAATTCTTTGATCTAAATATCTCTCTTAGGTACCACCTTCTTCAATGATTTGATCAAATGATGCCTTTTAATCCCTTTCTCCCTGTTTAGAAAGTATGCTGGAAACTAAGCTAATAACAAAACATAAAGGAGATGTAAATAAACCAACTACAAATTAGGCAAGCACTTTGAAGGATATTACTATAAACACTCCTCATAAAATGGAAAAGGAGAGTCAATATTGACAATGCAGTACCAGTCAGGTTTACAAATAAACGGATCAGATATGATTCTCTGGCAATGTTTGCAAAACCAGTGCTAGGAAAATATACTCTAAAGTGGTTAATATGGGCAGTATGCTTGTAAAAATTATTCATTTCTCTAAGGATATACATGTTAAAATTAAATATAAATATTACCTCTGCATCAAAAGTTATCACTTTTGATCAATAAAAAATTACTTATTTTCCCATCTGTTTTAAAAAATGTATCTTGTCTGCAATATCATCAAGGCATTGTTTTTAATTCGTATGGGTTCCTTTTAAATTTTTTTTTAATAATTGACGTTGCTTTTTTTAAAAAAAGAAAAGTGCAATTCATTATTTATTCAATGCTTAAGGATAAATCACAGGTACATGTTTCTGCATTTGATCTAACTGTCTCTGTGTGTGGTTTTGTATAAAATTTCTATTTCTTTGGGAATGAAGTGGAACTGCAATTAAGAACGGAATTAGTTTGATTAATCCCTATTCGATACAATTTTTAGAAGAACGATTGGTTAATTACAAGTTAAATACATTTTTTCTACTCCATATGACTATGGTATTTGTTTAAAAGTAAAAAAATAATCTGATCAACTCCGTATATAAAAAAAAAAAGACACAAGAAAAGTTTAATTCGTATCCATCAGATGGCGCCACCATAAGATAAATGAAAGGAAAAAACCCCCGAGTACCTGAAGCTTTGGCGTTGTCTCCCACTATAATCTCTTCACTGCTCATGGAATAAGCTTGAGAAATGACAGCCGAGCATCGCAGTTTCATCGCTCCGTGCCAGAAATGCCGAGGCTCTGCCGTAAACCGTAAACCGAGAGTCGAAACCAGCAGTCGGTCCTGATGACGAATCGGATTGTAGCGTATTTCGAATTCCAGAGGAGCCTGAAACATAAATACAGATTACAATGTTGCCCTTTCCAGGCACATAAAAGAGCGGGATTTAGGGTTTTGACAGACAATCGAATTTCTGGGAGACCTCGCGCCGAGAATTGAGTTTGGGGGTTTTCCACTCTTCTTTTGTTTTAGTTCCGCGTTTTGATATTCTTGGATGATGCATTCTGAGGGAAGGAATTGTGCTTAAAACAAGGGAGCTGTATATATTTGATGTCATGTAAGAGTAGGGGATATCTGGTTGGAGTTATTCGAAGGTGTCATTTTTTAGGATGCATGTTTTGATTTTCAACTATGAAGTGCATAGTTCTTCAATACGAATATGCATGGTGATGCGAAAGCAATTTTTTTTTTGAAAATCGGTAATTCATGAACGTTAGAAAAACCATCTTTTTTCTACTCAAAACTAAAAAATAGTTCCTGTTTTCATAAACGGATGTCGTTTTACATTATTATCTTAACTATTAGCAGCTGACGACCTAGTTAAATAATACCGGACAGTTGTTATATATACCTACAGGGTATATCTTGATGAAAAACTATTTTTTTTTCTTTGTGAAGGAAATTATGTAATTTTTTTTCTAATTATTTTTATAAAAACCGCATCATCTTACTCTCAAATGTTCGTGAATTAATCGATTTTTTAAAAGTGCCATTTTTGAAGATCACTCGACATTTGATTTTATTATGTTACATTGAGTGAAAGTGTTACATCAAAAATAAGAGTCCATGATACAAAAAATTTCAAACTTTTTTCAAACTTAAACATTTGCTTTGTTTTTACATGAGTATAATTAATTGATTTTAGCTGTCATTTTATTCTTAATGACTCTTAATTATTAAATTCTGAATGACAGTTGTAGAGTTTCTATCATATGTAATTTAATCGAGTATTTTGCATTCAGTCCATTCATAAAAAATTGTTGTATAAAAAGGTATTTTCATCCAGACCTCCCTTAATATTCAATGAAATTGAGTTATTTGAGTACAAACAAAAACACGCACAATATTTCGTACGAATTTCATTTGTTTTTAGGAATACACAAAAGTCCAAAAGTGTTGATTTTGGTATTTCTCGCATTAAAAATTGATTCACTATTAATTGCTGTATAACATATATCAACGCAAAGTACTAACTAATGCGAATACTTTACTAATGCGAAGACTCACACTTTCTCACAGTCAATAATAATAAGGTAAATAAATAATAATTTTAATATTGAAGGTTATTTCTTCTAAATGCACTCTTTTCTCTTTTTTTAGATATATCTTTTTCAAAACAATTTAAGAATTTTCATTACGTATTCATCGTATCTATCATTTAAGTGCTTTAACGGAAGTAATACATTTAATGCTGCATATTTTTTCCCAAAAATTTGTTAGATTGAAATGTTTAGGAGTTAAAAATTTTGTTGTTGTTGAAACAATCGTATTTATGTCAGCATTGAAAAATGCAAATACAGTTCTGGGTTAGATACATTTTTTAAGTACTATTAAAAACATGCCAACATTCATGCATTAAAATTTTTCTTTTCATGATAAAAGTGAACTTAAACACGTTGAATTTCACAAGGGTTCTCTCAACTAAGAGGTAACGTGAAAATGATTTTAATGAAGTTTCGTACCTCGTGTCCGTTGATGTACCATCTGAGTGCAGCTGCTGGTTTGGAAGGGCCAGCCGAGCACGTGACATTGACGTCATCGCCCACCTGGTACTGGGGCTTCACTCCAGAGATGGTGGGACCGTCTTCCGGCAACACTGTAACAAGAAAAAAATGTTTAATGACGGGGTGTTATTGTCTAGTGATCTTTATACTTTCAAATCGAGATTATCATGAAGTGTTTAAAACATAATACGGTTTAAGATGGGGAGGGGGTTACATAGTTTTTATGGCTTGTTGGTTATATATAATGTAGTTTAGAAGATATTGATATAGTTCAAACACTTTTTACTAACATGGACAATTACTCCTCTTGATCACAGAGCTGTATCCCCAGTAAAATAAATACGGTAGCCAATATCGCTCAACAATGACAAATCCTGACATGGACCATTGTAGACTGACCTGTCTTTTCATATGGGCCTTGGCCAATCTAGAGCAGTGCTGGTTAAAATAAACTAGAAGTTTATAAATGTTGATGCAGAGTTTTAAAATTGAAATATATTTTTATAAGAAAGAACGGTGGGGTAAGAAATATGTCTTGTGATGGTTTTTGACGTGTTTATTATAGATTGACCAATCTTCCAAGAACCCCTGTTTCGGATATTGTTCAATACCGCTGTGCTACCTGTGATATTACTTAAGTTGGAATCACTTGACACCTGAATTCTTCCAGATAGAAATGATTGACTTACAAGGAGCCATCTTTGCACGGTTGGCTTATGGAAATTAACAATGAGTAACTTGAAGAATGCATTGTTATGTAGGCGGCTACGAATTAAGACATTAGATACTACCAAGCACTCAAAGATGGCACTCTGGGGGAGCCAGCGAAAGTCACGTGATTATTACTCTGACTTGATAGAACTCTGTTGCCTGTATTTGTTATTCAATTGTGTAACAAACAGACAGTATGCACTTTCTTTATCAGAATAATTATCATATTAATTTATTAAAGTTTATAAGACAAACACCGTAACTGTCAACTATGGAACATTGGGAAAAAATTGGTTGGTTTTGAATTGTTCTGTATGTGTTTGAATGTATTGGAAAATACCGAGTTTTTGTCCTTGATAGAACTACATAGTAGTTTACTTCGAAGTAGGATTGATACAAATGTATTATGTATAGGTATACGATAGAGTAAAATGTCGTTAACTCAAATCGGAATACACAAAGATAAATTTATTTAAAAATTGCAGACACTTCATTTTTGTTTAAAATAGGATAGGTTTGAGAAATGTAAATAGGAAAACTTAACTGAAATAAGGACTAAAGTATTTGACTATAATGCATCTTTTCTTAATAATGCATCTTTTCTTAATAATGCATCTTTTTTTAATATGGAAAGTAATAGAGGCTGGTGAGAAATGTCAAAATGTATTCTTTCTTAAAAATTGCTGGTATAACCATAGAGGTGATGTTAACACTCTCACTAGTATAAAATAATACAGATTGTAAAAAAAATTTCGAGATCAAATGAGAAGTTGACCAACTGAATACTTGACCATCCCTTTAGACGGTTAGCGGTCTAGACATGATGGATTTTCCAAAGCAGCATGAAATATTGGCCAGCCCGAGGTTCCATTGATAAACCTTAAGGTATACATATACAATTGAGATGCTTTTCTTTATTATTAGGTAATAATTTAAAACTTTTTGGCAGTATATCAGTATTAAAAATGTTGCATTTTTATATATAAACTTTTTTTTCCCGTCAATTTTTTAATTAGCTAATTGCAATTAAAGTGATTAATTAGGACATTATTAGAACATACACAAATAAACTTGTAATTATCTTAGAGGTATGATTTTTACTGCAAATAAATTATATTATATTGACTCATGTTCCTATGGAGAATTTTGAATTTGGCTACAATATTTATTTAATTATAAATTTTTAAATAAAAAGTTTTAAAAAATACATAGTTTTTAACAAAAAATTAAGATTAAAATATTAATAAAAAATATGTTTATAACAATATATGTTAGATTCTCCATAGAAAACACATTCACAACTTGTGTCTTCAGAACAAAATTAGAATTTTGTAAATCAGACAATTTATTATGAAGATATGACCGTTGGCGTAAAGTCATATAACACCAAAATGTCATTCTTCAGAAAACGCGTTTCAAGTTTACTACGCTAATAAACATAATACAAAACCCACGGTAATTTAAAAAATAAATTGAGTCTCAGAAGGAAAATGGTAATATTTTAAAGGTAATGAATTCGGGAATATTTTAAAACAAAAAAACAAAAATGCAGACTTAAGTCAAATTTTAAAATTCCTAATGCATATGCATACCTTAAGGAGGAGAATGATAATTGATGTTGGCTGCTTCAAATATTGCTTTTAGTCAATTGAAATGATTTAAAAATCCTTTTATTTCTCAAATTGCAGGAAATATTCTTTGAGAATGTGGACGATCATCTTACGTTTTCAATTAATATCAACATATTTAGTTCTTCACCTGAGAAGTTCTACGGCTGAAATTGGAACTCAGACGAGAATAGATTGAAACTATGGTAAAAAAACCTGGCAACTGGAGGGACTATAAACTTTCTCTTTGAAGGAAATATGAATTTCGGTGGATAAGAGATATGGATAGGGCAGAACAAACAACTCGTCGATTTGGTGAAATTTAGATTTTATTGACAATATTAAGTAAAAAAGAATATTGCCAGATTTGCAACTTTGGTGGCAATTTTGTTGATAAACATAGCACTTAATTTCTAGTTTTGGGAACGTGTGCAAGATTTGACTATTTTTTGTTGCCTAGAATGATTGCGCAAATAGATGGACGTTGCCTTTGCTTAAACCTATCATTACATTATGGGAAAAGCTAAAGCTAAAAAATAATTTAAAAAAATAAAATAAGTTTAATGAACATTTCCTTTGTCAACGAAAATAGAATAATTGAATTATTTTTATCCATTGTTGCAAATACTTTTTACCAATTCTTGTAATGGAAACCATTCTTCGTTGATACCATGTTGAAAAGTAGGAAAATCTAAATGTCTGTGTATCTTTGAATATACCCGAATCTTTGTTAAAACTAAATTTACCCTTAGCCCCTCACACCTTTTCAGTTTCCTTAACATTAAAATTAATTCAATATGCTCAAACTTATGAAATGTATAATATCTTACCTAACGGACGGAACGGGAGTCAACGTTTGGACATACTTGATACATTTGATGAATGACATTGTAAAAAGGGTTATGATTTCAATTTAAACTGTGTGTTAAGTTCAGCACAAAACAAACAGAAAGAGAAACATTTCTCTTGATATCTTTCCTATGCTCATGATAAACTTAATCGAGAGATTTTCATCGCATTTTCTATGGCAGCTTTATTTACTTGTGAAGGGATTGCTGAACAAAATATTCATTTGAACAATATCCAATTTTTTGACTATTTAGTTTTGATTTATTCTTAACAATTTAATGAAATTAACATCAATATAAAATACAGTCAAACCCCTTTAATGTGAAATCAATGGGGCCGCGAAATTGTTCGCGTTAAGCGAATTTCATGTTAAACGAATAAAGTAATGTTAAGTTTCTTTTACTTCGCGTTAAACGAGATTTCATGTTAATTAATTTCGCTCTAACGGGGTTTGACTGTAGTATATTTCCAACTTCGGACACATGTACTTCAGAAATATGAACCCGACAATGCTTCCATTTCGTTTCAAGCTATCCCTGACAAGCTCACCTAGCTTCAGACTACTGGGCATTTAATAAATGACATTTAAATCGAGGCAACACGGCTAACGGATGATAATTTATAGATACTTGTCCACCCTTCCAGCGGACATTTATTTTACATCTGGCCCGATGAGAGATGAGGCATCCGCAGACAGTGTCTCTGGAATTGATTTCTCAACGGTGAAGAGACCGAAAATAGCCCGGTCACACTTCACCAGAAGCTCTCCTGGTCATGCTTGAGCAATAGACCAGTCCAATGTGAGGTTTCAGTTTATGCCATCTTTTGTTTCTTCTCTGCGGGTGGTGAATGCCTCTTGCCAACACCGCAGGAGTGAAAGGTGCAGGAGTGGTACTTCGTATCACTTTGACAGAAAGTTAGAACGAATGTTTGTGGTGTTTGGGTAAGGGACGGATGCAAATCGGGTGTTTAATATTGTTTACACCGCGTCATGATTCCATTTCTTATATAATTAACGTTTGGTATATTTTTCGTTGTCATAAATACAAAATTTATTCTTATCAAGTGGCAATCAAATAATATAAGTTTTTCGGTGTTCTATTTTGGTTCTGGTTGAAAAAGCTGTTCTAAAATCAAAGTGTTTACAGAAGAAAAATGAGTGTCGTCATTTAGAAGTGTGGTTGCGATATTTCTAAAAGCTATCGACAAGTGATGGTCCGCCGGAAGTGAGTTACCAAATATCGGTTAGCTATAAGGATGTTTTGTGTTTGCTATAAATAGCTGCTGCAGATTAAGGTCGAACTTGGTTTCGTTACTATAACATGGGGAAGTAATGGGAGAAACCAATAAGTAAAAAATGCTGCATATGCGTATTTTCTTCTGCCAAATCGTAAAGAAGTACATACTTACGAACAAATCCCTATTTTTCCAAAATTAAACACTTATATGTATGCGTTAATTTAACCTAATATCGAGTGTAACTTTTACTCATCCAAGTTACCGAAATCTATAAAAAAAAATTAAAATTTTGAATACGTCATGGTTTTTAAAAACTAAATTTTAATCTGACACGTGATGCAAAAATTACACATTTTGTACGACTTTACGCTTTCACAATATTATTTATAATTTTTTTTTTATAAGTTTCTTACTTAATTTGAATTCTAAGTGAAAAGTAAGAATTTGTTTGATACTTCTAAGTTTTATGCATTTTTAACTTTGAAAGGTTACACTTAGATATAGTAGGAGAAAATAGTATGGATTGGAAAAGATCAATTCAGTAAATGCTATCAGAGAGGAAGAGGATATGCGAAGAAACAAAGAAGAGTCTTTGTAATATTTTTCCACATCTAATTCTGTCGAGCGATTTTGTCGCATCTAAGCGCGAGCGTAATTTGAATGTCGAAGGGTAATAATCCAAGTGGATTTCTTCATTTATCATTGGAAGGAAAACTACTGCTCCGAAAATTTTCATTAATGAAAGGTCAAGTGTTACTTGGGGCAATCCCCGAAAGATTCACTACTTCGATAATTGAGGCATCTTGACTATTAAAATGCACAAGGAGTAGAGCAATTTAAAACGTATCTTTTTAAAAGGAAAAAAAAATCGACTAGGTCTGAGTAAATATTTTCCTATGTGTGTTTATTCAGTCAACTACGCAAAGGAAATGGTTTATTACTTTTCTTTTTGTTGTATCGTATTTATGCAGACGATTTTTTTCAAAAGCAAAATTGTTAAAATACAACCCATTTTTCATTGTTTTAAAAATAATTTTTATATATATAAATACTGCTTACTTATTGTATTGTTATTCTAACTATGAGCATAGTTTCATTTAAACCGTTTATTTAGTGCACAAGCTTTTCTACTTTTTATTTTTCCAAGGACAAACATATAACTTTTAAAGAATCAGGAATACTATTTTTGAGTTTTGAAAAAAAAAAAAAAAAAAAAAAAAAAATCTCAGTAAAACTACGTCTGTGTCTGGATGGCGACGTCAATTTTTTTTTTTATGAAATAGGATATAAAACGAAAGGCCGAAACAAAAAATAACTGGGAACTATTTCCACGAGGTAATTACGTTCAAGGTCAACCATGATTATCTAAAAACGTCATTCTCAAAAACTTCTAGTGTCTTATTTTACCTTGTGTCGTGGAAACAGGACATTAAATCAGAAATCTAATACGACGAAGCCAATTTTATTCTCTCTCCGGTCCCAAAAACTAATTCATCCACTTTCCCTGTACACTTTTTCGTTTCTGCTTTCGCCTGTTCCGGTCCCATTTCACACACACACAAAAAAGGAAAAACTTATTTCTTTGTCTTCCTTTTCCCAAAGTCCGTCCCTCAAACCGCATAATGCCCGTTATTTAATTCACGGCACATATCGCCTTACATTCGGTAATGCGGCCTTCCTGGAGGATCTTTTCGTATGCGGGTCGTATGAAGAAGTCGTCTGAATTATGGAACGCGGGGGGACTGTCCAGCCCTCCTCCCCCCTTCAGGTGTGAGGCCGGAAATGGACCCCTGACACGTGACTGTGTGTGGTCACGTGACCATTTATAAGGCTGGGGACGGCTGTGACGGGGTGTTAAGTCGGGCATGGAATGGATATAGCACTTGAGTGGCTAATGATGGAATGACGGTTGGTGGATTGACAGTTGTGTGTTGGTAAATAAACGTTTGCGGAACACTTTAAAAACGTCAAACGTAAGCGAAAATTTAACATAAAAAAATTCCTCACCCATCTTTACTACAAAAGTGACTCAGCTAAAATTTCTTAATTTTTGAGTTAAAGTACCTACAGAATCACAGACTGAATGTACTTGAAACTGGTTGAACGGCACAAGATGTTGTGCCACTTTTTGTAGAAAGAATGAGATATTTGATTAAAGAGTTTATAATGAAATGCAAAACGTTATTCTTTACATTTTAATGTTGGTAAAGTTTGGCATTTTTACAAATCATTTTATTAATTTACTTTCTTCTTTGGAAAACTATTTTACA
The DNA here is from genome assembly GCA_963978545.1 of Linyphia triangularis. Classification (NCBI taxonomy): domain Eukaryota; kingdom Metazoa; phylum Arthropoda; class Arachnida; order Araneae; family Linyphiidae; genus Linyphia; species Linyphia triangularis. Next base: position 30,243,386 of record OZ021725.1, on the reverse strand, counting down.
AGTTCCAAATTTCAGAGGGAATATTTATACTTACATTGTAATAACTTTCTATAAATAATCGAGGGTATAGATGGGCTGAATGTGATAATAAAATACTTCTTCTTACATTAAATTTATCTTATTATTTTATTAATGATGACGCATAATTTATTTTCAAACCATTTGCAAGTCATTTTATTTCATCAAATTTCTTCTTGATAATTTATAAGATATACAATTTTCATATATATATAATTACATCTATATTAATAAAACAAATGGTCTGTCTGTGGATGTATAGAAAGCTATTTAAAATAGGCTTAGAGCTCTGAAATTTCCAACGTAAGTAGTTTTGGCCTTCTAATTGTACCTTAGACAAACAAAATGTTAAAATTTTAATTAATTAAAATTTTTTTGCAAAACGACTTCTAGTAGGGTTACAGCTCTGAAATTTTCGACATAAATAATTTTGGCCTTCTAATTTTACTTTTCACATTTAAATACAAACACATTTTAAAATATTCTCAGAGGGGTGAGGGATATTGTATTAATGGGGAATTTTTTTCTGAGTGGTGGGGTGTTAATATTAAGGGTTTGCACATTAATGAATCTTCCTGCGAGCGAAAGAGGCTTGTGCTTGTATAGCAATGAACCTTTCAACGACTGAAGTGCGCCTGTGTTTATGTGTCAATGAACTTTTCAAATAGTGAAGGGAGCTGTGTTTGTTACAATGAAACTTTTAGAGAGCGAAGCGAGCTTGATTTTGCGTAGCAATGAACCTTCCTGCGAGTGAAGCGAACTCATTCGCAAGGCGCCAAAAGCTGGTACCTATATACCAATGACGAGTCCCCGCAGCACGAGACCACGCAGCTAGTATATAATAAAGCATAACATAAGTATAATTTATAAGTAATATCCTTTCAAAGCTTTCAAATACAATGTGGTTAAATGACTGTAATGACTGCATATGAATAATACAAGATGGAAAGACTACTATATATATATATATATTAAAAAAAAAAAAAAAAAAAAAAAAAAAAGTAACTAAAATTTCATAGTAGAAGACTATTAATCGATTTTTGAAATGCATTGTTAAGCCATTGCAGATGTAATTTTTTTGTTAGTTAGTATGATTCCGGCTGTATATTTCTGTCTCTATGCAGGGCCCGATTTAGAAAACCAATTATTATAGAAATAACATAGTAGGCGGGGCCCCCATCGACGTTTGTTAATGGTATTTAGATATTAATGACAATTTCCATTTCAATTTTGATGAAATTATTGTTGAGATATTAAGAGCAAGATTTTGAGCTGTATTATGCAGTATTATACGGATAAAAAAAGTTCTCATGTGTCACAAAAATAAATACCAATTTTTTCATTTTTAAAGGTGACCTTTAACAGGTCATACAATTTGAACGGAACACATAATTTCAGATTTTATCATCTAATAATAAGGACAGCAGCAACTGGCAATTTTTTGGTAAAAATCAAAGATGGTGTGAATCGCCCCCTAATGGGCTCAATCTCTCAGAATGTTGCTCTTATTAGTTTATAACCAAAAAGTGTTATTAAAATATTTAATAACATTGATCAAGTACGCTGAAAAGAATATTCATATTTACATCATAATTCAGAATTTTTCAGGCAATTTGGGGGCCCCAACAATTTGGGGGTCCCTAGGCATGTCCATACAGTCCTTATGGGAAGTAAGGCCCTGCCTCGATGCAATGCTTAAAATAGCAAATAAGTCGCGTAATTATGAACTACGATAAGATCACGATGTCGCGACTGCCGCTCTTGCGATTCCCAGTACAACAAAATTTTTTAATTGTTAACGTATTTTAAATAAATAAGAAAATTAAACAAAAAATAAAGAAAAAGAAAATAAGTTCCACGAATTTAAGTTTTTCATTTCCTTGCAATTAAGAATGCAACTGGAATATGTATTTCTCTCTGATTTTTTTTCTTATTAAAATAATTTGATAACCAAAGCAAACCAAATAGACATTTTCATTCACAAATTTAATTGAAGGTGACATTATTATTAGCGACTTGATAATGGCTTTTTGTTTGATTTTATGGAAATTACAAGCTTTTACTTAATTACAAACGCTCGATGTTTTTAAAAATAAGTGACAGGTTTCCGTTTTAGTGATATTTTATGTATGTTTCAAGGAATTTGTATTTCATTATTTTTTCTAAGAAATTACATTTAGCACTACAATAGTTTTGCTAATTCAATTTTATCATAAGGTAAAAGTGTGTCATAGTTCAGTTGAAAAAAAAAAAAAAAAAACCCGTTTTGATAAAGAAAAATAAAGAAATTAATGTCACATTATTTTAGAAATACTTTGATGCATTTAAAAAAAATGAGTAACGAATTTTAAATAATTTTTAAAGGGAGATTTTAACTGTCAATCATGGAAAATGTTTAAAAGAGTTTCAAACATTACAATATAATATTTACATAAAATGACACTCTTAATATATAGCAGTTTAGTCTTATAATAGTCTAATAAAAATAGTATTTTAAAAGGAAAATAATAAATTATTTGATTATTTGAGTAGTCTCTAAAGATCAGAAATTCTTTTTAATTTTGAAAATTTTACACCATTGATGTAGTTTATCAAGGTATGTATATTTATTTTTATTAATAATGATTTAATTTAGTGACAAAAAAAAAATGTCTTATTGTTTAAATCCGATCCATTTTTTAAGAGATCCAATATTTTTTAAGAGATATAACAAACACGTTACCTAAATTTCAATTACCTATTAAAGTCATTTAATCCCAAGTAAAGATAAATTTGCTAATTAATATTATTTTGATTTTTTTTCTGCTTATTAAAGAGAAAAGAAATGATCTTTTAAACACATTTACATTTAATCCATTAAAGTAAAAAGTAAACATTTTAGAATTTGTTATTACCATGAGGATTTCATAAATAAATAGTTTCTGGTATATAATTTAAAAAATTTAAATATTATTATCTGTTAAATACCTTTATTTATTTGCTTTGAAAATAATAATAATAATAATAATAATAATAAAAAGGTGGAATCAACAATTAACATTTTTTTGCGTTTTTTATAGTTGCTCAAATGATTTACATATTTGTTAATGCTACATTTCAATAAAATATCTAAAATATAAAAAAAGTTCTTTAAAATATATTTATTAATTCATTGAAATCATTGATTTATGCCTCATTATTTAATATAAATTATTATTATTATTTTTTTTTATCGAAAATAGATAATATGTGTTTTGAAACACTATCCCTTTTCATTGTCCATTAATCATTTCAAGCAAAGTTTTCTGAAATAGCATAATTTCCCAAAGGAGACAGAAATCGCCACATTTCAATAAAATAGCTAAAACATATCACTTACTTTTTCATAGAGAGTAAATGCGATTCTCTAGTAAACGGAATGCTTATTTATATATAAAATCTAATAAACTTCAGTGGTGAAACAGCGCTCTAACATAAGAAAGACAGACGATCGTGCCACTTTAAAGAGATTTTCTTCGGGAATAGAAAAATCCTATTGGGGTTGCGCCGAACACCAAAATCCCCAACAAATTTCATTTCCACCAATTTTTCAGTGCTTTATCATCTGATTTTTACATCTTCCATAACGTATGTACCTCGAATCTATACGAAACGTTGAATTATGTATATTGAGGACTAGAAACTTCTGACTTCGGTAATACTTTTTTTCGATGGAAATTAGCAAGGCCTTCCTCACCCAACCTAAACGAGATCTTCCTAATCCCCCTCTTCACACAACACTGCGCAACTTCTAATCCTCTGAAAGAGAAATAAAAAGATTTGGCACTGAATCTGTTAGGCTCCGCTTCTTTCCTGTCAGTCACTAACCGAAATATTTACACCAACCAGTGAACAATAACTCATAGTAAATACATTCCTCCACCTCAACTGTCACAATTTCCTGGCAACATGATCAACACGCTGGCAAAACCGGTCATTCATCAATTAATGTATTCATCTACCCGAAAGACTCGGAATCGGAGGCTGGTACCTATGACGTACCATCGTTAATCATACTTTCATTTAAGATTCCTTTCAATTCTCTGACAAATCCCTACTGCGAAGAGACACATAAATCTTTCGCTTATTGGACAGGAACTTCTTCTCGATTCCTATAAGTCCTCTTGGTCAGGTTCTCTCGAAGTAACTCCTGAGGAGTTGCTTCAAGATCGGATCTTGTTGGATGAGGAATCTTTGTTGAATGATAATGTGGAGTTGCGGGGTCGTTTAGACGATGCCTCCCCCCCCCCTCATTGAGATATAGTTTTTGCAAATTGGGTAACTCTATGGTGAGGAATAATAGTTGTTGAATAGTCATAATGTAATTTAAAATTAGAGGGAGTTAAGTTTAATGAATTGAATTTATATCATAGTAGTATAAATTGAAATTTTTGACTTTGAACAGGTTCGTCTTCTTGATACCAGTAAGTCCTCTTAGTCAGTGTTTTTAGAAAAGTGACATTGAGAATGTGGTAGTAGTTGGAAGTGGACATGTAATGATTCTGCGCTTCTATCGTTTTTTTTTTTTTTAATCTGGTGGAATTTTACTATTTTGGTGCTTTAATAGAAGTGATTGTTATTGGACAATGCAGAGGAGCTTCGTCTTGTCCTAGTAATGGCTGATTTACAAGTTTGCCAGTGTCTTGCGTGTTAGTTAGTAAGTTGGCTGAATATGCCATAAAAGCTATTTTTTTCCTGCTGGAACTGTCAGCTGCCCATACAATGGAAAGGGTCATTTATCGCTGGTATAAAGTGACTGGTATCTTCAACTAGTAAGCCAATCGGTTATGTGTGAATCAGCCTTAAGTCTTGGTATGGTTATTAAGAAAGGGCTCTTATCGAGGGTTTGAATACATGAAAGGTTTGATTACTGAATAGCTTACCCTTTGCATTTTACAGGGGGCCCCCTAAATCAAATTTTTCTTTCATTTTTTTCGAAATAACAAGTCAACTTTGACATTTCACATCAACTTTATGCATTTTTTTTATGTGCACGTCAATTGGGTTCTAACCCGTTTTGCAATAAAGTACTGATATAAACTTGATGAATGCTTAATTGTACAAAAAAAAATGCAGTAAAGTGCAATTGATATTAATAGTTTTAAATTGTTCCATTAACTCATAAAATGCAATTTACTTTTGCTAAAATTAAGATTTTATGCGAGTTTGTTAGATAAATCATCCCATGCATCAACCTGACACATTAACAATTGGAGTTCTGGTTTTAAGGTGGGCTTCCTATAAGGTGGGCTTCCTATAAGGTGGACTTCCTATAAGGTGGGGGGTCTTGATCACAAATATCCAGGGATCTTTATCAGACCCTGGATATTTGTGGAAATGAATGTGTTGAATTGAGTATGTTGAATGATAAGGAGGACATTTTAGTCTGCGTGGTGTTTCAAATATTAGGCGGCATAGTTTTCATAACTGAGTAACTTTACGAAGGGATATAATGACTGTTGAATATATATACACATACATTTCACATTGGAGAAAAATTTACCTGTAGTGCACAAAGATATATGAGCAAGTTCTCTAGGTGAGGTAGTTAATGTTGAATGATTATATGAAGGTGGGACTTTTTAGATGGAATAAAATAGTTTTGGTTGGGAAACTACTCCTTGGTGAATGATTTGTGTGGTGAACATTTCAAGTTAGAGACAAGTAGGTTTAATGAATTAAGTTGTATTGGTTAAAAAAGTTTAATCAGTTTCCGCTGCTTGGAGTTTCAATTATAGAACATTAATCTTTGGTGGATCCCATTAAGAAGACTTTCAGAAAAGGGACTGCGTTTAGGAGGTTAAGAAATTGAGTGAAATATTAAGTTGGATGAAAGCAACCAAGTGCACTCTCTAAGAGTGAAACGTTCTTATTTGAAAAGAAAGCTACTTTGTTTAAGTGATAATATATAAAGGGAAAAAGGATATTTGAATAAATATTCAAAATTTTTACAGGAAGAAGCAAGAAAGTTCAACTAAAAGAGTAAACTCCGAATTGCCAAATTTGGAAAATTAGTTGAAGTGACTGAACAAAAATATAAATTGACTAATTATGAAAATAATTTCTGAGTACCAAAACAAACCATAAACGGACTGTAGAAAACTTAATTGTTCAGATGATGTGTAAAAGGTTTAGTTAAAAACCAGCAACTGTATTGGAAATCTCAATAATGTAATCGAATGTTAATTCATACCATAATGTTTTCTTTGTGAAATGAAATTGCGTTCTCATTCCAAATCGAATATACTCTCGATCAAATGGTCTTTTAGTTTTTGTCATGTTTCTCTAGTTTTGATGTAATGAAACTTTTTTTAGTACAATAGGTTGTCAGTTGAATTAGGAATCATTTTCAACAATAAAAAATCTATAAATATAAATTGAATCTTAAAAATTTAGATATATTTCTTATTGTTTAAGAAAAGGAGATCAATCATTGTATTAGCCGTAGCCATTTTATAAGTTTAGTCATATATGTTAAACTTGCAGATAAATCAACGACAAGTCTAACGCATAATAGTAACTTGCTTGATATGAACTCTTAAAATAATTTTTTAATTAAAAAATTAATATTTATTACATCTCACAGGCTAATTTTTGATATTTTATAGCACTACACATTATCAATGGTTTTCATACGAAGTGTGGAATACACAACAAGAAATCAAATTTAATTGCAGCCTTCTATATTATGTTAATTCTCTTTATAAATAATTTTACTAAGAAAAACTGTAATAAAATTTATTTGTTCTGTTTTATAGTATCTTATCTGTCAGAACACTTCTCTCTAGATGTAAAAATAAGTCATTGATCTTCTTTAAAGAGATACTTACAAATGCCATTCTATTGTCGTTTTGTATTTTCTGAGCTATACAACATTGGCGTTTATTAAACCTTTAAATCAAAATATTTTCTGACGCGTATTCTATTTGGTGTTTGATATTTTTTTTATACTTTACAAAGGTTAACGGACTTAAAAAATAAAACCTTAAAAATGTTAATACTTTTTCTTCAACAAGTGTTTACTTCACCGAATTTGGATAGTTCTTGCAACTGTTCTATCTGTAAAACTCCACAAATCTAGATGTGAGTGGGTAAAAATCGTAATAATTACGCACAACCGCACACGAAATTCCACGACCAGCCTATTTACACAACTCTTCAAAACATTTGAATCCCCCCCCCCCCTTCTCTTTAAAAAAAAAATCAAAATCAAATCCCCTCTTGTTAACAGTTGATAGAAACTGAAAATTGGCCACTAGTAGAGTACTCGAGTCACGTGATTTATAGCCTCGTTCACTCACCTCATTCCGTTGAGGGGAGAAAACGAATAACGGGGATTTCATAATCACGTGGATACAGAAGTTCGAACCCCTTTAGGGACACAACCAGACAATTTTTCAGTTTTTATATTTTAATCGTGCTTCTAGAAGTAAAAAGCAAGTCCTCCTTTTCCTCATTGCTGGCTCATTATAGCGAAAAGCCGCGTAAGTCATTTTTTTTTTTTATTTCAAGCCCAAAAAAATGCTTCGACGTAAGAGGACGTTTTGGACATTCGACAGCGGTGAATGGGTTGAGATTTTCGTGAGGGGACAGGAAGAGATTTCTTTCAATATCCCTTTTGCTTTTATCCCCCCTCCCTACTTTCCTCCACTATACTTTTGGCATTTTAAGAAGGGGAGTCTGAAGGACTGATTCATCAAATGGTCGTTTTGGCGTCGTGGAGGAGTTTTTGAAAGCGTTCTCTAGCTCTTCTAAGCAGGAAATTGCAGCGCTGGAGAGAAGAAAATATCGTCTGGATATCTCTCTGGGGGTAAGGGTATTGCCTGTTACTCGGCAGTTAGAGGGATATATTCGACGAAAAATGTTTAGCTTCTGATTGAAAATGTTCGTCATGTGAGGGAAGTTGCAATCAACTGTTGAGTTAGATGTTATTTTTTCTGAGTTTAGAGATCAGGGGTTTATTATTTTCTATAATATAAATACGTGATGAATTATTGAAATATATTGCTGTAAAATAGCAAAAAATAATATTTTTGATGGTTATTCACAAAACTCATTTACCAAATTATAATTCCTCTTTACTCCACAGCTTCTGTTATGATATATACATTAGGGCGTATCGAAAAAATCGAAGTTTATCAAATCTCTTAGCGGTAGTGCGGAAAATTTGTGGACACTCATCAATAAGAAGTGTGTGAAATTTTAAAACTCTAGGTTAATATCTTCTGTCGCCTCAATGGCCCCAAAGTTCCGAAAATTGGGCTAAAAGTGTTTAAAATTCAAAAATTCCTAAAAATTCCCATATTTGGTTTAACGATTGGGGGTAGTGGTTAAATGTTAGTATTGTTTAACAACAACAACTATAATTTTTGAAAAAATTATAGGTTAATATCTTCTGTCGCCTCAGTGAACCGGAAATTCCAAAAATTTGAATAAAAAGGCATTTCATAAGCTCATCTCGGTACTTGCCTAAGAAGTATTATGACGTAATCGATCCAGTTATTTCTCGAAACGCTTATTTTGCTGCTCCAGAAAACATGCTTTTGGCCATGTTAACTGATGAAAGATGTCATATCAGAATCATTGCAGCTCGAAGAATAATAAAGGCAAGAGAAATTAGCAGAGGTGTGTGCAGATTCGTTATTCCTGATATCAATTTTGAAGCTGAAGACTACATTGATCTCATTGACTGGAAAAATTGTTTTGTGACATCGCCGCCAGTTCTCCGAGAGATAAGTTCTCAAGATCTTTTGAAAATGACAGAGGACTGTATGCGGCCTGCTGGCACTTCATACAATTTCCTTCACATACACAAGCAGTAGAGCGAATTGTGAAATTTGTCACGGCAGCCTCCGAGAAAACAGGGATAAATTCATAAGAGCTACTCTAGAATCCAGAAAACACATGTCGAAATTCGAGACAAAAAAGGATTACAAGTAGTAATGCTATTGTCAATTGTATATTTGAAAGGCAATAAAATTTCTGATCCCTTTAAAATGAGGTAAGTGTGACGTGAATTTTTTATTTATTTTTTTGAAATTTAGCCTCTTATTTTCCAAAATTTGGTGTTGCTGAGGTAGCAGAAGATATTAACCTATAATTATAAAAAAATATATAGTTGTTGTTGTTGTCAAAAATAGTAACTAGTAAGCACCATCCTTAAACTTACAGCGAAATCTGGAATTGTTTATGAATTTTTGAATTTTAATCACTTTTACCCCAAATTTCGGAACTTTCGAGCTATTGAGGCGACAGAAGATATTAACCAAGAGTTTTAAAATTTCACACACGTATTAGTGATGGCTGTCCACAAATTTTCCGCACTACCGCTAAAAGATTTGAAAAATTTCGATTTTTTCGATACGCCCTAATATACATATATAATTTTAAATATAAACGATTTTATAAAAGCTGATGTTTTGGAATAGATACATTTATTTTTTAAAATATGAAGTAATATTTTTTAAAATTAAGACGAACATCAGGGTGAAGTAATGTTTACATGGCAACGTGATAAAGTAAATTTTCTCATGCAATCCCAATTTGTGCACTTTTCATAGAAAATGTCATCCGCAGTTAGCATTTTATAAGTAAAAAAAATAAACGTTTTTGGATTTATTTGGAGAAAGAATGCATTCTCCTTGAACCCAAAAACTAGCATTGTGTTTAAAAAAAAAAAAAAAAAAAAAAAAAAAAAAAAAAAAAACATCAAATGATAAATTACTATATTGCGTCAATGACTAAGATCTAAAGATGCAAAGATTAAACAATCTAGATAAGATAAGAAAGAGAATAAAAAAACATCTTAAGAATAAATAAATATAAAACACTTGTTAAAAAATGTCTTTTTTCCCCTCGTCGGTTAAAAAAATTCGTTAACAAACCATGTATAAACTCTCTCTCCTTGAGAAGAAAATAAATACTGTCTTTTTGTTTTTGCTTCTTTAAAATTGCAAAGCCGCGGAGAGACATGGGAGAATATATATATATATATAAAAAAAAAAAAAAAAAAAAAAAAAATGAAGAGTTATTTTCGCCCATTCAAACTGACATTTCCCATGGTGGGACGGAAACGAAAAAGAATGCTAATTATTTATGTGATGTGTCTGACACTTCTACTGAGGGGAATAGTTTTTTTTACCAGAGAAAAAGAATTTAAAATGTAACTAAGTACAAGAATATTCATCTTAAAGAAGACTAACTGGGCATAAGGGTTGAGAGGATGGAAGCACAACAGAATCGTTTGCTCTAGATTTCGTTTTATAATCTTTGTTGATAGTTATGACATTGTGGGAACAGGGATAAAAGCTAGTTTATTTCATTTTTCTTTTCTTCTTAATATTGGAAGAATTTATGAATGTTTTGTTAAAGTTGTTTTATGTTAATAAGTTAATATGTTGGTATGTAGTTTAGAGTTGTTAGTAAAAAATAATTTCAGTGTTGGTTCTGTGAGAAATTTATACGAATTTCTGAGGCAAGTAAATTTTTTTCAAGAAATTTATTTAAACAAAGTATATAAAAGATTAAAAGATTAATTTATTTATCAAATTTTATAGCAATCATAAATTTCTTACAATATTTTTTATATTCATCGATTTTGTTAACTTCACTAAATAATTCCTAATTTATGAAATAAAATATAAAATAAAAATTCGTTTTGTGAATTTTTATTTTTTTATTTTCTTGGTTTCTTTTGGTTTTAATACTTCATTGCCATTTCTGAGACTAGTTCAATGGATCGTAGTTCTATGGAAGTATGATACTCTCATAAAAATGCACATTTTTGGACTACATTTGGAATATTTGAAACGCAACTGGATGAATAAAAATATTCTTCAGAAAAATGTACAAATAAGTGTAAAAATTCCTAATTTTGAACTTTTTACTACAAATCAGAATCACCAAAATATACTTTATTCGTTTCCCCAAATGTGCTACAGCACTATAACAAGCGCAAAAGGAAGTCTGGAAGTATTTTACGATCCCAAGCGAATTTTAAAATAGAAAATTCTCTTCTGAATGTAGTTTATCTGTAACAGATACACAACTTTAGAACGAAGAACTGAACCTAATATAAAAAATACATAAATGCGATGATAATAATATTTTTCTATTTTTTCTATTCTTTTCACAATCCCAAAGCGTATTAAGAGAAAGGCATTCGCAAATAAGTCAAGATTTCTTCGAAAATAGCAAGGAAGTAAGCAGACGATTCGCGTTTTCTCCTCTGCATGAGATTTGATTTAGCTTATTTTACTTCATACATGCTACTGGTAGGTCTTTTTTGAAGTTCATTTTTTAAGATTGGCAAAAGTATTGCAACCTCATTCGTCAACACTTAGATGAGTATTTATTTTTTGAGATCAAACAAGGTTGACATCTTGATAAATTCTGATTCTTTGAGATATGATTGAGGTTAACACTTTGATGAGTACTTATTGTTTGAGATTGAATAAGATACGATACATATATCTCACTAGGTTTCTAATGTTGTGAAAAGTTTTGGAACGAGCGTTAACTGATAATTATATGCGTAATGGTGATAGTTAGCCATTCATTTTCTGATTTTCAATGATTGCTAATCTTAACTTTTCGGTGGTATATCTCTCATATCAAAGGTTTAAAATAAAATTCTGCTTTAGTAATGCTTCTTAGAAATATGCCACACTGAATCAATATGTACACAGTTGGTAGAAAGAAATGAAGTAAATTTTTTATTAATGATTTGAGGATCTTAAAATCAGAAAGTATCTAAATATATGTAACACTTTTTCTATAAGTTGGGATAGATACATGGTAGCGATACTGCGAGTAACTTTAACTAAACGGAGTTAAAACATAAAAAAATTAAGAGTTAATAAACTAAAACTGAATTTATTTGAGTTTGTTGTAATTATAAAAAATATTTCAGTAGTTTAGGAGATAACTCGTTAAACTTGATAAAATAACTTTACTTCTCTATTTGAATATGGATTAAATAAAATAATATTTATTGATTTACACTAAAATAGCAAAATTATTTATTCACACTAATTAATAACTAACAAAAAAGTTAAATTGTTCACGATTGCAGTTCATTTAGCCGAAAGTTATTTGCGCGTCGTATCGTATAACTTTTGTAATATAAGGAGATTAATAAACGAGTCATATAAAAAGACGTTGATAACCGATGCAAGTGATATGCAGCTGAAAAAGGCAATGCCTGATATATCGAGGCTCTATTCACGTTCCAGAGGCTATATGCGCATTTTGCTTGCAAGAGGTTTCGCAATCGAACCTCGTCATCATTTTGGAATTTATTTTGATGGTTAGTAGACAAGACTGCCTTTGAAAAAGATAATCTCACGCCATTTCTCAGGCTGACCGGTAGAAATTTACAAACTTTTCTCCCATTCGAGTTCAAAATGCGGGACACTTACATTTCTAAAGGGCCTACCCTTGAAAGACCTTCTCGAAGGTATTCCCTCATTTACACAAAACTCGATCTAACAGCTTTCCGGCGTAGTATGGTTCTCGTGAAAAAAATTCACAATATAACCAATATATATCGAGACTATGTCCTTCCTCTTTCTATACCAACAAGAATCATTTCAAATTCTACCGTATTTTAGCATCAACAAAAACGCGTTCACCTTAAATATCACCTTAAAGTCTTTACAAACATACTACTTCCTACTAGAGCCTAATATATTCCATGGAGTTTTTGGAATCAAGCGACTGTAAAGTATTTCGGTATACACAAACATCGCATCTGATGCGAATTATTTTCCAACGGAAATTCTCTCTTCAGTTATTTTCTCCTTCCTTATGTTTTATCAACACTCTTCCCTTGGAAGAAAGAATGGAAAAAAGCCCCCCCCCCCCTTTTTTTTTTCAATTCCCCATTCCTTTCCCTTTTTTGTGCTCCTATTCCTTTCTCTCTGCTCCTGGAATCCTGAAAAGGGAATATTCTGATAAAGTGACGGAAAAAACGGATAAAGTTATTCGCTGTTTTTGTCCCACTTAAAATGCGCTCATCGAAGCTCGTGTTTAAGAGTAAAGGAAGGGATTATGGGGGCGTCGAATGAAAGGGGATAGAGATAAGATTTTGAATGTATATGTATTCTTAAGGATTGGGTGGGGCACACACGTGGATGGGAAAAGTTAGAGCCTCGCCATGTTGTTTGGCAGAGCATCGTTATGTTATATTCTCAGGATGGATTATCACGTAGTCCAGAATTATTCTTTGCGAGTATCAAGGTAAATTCAGGGGCAGGACCTGGAAACAGAGGTAGACCTATTTAATAAACAACTGAGATAGATTTTTGTATTTTTCTCACTTAAACCCGAAAATAGAAGTAAAGAAACATGGGCAGTTAGAGAGTAAGATTTGATTTAGGGAATATTCGTAGACAAAATGTAGTTTAAAATATTGGACATAATTACAAATGCTTCTTTGTTTTATCAAGGAAACAGTCTTGTATTGAAGTTATCAAGGAACAACGAACACAATTTCAGTTTTTTTAATAACCTTGGAAGCAACAACGTTCAAAACTTTTGCAACACGTACTACAAAAAAAGTTATATGTCTGGTCTCTTTTTACATAAGTAACGATGGTAACATGTTAGGGAATCGGTCGGGTAAGGGGGATTATGTAATACTTGCTATAATGATAATCAGGAACACTTGTTTGAATGGTAATCAGGAATACTTGCTTGAATGGTAACCAGAAACACTTGTTTATATGGTATATGAGACTTATTTATATGGTAATCAGTAACACTTGGATATAGACACAAATGATACATTTTGATTTTGAAATAGTTGCACTTGCGTACGACAATGCTTTCCAAACTGCTGTACATATGAAGAAATAAACGATTTTTGATACTTGCAGTCATAATGCAACATTTCTTAGTATTGGAAATTACATAAATAATAGGGTTTTGATATTTGCTAGCATTAAAGTTATTTTTTAGTGCTGAACATTGAAAATATTAGATGATCGTGATATTCAAATGCATCAATAAATGCCCTCTGTTTTTATATTTTCTTGTTATCTAAATAAGGTGTGTTTGTCAAATGCAGCCAAACTTTTTACTTTTTTTTCCGACCAGATTGACTTAATTTTTATACAATTTGTTTTAAAATCGATAAGTATGTATGCTTCAATATTTTTTGTTTGTTTAAAAATCTTGTGCGAGATCAATTTTTTTCAGCGTAAATACTTATTTCAAATATTGCTTTTGTTTTTATGTTTCTCTCTTCCCTTCTCTATTGTTGGAAGACGCAGTCGTCACCTTGCTCCCTCCTGGATGCTTGCTTATGCTTAAAGAAAATTAAATAAACTTATTTACTTTCTTCTTCGTTTGAAAAATATTTTGCAATTAGGAAATGTTTTTGCGACAGCTAGTTTCTCTAATTTTTACCAGCATGTGGATATTAAACTAGTTAGAAATAATTGCTTTCATTTAGAGCCTCGAACCAATAGTTAAAATTTTGCTCTAACAAATCATATTTAATGTAACAAGAGACACGTATTTCCTGTATTTACGGAATTTATAGTATGAAACATAATCAGGGGTCGCAGACGACCTATATGTCCTATAAATCCTATATATTTTTAAAAATCGGAAAAAACGTCCTATATTGTCCTATATTTTTTAATTGTCCTATATATCCTATATTTCTACGTTGATTCGACCTATATTTTCTTCGAATTCGTAATAACGGCGCCGTTCGTTGTGATTTTTTATATTTTGGATTCTTTGTCGCGATCGTAAGTAAAAGAGACCTGAGCAATGTTTGCAAGCGGCTGCGTCTTATTTCTTGTAACGTCACCTACTGCACAACCTACAACTCAACTCAATTCAACTGGACCGCGAGATTTGTGAAGTGTAAACATGAGAACTTTTTCATAGCGCGCGGGTTTGAATTTCTGATCTGTTTTCTCCCTCAATGTATACTAAACTTCAACTTAACTAGACATCACTTAGACGATAGATCGTCACAGTGCTCATAGACAATTAATCCATTTTGGCGGAGTGAAGACATAATTCTCGCCAAACCTTTTAGCCTTTTGTTCTCTATAGGGTTGTGGTTTGGCGAACATATGCTTTCACGCTGCCAAAATGGATTAAATACCTATGAGCACTGTGACGATCTACCGTCTAAGTGATGTCTAGTTAAGTTGAAGTTTAGTATGGTAATTAATTGGTAATTATGCAGCAAGATAGCGAAAAAGAAAGATATGCAGAAACTAAACTCTGCCTCGGGAACAACGGATAAAAACAACTTGCAGGATTTAACAATAGACAGAGAGGCGACTGCAAAATTTGGACCTCATCGAACATCACTCTGAAACTCATATGGAATGTAGAGTTATGCTAGCTGATTAACAATCGCGTGGTCTGCCGAAGCGCATTTGGCCGGAAGTGTCCGAAAAGCGTGACCGAAAGTGCACTTTTTGGGGCCCAAAATACCTCATCGAACATCATTCTGAAATTCACAGGGAATGAAGCGAATTACCTACCGAGTAAGAATCATTTGTCTGCCGAACCGCATTTGGCCGGAACTGTCCGGTAGACCAATCCGAAAGTGTACTTTTTGGGGCCCAAAATACCTCATCGAACATCACTCTGAAATTCACAGGGAATGAAGAGAATTACCTACCGAGTAAGAATCACTTGGTCTGCCGAACCGCATTTGGCCCGGAACTGTCCGGCAGACCAATCCGAAAATGCACTTTTTGGGGCCCAAAATACCTCATCGAACATCACTCTGAAATTCACAGGGAATGAAGAGAATTACCTACCGAGTAAGAATCACTTGGTCTGCCGAACCGCATTTGGCCCGAAACTGTCCGGCAGACCAATCCGAAAGTGTACTTTTTGGGGCCCAAAATACTTCATCGAACATCACTCTGAAATTCACAGGGAATGAAGATAATTACCTACCGAGTAAGAATCACTTGGTCTGCCGAACCGCATTTGGCCGTAACTGTTCGGCAGACCAATCCGAAAGTGCAATTTTTGGGGCCCAAAATACCTCATCGAACATCACTCTGAAATTCACAGGGAATGAAGAGAATTACCTACCGAGTAAGAATCACTTGGTCTGCCGAACGGCATTTGGCCCGGAACTGTCCGGCAGACCAATCCGAAAGTGTACTTTTTGGGGCCCAAAATACCTCATCGAACATCACTCTGAAATTCACAGGGAATGAAGAGAATTACCTACCGAGTAAGAATCACTAGGTCTGCCGAACCGCATTTGGCCGGAACTGTCCGGCAGACCAATCCAAAAGTGCACTTTTTGTGTGCCAATATACCTCATCGAACATCACTCTGAAATTCATATAGACTGAGAGGCGACTGCAATTTTTGGACCCCATCGAACATCATTCTGAATTTTTTATAGAAATTGGAGAAAAGTGAGTAGATTACGAATCCACTAGTCTGCCGTGACAAAAATGGCCGAAACTGGTTAAAAATTGACTTTCAATAAGTTGAACGAAATCCAATTGCCAAATGCGCCATAACTTACAAAATAATGATTTTTTTTTTATTTGGTAACCCTCACTCTTTAATTTTCAATTAAGAAGGTTGCAGAAGATTCAGATATCTGGCGATGGTCTACTTGCATCTATTAAAATGGGGCCAAGTTGGCAAAAAATATTACTTCACTTATGACGTAACTGACGTAGCCAATTTGGCTTACTTTTAAAAGATATAAGTTTTCCGAGCCAAAGATCAGAAATCGTTTGCGCTTTTTCTCATTGAAAATCAAAATGAAGTGGGCTGCCAGACGAATAAGTTTGTTCTATTTTTGGCAAGTTATGACATATTTGGTAATCGGATTTTAGTTCAACTCATTTCTAATCGATTATTGATCAGTTTCGGCCATTTTTGCCACGGCAGACCAGTGGATTCCTAATCTACTCACTTTTCTCCAATTTCTATAAAAAATTCAGAATGATGTTCGATGGGGTCCAAAAATTGCAGTCGCCTCTCGGGCTAACAGAGAATGAAGAGAATTAATTACCGAGTAAGAATCAAATGGTCTGCCGAACCGCATTTGGCCGGATTTGTCCGGTAGAACAATCCGCAAGCGCAGCTTTGGGGGTACCTAAAGACGTATCGTATATACTTTAATTAAACTAATTCTACTAACAATTTTCGGAGATATGCTGCTGTCCAATTCATCTTTATATTCTTTCTTTAATATCATAATCTTTCGGTAACATCGTAAATGATATCCAAGATCTGGAAACAGAATAATCTTTCCATACTTGATATTTTATTACTTCTGCGCATTTCGTTCATTTCCGACAATTTGTTTTCTTTTTTGCACAAAAAACACTCATTTTGAGACATTAATTTGTATTTGAAAAGAAATAAGAAATTACCATAGAAAAATAAGACGACTGCTTAAAATAACAATGTAGAAAGTTCTGATCAGAAGTATCGGCATACATTCATTCAATTTTTAGAATATGACTTTCATTTCAGTAAATGATTTTGTAATACTTGGCCCAAACGATCTATGTATATATTTTTTACTTTCAATTACCCATATGTATATATACGTAG
The DNA here is from genome assembly GCA_963978545.1 of Linyphia triangularis. NCBI lineage: Eukaryota > Metazoa > Arthropoda > Arachnida > Araneae > Linyphiidae > Linyphia > Linyphia triangularis. The sequence continues at coordinate 30,225,779 of OZ021725.1, read as the reverse complement.
GATAATAAAAGTATAGCATTAGGTCAAAAAAAAAAAAAAAAATCGCATTTCTCCACGTTTTGAAATATCCTGATTTCAAAAAACTTATTTAGAAAATATTTCTGTGTGTGTGTGGTCAGCATGACTCCCGACAAATTGACCTGTGATGTTCAAATTTGGTATGATGGTTAGTGACGGCCATGGGACCTACCATGAAGGTTTTCGTCAAAATCGCGCATGCGCATAATGTAGCTGCCATTGAAAAAATCATGTTTTTCAATGATTGCTAAAAAACAGCTCTAACGATTTTGATAAAAATCGCTGTACTAATGCCTCTAAAAGTGTTCTAAACATCCCCACCTCTGAAATTCCCCTAAAAATGTTTTAATGGCGTAAAAAGTTGAAAAATGTATGCCTTCAATACAGAGCTCTCTTTCCTTGAGCAAACCTCATCAACGATCGTTGATCGAAAAGTATATAGCCAAATTCACCATTTTTGAGATTTTTTTCCAAGACCCATAAAAGAAATATCGCAAAAACTATCGCCAAACTGGACCGTTATTCTAAATGAAGGATGAAATTATAAAAAGGGTAAATGACACAAATCCATGTCAGCATTCTAGTGTAATTGAAAGGTGTGCAATGTTCCACACCCCTAGTTTAATAAGCTTCATCATATGAAGTCCATGATCGTCCTTTATATCATATCCAACAACACTCCATGCTGTCTTTGCATCGATCATGAAGGGGCGTGTTTGATTGATATTTTTAATTTATTCCTGAAGTTGTTATTTTGTTGCCGGACAGTTCCGGCCAAATGCGGTTCGGCAGACCAAGTGATTCTTACTTGGTAGGTAATTCTCATCATTCCCTGTGAATTTCAGAGTAAGGTTCGACGAGGTATTTTGGGCCCCAAAAAATGCACTTTCGGATTGGTCTGCTGGACAATTCCGGCCAAATGCGGTTCGGCAGACCAAGTTATTCTTACTCGGTAGGTAATTCTCTTCATTCCCTGTGAATTTCAGAGTGATGTTTGATGAGGTATTTTGGCACCCAAAAAATGCACTTTCGGATTGGTTTGCCGGACAGTTCCGACCAAATGCGGTTCGGCAGACCAAGTGATTCTTACTTGGTAGGTAATTCTCATCATTCCCTGTGAATTTCAGAGTAATGTTCGACGAGGTATTTTGGGACCCAAAAAATGCACTTTCGGATTGGTCTGCCGGACAGTTCCGGCCAAATGCGGTTCGGCAGACCAAATGATTCTTACTCGGTAGGTAATTCTCTTCATTCCCTGTGAATTTCAGAGTGATGTTCGATGAGGTATTTTGGGCCCCAAAGAGTGCACTTTCGGTCACTCTTTTCGGACACTTCCGGCCAAATGCGGTTCGGCAGACCAAGTGATTCTTACTCGGTAGGTAATTCTCTTCATTCCCTGTGAATTTCAGAGTGATGTTTGATGAGGTATTTTGGGCCCCAAAAATTGCACTTTCGGATTGGTCTGCCGGACAGTTCCGGCCAAATGCGGTTCGGCAGACAAAGTGATTCTTACTCGGTAGGTAATTCTCTTTATTCCTTGTGAATTTCAGAGTAATGTTCGACGAGGTATTTTGGGCCCCAAAAAATGCACTTTCGGATTGGTCTGCCGGACAATTCCGGCCAAATGCGGTTCGGCAGACCAAGTGATTCTTACTCGGTAGGTAATTTTCTTCATTCCCTGTGAATTTCAGAGTGATGTTCGATGAGGTATTTTGGGCCCCAAAGAGTGCACTTTCGGTCACGCTTTTCGGACACTTCCGGCCAAATGCGGTTCGGCAGACCAAGTGATTCTTACTCGGTAGGTAATTCTCTTCATTCCCTGTGAATTTCAGAGTGATGTTCGATGAGGTATTTTGGGCCCCAAAAATTGCACTTGCGGTTACGCTTTTCGGACACTTCCGGCCAAATGCGCTTCGGCAGACCACGCGATTGTTAATCAGCTAGCATAACTCTACATTCCATATGAGTTTCAGAGTGATGTTCGATGAGGTCCAAAATTTGCAGTCGCCTCTCGGACTACAAGGTTCCCACGGTCATTGAAAGTCATTAAAAGTACTTAATATTTTTGAACCTGTTTTCAAGGCTTTGAAAGTACTTGAAAATGCTTAGAAGTGCTTGAAAATGCTTAGAAGTGCTTGAAAATGCTTAGAAGTCCTTAAAAGTCCTTAATTTTTGTGTATGTTGACCAACTTCAAAATTTTCAAAAATGCAATTTGGACTTGCTATCCCCGAATGTCCGACACTTATCCTCATTATATCGGAATTTTCTGACATTGTATTTACACATGCGCCAACTTGTAACTGTTTTGGTAGAATATACTTCATAAATTTTTTCATACAGACATGATGCCTGAAAACAAATTTTTTAAGGTCCTTAAAAACATTAATTAGGTCCTTAAAAGTCATTGATTTTCATTCTGTGATTTAAGTCGGAACCCTGTTTAAAAAACGACATTTCGAGTGCACAGTCAGTAATTGATGTGAGGAAACAAAAGGATTAAGGTTTACTGTTCGGTGTCGGATAGCGATATTTTCAAAAAAGTCACTAACATTGAAAATGACGTCAAAACGTTATGTTGTCCAAGTGCAGGAAAACCAAGTCTTCGGGTTGCCACATTCGGCTCTAAATCGTCCACTTTCCGCCGCCAATCTATCCGACACCAAATAGCAAATCTGAACCAAAAAAAGACTGAAAAGCTAACAAAGGTTAATATTTACTGTACGATCCCCCTTGGCGACTTTTTGAAAGTTGGCGATTCGACGCCGAATGTGTTTTGACGTCATTTTGGATTTGGTGGCATAGCCTTTTGATGCCATTTTCAATTTGGCGATTATTTTTTTAAAAAATCGCCAAGGGGATCGTACAGTTGATCTTAACCCAAACAGGAAATAGGGATAAAAAGAAAATACTTAAAAGAAATTGGGGCAGTTCTAAGCATTTATAGATGCTGGAAGACTCAAGATTGCAAATAATGTAATTACTAAAATTTATTTATTGATGAATACTAAGGATGTGTGTGTGTGTGGAATATTGAGTTAATAACAAATAAAGGATGACATATTCAGGATCAGGCGATTCTGTTTTTAATGGCGTGTTTTCTAGTCTCTTAAATTCAGTATAACGAGTTTTAAAGGGAGACAGTTATTTTCTAAGTACTTAATTATAGATATTCCTCTCTTAAAAAGGATAATTTATGTTAATTGGTATTGTGTGAAAGTCCTCCTAAGTTCGTCTTATATGTTAATTTCAATGACTTTTCATTTAAAGTTTTAATTAATGAAATATGTAACGAGTTAATTTTAAAGTTTAGTAGAGACTGTGTGCAGTTATTTGATGTTTTATACTGTCCTACATTTTTTTTGTAAAAATCCTATATATTTATATTTTGTCACTTTGACCCCTGAACATATATAGTGCTTTAAGTTTGAAGGTGACTAGTTTCCTTTTTAAATTTTAAAAATTATAACCACATTTTTTTTGGGGAATAGGATTTATTATTGGGAAACGAATGCCATAAATTATAGTTTAGAAAAGAAAATATTGATTTTTTTTGACAATAGAGCCCATCATTAGCTTTATTTAATAAAGTGAATTTAAGAGTTAAAAGTAAACTCAAGAATTCCTTCTATTTAAGCTTTTGATGTCTACCATTTTCTTCAGGAAAAAGCGTACTCGATAAATACTAATATTTTCAAAATTTTGATCTGTAGTGAGTTTTAAGACATATTTTTTAACAAAGAAAGTTTAAAAGAAATTGTTCTTTCATATTACAAACTTCAGTTTCTCTGTTTAAGAAGAATAGTTCTTAAATAAATGCACATAATTATCGCTCCCTCATAGTATAAATTTATTGATAAAATATTGAGACTTGTTAATTTATAAAATGAAATATTAATCCAGATCAATTATTTCAATGACCGTTAAAATTTAATGCATGTGTTAATCGCAATTTTTTTCCCTTTAATATTTAATATTCTCCAATAACTCTTAAAACACTTTTTTTTTTTTTTTTTTTAAATGCACTCATACAGTCAATGTCATTTTATTTTTAAAATTATAAGTTTTGCGCTTAGAACATATATTTAGTTTTTTTTTATCGTATGTGATTAAATTTGAAATATTTATTTTATGCTTCGTATATTTTCAACCTTCAATTTCTGTGGATAGTAAATAGTTATATAAGTAGATATCCTTTTGCTACGGTTTGGAATTTTCTGTGAAAATTATTGAGATAAATGTCTTGATGTGATGGTAAGTTTAATGATGTGAAATGCAATATTTGAGCTGTGTATACTTGTTAAAAAAATCAATCAAAAGTAAATGTTTTGGTAACAATTTTGTTAAGTAAGTATTAAGTCAACGTTTGTTTCTAATCTTTCAGCAACGAGAATTTAAATTAAAAATGTGGCCGTGTTTGTTATAAAATAGGGGATCTTGTAGGAGTTTGGCAAAAATTTTAATATAAAAATAAATTCTTCTTTAATTAAAAAAAATAAGTCTTTAGAATGGTTATGTAGAAGTGATATGTAGTGTTTTTTGTGGCAGTAGATATTGTTAGAGCTTAAAATATAAATCATAGAATTAATGCAAAATCGGCATTTTTTTAATAAAATTTGTGTAGTAACAGAAAAATCTTTAATGAAAGATGGATTGAAATTCTATGAAAAGTATTGTTGCACATATGTGTTTTTAATGCACGTATAGAATTAAAAATAAAAGTATTAAAATCACGAGTGTTTGTTATTGTTTGAAGCAGTGAAAAAAAAATCTTCTATGAATATTAGAAATATCCTGAATGTATTTTTTAATATCAATCTCAAAAAAGGTTTTTTAAACAGTTTGATAGCACACAGATTGATTAATTTTGCTTAGGGCAAATAAATGAGAATATTTAACGATAAGTAAAAGATTGTGGAGAATTTTTAATCATTATGTTTTGAGGAATATTTTTTTAATCCTTCATTGTTTTTCTAGCAAAAGAAAAGAGTGCATGTTTTAATAAAAAAACACTTCAAGGTTTTGTTTTAAATAAATTTTTTTTTGTTAATTTATTAGAAATCCATACCTTGATGCGAAAAAGAAAGAAAGAATATTTAAACTTTAATACACCACCATTTTTTTCAATGTTTTCCAATTTTTCATATTTCTTCAGAAACATTCTAAACTTTTTGTTTGTTTTATTGACTACTTTTATCATAGTTAATATTCATCAGAATAGTGGTGCTTAGCTTCGGCAATTTATTTTACATATAAATATAAGGAATTATAAATAAAAACTGTAGAAAAAGGTGATATTTGTGCATAAAACTCCAGATGCTTTATTTCAAAAACAAATAAATAGATTTATTTAAACCTTTAAATTAGAAAAAAATAATAATATAAATAAAAAAGAGCTATACCTGAAGCTGCATATTTTGCAAGCGTAAGGAAGTTTAATGCATTGAAAAAGAAAGTATGTTTACAGATGCTTATT